>JALBYC010000021.1:402-182519 GCA_023212645.1 Farysia itapuensis | reverse complement strand
GGGGGGGGGGGGGGGGGGGGGGGGGGGGGGGGGGGGGGGGGGGGGGGGGGGGGGGGGGGGGGGGGGGGGGGGGGGGGTGGGGTGGGGGGGGGGGGGGGGGGGGGGGGGGGGGGGGGGGGGGGGGGGGGGGGGGGGGGCCGTGAGTCGTCGAATCTCAGGCCGAAGTAAGTAAGGGTACACAACGAGGACGACAGGTGGGCAACGTGCACAGATGCGTACACGAATTAAAGTGGGGAATAAGAAGTTGAAAAGGAGGATGAGTGCATAGGTGGGTCGGAGGAAGAGAGGCCGGACAAGCAGAGCTTTAGTTAGCGATGCGGTCGTAACTCCATATTCTGGCGTTGAAGTCGCCGCTGCCTGTAGCCAAAAGGCCGCCGGCGGGACTGAGGTTGATGGCAATAACGGAATTTTTGTGACCCTGAAGCACAAATTGTGTCTGAGCTGTCTTTGGGTCCCAAAAATGAACGCCGCGGTCTTTGGATCCTGATGCCACCCATTGTCCGTCGGGAGAACATGATACCGACAGCACATAGTCTTTGTGTCCGACAAAAGTCGTTGCACATGTCGCCTGTCCGCCCTTCTCTTCGGCCCGGTTCTCTTGTACTGCCTTAGCCGTGCCGGTAAGGTCCCATAATTTAAGTGTCTTGTCGAGACTGCCGGAGATGAGAGATTTGCCGTCGGGTGCAAATGAGACGGAGTAGATCGAGTCCTTGTGGCTCTTGAGTCTCTCGAGCTGTTTGCCCGTCTGTGCATCCCACACGCGCACCAAGGTATCTAAAGCGCCGGCGGCTACGAGGCGGTTGTCAGAAGAGATGCTGACGGAGGTCACACCGGCCTCACTGGGACCATGCTCCAGTCCAGGCGAAGTGTAGAGAGTATGCAAAAGCGTGCCGTTCTCGACATCCCAAATCCGCACAGTCTTGTCTCCTGAACCCGAGGCAATGATCCGGCCGTCTTTCGAGTAGTCGAGAGAGTAAATCTCCTGCTTGTGACCTTGGAAAAGATTCTTGACCTTTTTCTTCGAAATATCCCAAATCCTGATCTGACGATCTTCCGCACCGGTAGCTAGACACTTTCCATCAGGGCTGAAGCAGACACTGCGGATATAGAGATCGCCCTTAGAATTGGCAGACTGGTCGGTCAAGACACATGTTTTGGCTCCTGTCTTTGTGTCGAAAATCTGAGCACTTTTGTTGCAGCCGGTAGCCAGGAACTTGCCATCCGCCGAGAAGCGAACACAGCAGACGACGCTCTCGTGCAAAAATGTATGAACCAGATTGACGTCCAGCGTTCTCTTGACCTTGGGGTTGAAGATGGCGAGCCAGTCAGATCCTTCTTTCTTCAACTCTTTTGGGATATCGTCTGGCTCCATGTCGCTGAGGCTAGCTAACGAATAGTTTCCAGCGGCGGCACCACCAGCGCCTGGAGAGCCTGTGTTGGATCCCGCTTCGCCAGGTCGCTCTCCACTCAGGCGTTCTCGTTCTCTCGGATCGCGATGCGAGACATCTCTGTTGTAGGCGTTGGAAGGAGGGAGCGGCGGCGCTCCATGGGGAGATTGAGCAGGACCAGGTCCCAAAGGCCCGCCACGCGATTGTTCACGTTCCCACTTGTCGTCGCGAGATGCACGATCGCGATCTTCCTTTTTGACCCACTCCCTTTCAGCTCCTGGACTCGGAGGGCCGCTGTAATGAGATCCGGGGCCATCCATTCGCATGCGCTTGATGTCTTTGCCGCCGGCTGCTGGGCCACGTCCAGCCTCCCTCTCCCTGTCAAAGCCATTACCACGTCCATAGTCTGAGCCGGGAGCACCATTGCCGTTGGGTCCAAACATGGCGGAGCTAGAGCCCGCTCCGCCTGGACCTCCAGGAGGGGGCCCACCAGCTGAAGCAATGGGCGGCGGTCCGGATGCGCCGGATGCTGGCAAGTGCGGTGGTCCACTGATGGGACCTGATGCTGGCTGAGCGCCGTGCTCTGATGAAAGACCACGCGAATCGAGAATGCTGCGCAGTCTTTTGACTTCGTCTTCGTACTGTTGAATGATCTGGGTGTGACGCTTTTCGAGTTCGTAGAAGTGGTTCTGCATCATGTTGACTTCGCCGAGCTGCTGCGAAATGCGATGTTCCATTTCATCTCGTTGTGCCTTGAATTGAGCAGTGTCGTTGCCCAAAAGATCAAACTCGTGCCTCACAAAATCAAGAAGGTCAGCAAGGCGTGCCGAGCTTGTGTGAGGAGCCCCACCCGCAGCGGCAGAGCCAGGAGGACCTCCGGATACACCGGGAGGACCTCCTGCGGCGGTACCGGGTCCACCTAGGACAGGTCCGCCTGGATGTGAGCCTTGCTGTTGTGCTGCTGCGGCTGCTGCTGCTGCTGCTGCGGATGAAGCCGGACCTGATCCGGTAGCACCTGGCGGCGGTCCCCCGGACGGAGGCCCTTGCGAGCCGGCATTGGGTACAAGTGATCGGTGATTGTACATGGTCGCCATGCAAATTGCAGCTGTCCTAGTCGCGTCGATTGGAAGTACGCCGATCTCTGTTGATGTTCGAGTCGGATCGATGGATAGCAAGAGCCGACAGAACACCTGCGGAGATTAATACAACGCGTACACGTGCAACCTGCGACGTTGTTCTGGTCGTCTGGCACGTTGAGTGCTGAAAGCCGAATGGGATCAAGGTAGAAGGGGGAGAGGTGTAAAGAAAATAGGATGATGCAAAGCGACAACGGCGATGAAGATTGCGGAAGCGAGAATTGGATCCAAGTCGTGTAGCTGTCAGGCTGAACGGACGGGCAAACGGGAGGAGGCGAGCAGCGCACACGCGCGGATGATCCAAAAGCGTGAAGGCTAAAACCGAGGTGGCAGGCGGGTGCAAAATGCCCGAGGTAATCTCTATTTTCGTATTTCGACTGTGCGTACAGCACCCCGGGGCGAATCAGATTGCGGTACAATTAATACACAATACTATGTACCCAAAGGTGATCGCGATTCCAAAAGCCAGATTTTAATGCAAACGCGAGGGAAGAAGCTTCCACTCACACTTACGTTTTGCATTTCGGCCTACGTTTCGACGGATCGACGTTCCGGGAGGCGCGAGAATGTTAGGCCACATTTAGGCCCTCTGTGTGGCTGTGACACGTGACTCATGAAGCGCACACTTGTGACTGTGACTGCAGCTCACTTTCACACTGTGACTCTAGCTTGCACGCTCCAACACTCGGGTTTCGGGACTTGTAGATTCATAATTTTCGTTCGCAGTTAGAACTTTTCTGTTCCACACACCAGTCCAAGACAGCATGCCGCGAGCACCCTCAGCCAAGCTAGCCCGCAAGTCTGGCTCGCAGCGGCACAACCCGCTGCCTCAGCAACTACAAGAAGATCAACTGACTTCCAAGTTCGGCCTTGTGTCCGCACCTGGTCGTCGCAACAAGAAGGTCAAAGCACACCTAACTTTAGATGATGAGGGAGAACAAGATTTTGGGGCTGCACCGCCAGGGATGGTGACCGGCGGCAAGGCCGGAGGGGCAAACAAGGAGAAAAAATTCATTGACCCTAAGCTCTCTAGAAACATTCTACGATTGGCTCGTGAACAGCAAGAGGAACTGGAGCGGGAAAGTATGGAAGTACGAGCACCAGCTTCCCTGTCTGCTGCCGACCAGCGCCATGAGATCAGAGCCTCCACGTCTACATTCATGCCAGAAGATTCCGACGAGGATATTGAAGATCGAGACGATCTTGGCGAAGTTGACGAAGAGGAGGCCGAAATGGGTCACGACGAGTGGGCCTCTTTCGACACCAATCTCGAAATTGATCCATCAGATCGTGCGCTTCTGGACAAGTTTGAGGCACAGCATGCAGCGGCAGATGAAGCTGAAGAGGATGCTGACATGAGCAATGCTCGTGGCACTAAGACTCTCGCCGACCTCATCATGGAAAAGATCGATGCCGCAGAGACAGCCGGAGCCGCCGGAGGAGACACCAACGATGACCGGAGAATGCCTCCTGGCATCAATCCAAAAGTCATTCAAGTATACCAAAAGGTCGGAGAGCTTCTCTCGCGGTACAAATCGGGTCCTCTGCCCAAAGCTTTCAAGATCGTACCCTCTCTACCCGCATGGGAGTCAATTCTCTACATCACCAACCCAGAAGCCTGGACACCACATGCAACACTAGCTGCCGTCCGAATCTTTGTCTCCACCATGAAGGCGGATCAAATGCAAAGATTCTATGAGCTTGTTCTGCTCGATAAAGTGCGAGACGAGATTCAGGACGACGGCAAAGTCTCTTATCAAACATACGAAGCCATGAAGAAGGCAATTTACAAACCTGCTGCTTTTTTCAAGGGTTTCCTCTTTCCTCTCTGTGAGAGCGGAACATTGACTCTCAAGGAAGCTGCCATCGTTTCTTCTGTCCTCGCCAAGGTTTCGATTCCAGTGCTACACTCAGCAGCTGCTCTGCTACGTCTGGCCGAGATGGAATATTCTGGTCCGACATCTCTGTTCATCCGCGTCCTCCTAGATAAAAAGTACGCGCTACCCTACAAAGTCGTGGACTCGCTTATCTACCACTTTTTGCGCTTCTCTGAGCCCAATTCGGGAGTCGAGGTGGACAAAATCACCAAAGAGCGTCGCATGCCTGTGCTCTGGCATCAGAGCATGCTTGTTTTTGCACAGCGGTACAAGCAGGATTTGACTCCGGATCAGAAATCAGCTTTGCTCGATCTGCTCAGGGTACAGAAACACGATGGAATCACACCAGAAGTGCGACGTGAGCTACTCACAGCGACAGCAAGAGGCGATATGCTGGAAGAACCCGTGGATGAAGATGATGACGATATGATGTCTGTATAGCTCACCGCTCAATTGTAATTTTACTGCACATTCCATTAGAATAACTACGGCTCGATTGTCGAGTGACGAAGAAGTGTGATGCATGCATAGAGGCGACGGACGAGAGGTACAAAGTAGAGTGAGCGAAATCATGCAGAGACTAGAGCAAGGAGTCCATCCGGCTCAGAACGTTTAGGACAGCAGCTATGCACTCGAACATGAATGGATCCCCTTCGGTGTCGAGTTCCTTTTGTATTGCTTTGGCCAGTTCCGGGATGGAGGCGCCAACGGATCCCTCGTCGTACGACTGTTCGCTGAGCATAGACCCTTCACCTATCCTGGCACCGTTTCCCTTCACTTTGGGCCCATTGGAAGAGAAGGATGAGGGCACTCCACTGGCGCTGGAACCGCCGCCGACTCCCCCGCCAGCCAAACCGGAGCTCGGCGCCATCGGCCACAATGCAAATTGCTCCAAAATATCATCAGCCTTTTGGAACGCCGACTCTCTCGCCTCATACGAGAGATGATTCAGTGCATTCTCCAGCACGTTGGCGGAGAACGAGCAGCACAGAAGACAGAGGGCCCGAGTGACTCGTAATGCAACGGGTCGACCGCTCGAGGAAACTTCTTCTTTGTAGAACGTGTTAGCATGAACGCTTGGCGAAGTTGACGTGAGCAGGAGCATGACCCGTCTTAAGACGGCATCTTTGCAGGATGTGTCATTTAGAGGATGGGTTGCCATGTCAAACAGGAGGAAGTTTCGCTTCTCTGTTCGCAGGATGCCTTTGTCCACAAGTCCTTTGGCTAATCGTTCGCGTACTTGTTTGAGCTGGTACCCAATCTTCATAACATTCCAGGTCTCGCCTACGTCATCGGATCAGTCAGTATATGATTTAGCGTTTCTGATTAGAGCCCTGTACGTACCGCTCATGAGATCGACCCACTGGCCGACCGACATCTTGTCGCTTGCCTTCATCATCTTGAGGGCCTCGTCGAGAAGAACCTCCCCTGTCATCTTGCCATCGATGATTTCCACCATTCTCTCTGTTAGCCCGTAGCGTTTTCTCATCGGGTCTTTGGTGATGGCGATGCGTCTGCGTAGCGCAAGCTCGATCAATATGCAACCGCGAAGAGTATAAGAGATATTGTCGTTCCAGAAGGACAGATAGCCTTGCTTGTCTTTGAGACCCAGAAGTAAGATCTCCTCCATCATGGTCAGACGAGGATTCTCGCCCATCTCCTTTTCATCGTTCAAATCTCTGGGGTCGTAAGCAACTTTGTGTCCACGTGATTCGTCGTAAGTGGTGACGGAGCCCGTTGCGGAGCGGGAACCATACGCACCACCAGAGCGGGAGGAGCTGGGAACGGAGCTACCAGCCGGTGCGGGCGAAGCCGTTCGCGAAGGCGTCTTGTAGTATTCGTCATCCTCGAGTCGACTAGACGAGGTGCTCGGTACGGACGGAGAGCCAGGAGCAGCTGAGCCTGTGCCTCCAGCTCCACGTCTCCGCTGCAGTCCGCCTGCCTGAGAGGTGGCCATAGTGATCGTCGCTGTGACTCGCCAAAGCGAACGATGGAGACTTCCTTCTGATCAGCGACGGAGAGGCAAGCCAAGTTGAAGGGAGGTGTCGATGATGTTGTTCCTCTCGCTGTTGTGCTCTGTGCGTGTCTTTATCGGCCGAGTACGGAAGACTGAGACATAGCAGCCTAACAATCGAAGGTTTCGCGCCTAGGCGGCATAGGCGGGCTAGGCGTACACGTATAGGTGTATACGGGCGCTATAGGCGCAAGGACGTACAACGGTACAAGGACATGCAAGTAATTCAAGGAAATTTTGGTACGATTGTCCTCTAAAGACTACACCATCGAGATTCCGGACTCAGGCTCAAGCAGTCATCGAGGTTCTGGTTGGCAAGAGCGGGCCGGCGAGTACTGCTCTTGTGAGCTACCTGCTCGCCATCTGAGAATGGCACAGTCAAAAAGACCTGCATCAGCTCTAGAAGCCGATCCAGCGAACGGACAGTCTTGGAAGAAGAGGAAGCAAGAGCGAGCGCATAGTGCTCGCTACATCCATGCGCAAAGCTCACTCCTATCTCCTCCTGGCACCGTCAACTCTGTTCAATTAGCCGTTAAGCCCATCGACAGTCCTAATTCAGCTGGTCAGAGCTCCGCAACGATTCTGCCGAGCAGTTTGGAGGTGGAAGCCGTCATCTCTTCTCGTGCGTTTCAGATTCAAAGCTTCCTACGTTCCATCAAGTCCGCTAGGTCTGCAACCACTACGCGAGCATGGCAGCTCCTACCACGGCATGCCAGACGTCGTGCAGCCTCACACAATCTTCTGCGTCTCCCATCTCGTCTCAGAGGCAAAGCCCTCGCGGAGCTCAAGAGCAGCACTACACAAGCTCGTACCAGATCGGAAACACGTAAGCGCATGCGAGATCATGGAGTGATACGAGCTACACTGCGACGTCAAAAGCTTGCTCACCGGGCCTCTCATCCAAAACGGCGGTGGCTCGAAACACATTTGTGGCACGCCAAGAGATTCAGAATGACCGCCGAGAAAGGCAATGGCAAGGAGAACGCACAGGGCGTGCAACATGGCAGGTGGGGGTTTGTCCTACCCGAAACAACTATGATGAAAAGCCACAAAGCAAGCTGGAGGAGCGCAATGGAGTACGTCACTGTCCATGATGCCAGCTATCGCGCAATCTTTCGTGTCGGTGTCCTCGGGTCCAAAGGTACTTTTGGCGATGATGATTTACGATCCAAGGTCACGACTTTGCTGACTCGGGGCGGCTTTGGGGCCCCCGATCTATTTGCATCTAGCTTGCCTTCGACGCTGGTTTTTGACACCGTACTGGAAAGCAGTCAAGATCAAGCTCAGAGATCTTCTCGAGGGAGCACAATCACTAAGGATCCCTCACCTTGTGCTGCTGCCTTGGCGCCAGTGAAAATTGTGCTCCTACCTCAGAAAAGTCTGTTTCGTCATCTGCATGAAGACATTGTATTCTGTTGTCATGAAGCCTTGATCTTTGTACATCCTGCCGGAGATTTGTATGTCCGACGTGCACTCAAATTCGCTGGATTTGTTCTCACCGATGAGGAAAAGAACGTTGCCTTGGACATGAGCGCCATTACTCGGACCGAGGCGCAAGCATACGCTTACCAGCTCTCATCAGCTCCCGACCCCTGGCTCGCTGCGGGAGGGAAAGATCGCACTACGTCAAAGCTGGAGAAGCAGAAAAAGGGACATGCATACGCCGCAGGTTCAGCCAAGAATCCCACAGACAGGAAAGAAAACCAAAAGGCTAAAGGAGACGCCACATCAGCAATCGAACTCGACGAAATGACGGAGCTGCGACGGAAGCAAGGCTACAACCTATTTGAGATTGTTGGGCCTAAGGGACCTACATTACTGAGAAGCTTGCTCCAGCTGCCAAAGCACAGCAACACAGAGGCAGCACAGACCTCGTTAGATCATTTTCTCTTGAATGGACCTGGCCAAGGCGACGAAAAATTTCCGCGTTCCGACGCAAGCATGATAGCAGTTGAAGTCTTTGATCCGCGGTTATCGTATCCTCCAAGGCTCAAGCCAGTGAACAGATTATCTGCTCAATGCGCTGAACGGGCTGAAGAGGATATGGCAGATGTTGCCAATAGCCGTCTGCTTTCGGTAGGAGCCAATGGGCCAAAATTTAGTAAAGGCGAGATTGATTCTCGGCGAGCTAAGAACCTCATTCCTGGTTCTCGTCTCCAGCCCGATACAAGAGACGACGTGGTCCCAGTTGTCTTGATCAAGCAAAGACTCATTGAAAAGTTGTCTGTCGACGCTTTCACGCTGATCGTTCCTCGTGGCTGGGGCCTTGCGTTCTTCATGTCGCTGATCGCCACGCATCACTCAGGAGCCGCATCCGGAGCACGAGTCATTGGTCAGCATCAACTGCGACACCAGAAGCTTGAGTTATCAGCTTTAGCGGGGGCTCGATCTGTTGACAAAGCAGCTCACCCAGACATGCTCAATTATCCCTACAGTTGGCCGGGGACCTCGGCTTTCGCACGGATGGACAAGGAAGCGGTTTTGGCCCGCATCGAAGTCTGGGCCAAGAGGCCGAAAGGCAAGAGAACGGAATACAAGTGGCCAAGCTCATCCGACTGGAAGCGTGTACAAGAGCAGGATCACCAACAATCACAGCAACAACGTGCATTGCTGTCCAAAGATCGCACGGGAGTTGCGCGACCTTTCCCCTTCGGGGGCCCTGGAGCATTCGAATGGGTTGTCCACAACTCGCAAGCACTGTACGGTCCCTCTAGGGACGCAAACTCTCATCCAATTGAGCAGACATGGCTCGTGTCCAATACGGTTCGCGATAGTCAAGCAATCTCTTTAGTGGAAGTCTCGCTGGCAGCTTCTTCCATCGCCTCGGCGCTGGTGCCTCTCAAGCTGACAGCAGTGCGCAAGGGTACGATTACACCCCAAAGCAGTCTAATGATGGCGCCCGTGTACGCAGACCACGTCAGCTGGGTGACACACTTGGACTCGGCCCACCACCCAGCGCTCGTTGCCAATCGCCAAAGCAGCGTCAAGATGGACAAAAAGCATCTCAAGGGTCTGGTGGAACGTCGATTGGATATCATGCAGCTGGGCAAGAGCGCATCGGCAAGTGCTCCTGGCGCATTTGACACCCAGCTTGCAAAGCGGAAGCATCTGGTGACTTCCGACGTCTGGAGCCAGTACCTCGAGACTGCACCAGATCCTGAAACGCTCCACGACCTCAGCGCTGATTGGAATCACACTATCGGGCTGGTCCTGGACGGTGATTACTCGCTTGGAAACGGGCGAGGCTTCGGCATCGGCGCAATCACCTTGCGAGCCTGGAAAGAGGTTTTGAGCCGGCAAGACAAGCTTGACGCACAGCTTGAGCGCACCTGCGCAGGACGTGCCCCCAGAAACCAAGTTACAACCACAAATCTGTTGCTGATGAGGGAGCCCGGAACGGACGTTCTGCGAGCCGTCACAGCGGACTTTATACCCTTGTAGAATTCAGCAAGCCTCCTAGGTGATACCAGATCAATCTATTGCGCTGGGAGTGTTCTGAGTGAGTAAGCCTTCCCTTCTGCGCCTGCGCTCTTCGAGCTTTTGTTGAATGTATTCGTCTTTCCATCGTTCGATCTCTTTCTCGCTGGCCACGATGCCCCTCTTGCCCAGTTCGGCCCTAGCTCGAGTTCGGACCATGTTCTCCTCTGATCTTTGCTGGCTTTCGTGGCTGAGAAGGACGGTGTCTGCGCCGACGACAAACCCAAATATGACGAAGCCTGAAGTGATGAAACCTTTGAGCGCAAGAGTCTGTCTGCGGAAGCCAGGGAACAGATGGTGCGCCATGAAGCACGACGATGCTCCGAGAAATCCGTAAAAGAACGCGCCTTTGATTGCTGCATTCTGTTGACATCAATCGAAATGGTCAGTACACCTGGAGAGCCTGGAGTCATACCGCCATGAAACGTACACGCTGTAATTCGTACGCCGACTCTATCTGACCTTCGCGATGCTTTATGCGCCTCGGAGAGGAGCCAAGCGTCGAAGATGTCACAGCCGACAGCGGAGCTTCGCCGCTAGCTGATAGGGTTGACATGATGTCCAGTCACCATGTGGTGTGATGCGAAACTGACAAGAGGAAGGAAGGTCCGAGTTAGTGACAGCTAAGGTACGTAAGCATGACACATATCAGGTTTTGTGAGTCTGAATTTTTTACTCGACCTCACGCATGCATGTGATAAGAAGTGGTTTTCCATCTTCCATCTCACCGGTATTCTGCTCGAAGGACAGAATGGCCAAGACATCTCCGCTAAAGGCAGGCACGGCGCCTGCAGATCCTGCGCTCGAGGACACGTTTCGAATCGTTCACGCTTTTTTGGCCGAGCATGCGCCTTCAGCTGCTGAAGCACTCGCCACAAGGGTGCCTTCGGCTGCTTCGCCAACGCGGCCACCGCCGGCCCTCGCCTCAGCATTGATAAATCACGTACGCCAAGCACCACGTGACTCCTGGCCTGGGCTGCTCGAGCCGATGGAGGAGGACTCGTCCGATGAAAGCAGTTCGAGCTCGAGCTCAAGCTCCGATTCGGAATCCAGCTCTGACAGTGAAGTCGAGGCCTTGGAAACCGCAGTTGCAACAATAGCTACCTCACTGGCCAGTAGCGATTCTTCGTCGAGCTCGTCTTCAAGTTCTGAATCGAGCTCGGACTCGGACTCGGAATCGGACTCGGACTTGAACTCTGAAGCGGCTACCTCGTCTACTATCAAGTCTGATTCTCCGGCTGAAACTGAAGCCCAACTCAGCAGTAAGGGGTTATCCACCATCTCTGCCCACACTACGACAAACAGCAAGAGAAAACGCTCCAGCTCCGTCTCTGACTCGGATTCCGACTCCAGTTCTAGCGACAGTAGCAGCGATAGCGGCAGTGACAGTGACAGTGACAGTGACAGTGACAATGATGGTGACAGTGATAACGACGGCGTTGATTCTGTCGAGCTAGTTATCTCACCGCCGAAAACTCGTACTCAAACGCAGGAATCGCCAGACTCAGGATCCGACTCGAGCTCGGAATCTGACTCTGATTCTAGTTCAAAATCGGACACAGAGACAGTTCCCCCGGACAGTGACGACGACGACGACGATGATGATGAGGATGATGATGAAGATTCAAGCTCAGATTCCAGCGAATCAGACTCAAGTCCGGAGTCTTCTTCCGACGAGGATGACAGCTCCGACTCTGAACCAAGTTCAAGTTCGTCCGAATCGGCAAAGCCACCTGCGAAGCGGCGAAAAACGTCGGAACCAAGCACTACCGCTATCGTGGTAACTTCAGAAGTTTCGGACAGCAAGTTGACGCCAGCTGCGATGGAGCAAGCCGTCCAAGACACATCTTCAATCCCGTCCAAAGCCTCGATCGAGAAAGCGGCTGGAAAGAAGAACTCGAACACTCCTTTCCAGCGTGTCAAAGTGGACAAAATTGTGTACTTGCACGAAGGCATGAAAGATATGTCGTACGCTGGCAAAAGCGGCGCAGGAAATGAATATGGTGCCAAAGCTTCACAAGATCTCATCGTAACTCGCGGCAAGAACTTCACCAAGGAGAAAAATAAGAAGAAACGTGGTTCCTACCGCGGTGGCACCATCGACGTGTACGGCTCTCACAGCATCAAATTCGACGATGACTAGACCGCGCGTCGCTGTGCACTGTACTCGAGGACTGCAAGAATATAATCACTGCTGTATCTGGCTCGGTAACCCTTGATCTGGTTTGCATTAAGTCGGAAAGACATAAACGTGCTTCGTGCTTGCACTTGAGGTGAGAGCAATAGTGCGTGTATCTAGAGCTTGCCAAGACGAGTGGCTCCGTCCAGGCGGATATATGAGCCATTCTGTAGTTTGAAACAAGGTTCGGTTAGTGCTCCACCATGAAAGAGCTGTCGCGTTGACTTACCAGCATGCTGTTTTCGATGCAGGCCTGCACTGCGGTAGCGAACTCATCCGGCTTGCCGAAGCGGACCGGAAACTCGGACATGCGTAGGATGGCGTTTCGCTGACGATCTGGCAGCCTCTCCATCATGGGTGTTTCGAACAAAGCGGGAGCCAGAGTCATTGCTCGTATACCAAACCATGCAAGATCTCGAGCCATTGGGAGAGTGAGAGAGAGCACGCCACCTTTCGAGGCGGCATAGGAACACTGACCTGCTTGGCCTTCTAGCGCAGCTGCCGAAGCGGTATTGATGATGACACCCAAATCCACTGTGCTGCTTGTCGGCTTCGGTACCGGACGCTCGACATCCCTGACCAGACGGGCTGCTGTAAGCCTAGACACATTGAAAGTGCCGATCAGATTGATGTCTACCACCTTGCGAAATGTCTCGAGGTCGAATGGTTCTCCATCGGCATTGATAATCTTGCCGGCCATACCGACTCCACCGCAATTGATGCAGCCGCCTACTTTTACGTCAGGCCACGTCTTATCTGCCCCACGTATCGCTTCGGATACAGCGTCTTCCTCGCAGACATCCACCTCGAACGCTGCTGCCCTCTTGCGTCCATCAGCGTTGAGCTTTTCGGCAAGCTCCGTGCCCAGTGCAAGATTCAGATCCATGATGGCAACATAGGCGCCAAGGCCGTGCAAATGGACAGCTGTAGCAGCACCGAGTCCAGAAGCTCCGCCTGTGACGTAGAATATGTGATCCTTGATCTGCATTTTTGAAGCAGAGAGTCCACTCGAGCTGCGTGGTTGCGTGTTTGAAGAGTAAGCACTTACAACTAAGGATGTAGATTCCCTACCGGCCGCCAGCTTTATCGGGTGATCCGGCCATGCGGCCTCCGGCTTCCGGGGCGAGAACGCGCTGTGGATAATCCGCGCTATGGAATATTTTCACATCGAAACCGGGCACTCTTGAACACGCAAACCACGAAAGGGCCAGATGGGTTGACAGGTGCAGTTGTGCTATTGATTTTCACGAGAGTGCACGATATCACGATGCAAGCGAGGAGGAAGAAATTGATCGGCATTCAGACAGATATCTAGGACAGACCACTTGGTATCTAGGATAGATCACTTGAGAGAACGCGAGCAGGGTGAAAGACTGTAGCGAAGAAACTGAGAGACGAGAAGAGGTGATGGTTTGAAAGAAGACCGAGAAAGCACGAGACAACGATATCGCAACAACCTAGTTCGAAGCAGGGACAGTGGCATCATCCTGGTTGGACACCTGAGGAGTACCGGCATCCGACTGGGTAGAGGTACTGCCACTGTACGATTGCGAGTTCTTGTCGTCAGCTGAGCTAGAAGCAGAGCCAGCGTCACCACTGCCGTTGGGCTTGGGGTTCGCGGTCTGAGGCAGCAGGATCGGATCTTGGTCCTGGGTCTTGGTACAGTCATCAACAGGCTTCCCAGAAGCGTCAGAGGTAGAACCGTTGTCAGATGGGCCAGATCCACCGTTGCCATCAACGTTGCCTTGTCCATTAGCTCCACCGTCTGGCTGAGGCTGCTGTCCGTTGGCGTCAGCATTGCCGCTGCCGTAAGCGGAAGCATCTCCGTACGCTTGCTTGCCCGAAGACTGGTCGGGCTGACCGGCGGGCTGGTTCGAAGACTGATCGGGCTGACTGGTGGGCTGCTTCGAAGACTGATCGGGCTGACTGGCGGGCTGGTTCGAAGACTGATCGGGCTGACTGGCAGGCTGGTTCGAGTCCTGGCCGGATTGGGTGGACCGGTTTCCGGACCAGTAAGAGTTGGGCTGTCCAGAGCTGGATGACTGATCAGGCTGACCCGAGCTGGACGACTGATCCGGCTGGCCAGACCAGTACGGGTTGGGCTGGCTCGAGCTTTGGTTGGACTGTCCAGAAGTCCCACCGTTGTTCTGATCGCAGTCGTCATCACTACCAGTCGTGGACGGAGCTTTGCCACTCTGAGCAGAGCTCGTGCCATCAGGACCAGCAGGAGTTCCATTGGCACCACAACCGAACTGCGAAATGTTGCTGAAGCCCATGTTGAGGTAGAAGGCACAGTCGTTCTGCCAGCCAAAGTCGCACTGCTTCTTCTGGTCGCAAGCATGGTCGGAGAAATCTTTGGCGTCTTGCGAACACTCATCCTCCGTGCACCCAACTTTGTCGGTATCAACGCCAAGCTGCTTCATAGCAGAGCAGATGTCCTTGCGATCGGCAGTCTTTGCGAAGCAAGGAGCCCAGTCCATGTCACCACCCGTCTTCTTGGGGAATCTTGGGCAGTCCTCAACTGACTTGGCTGCATCAGCATTCTGCTGCGGCTGCTGCTGCTGCTGCTGCTTTTGTTGCTGCTTCTGCTGCTCCTCCTGTTGCTTTTGTTGCTGCTTCTGCTGCTCCTCCTGTTGCTTTTGTTGCTGCTTCTGCTGCTCCTCCAGCTGCTTTTGTTGCTGCTTCTGCTGCTCCTCCTGTTGCTTTTGTTGCTGCTTCTGCTGCTCCTCTTGCTGCTTCTGCTGCTCTTTCTGCTGCTTCTCCTGCTCCTTCTGCTGTCGCTCCTGCTCTTTCTGCTGTTGCTCCTGCTCTTTCTGCTGTTGCTTTTGCTGCTCTTCTTGCTGCCTCTGCTGGTCAGCCTGTTGTTTCTGCTGGTCAGCCTGCTGCTGCTGTTGAGCCTGTTGCTGTTGCTTCAGAGCGTCTCGCTGAGCGTTAGCATCAGCAGCGTTGGTCTGATCCTGCTGAGGCTGGGTCTGGCTCTGGTCCTGGGGCTGGGTCTGACTCTGGTCCTGAGGCTGAGTCTGGCTCTGGCCCTGGGGCTGGGTCTGACTCTGGTCCTGAGGCTGGCTCTGGTCCTGAGGCTGGCTCTGGTCCTGAGGCTGGGTCTGGCTCTGGTCCTGGGGCTGGGTCTGACTCTGGTCCTGGGGCTGGGTCTGACTCTGGTCCTGGGGCTGGGTCTGGCTCTGGCTCTGGGGCTGGGTCTGACTCTGGTCCTGAGGCTGAGTCTGGCTCTGGTCCTGAGGCTGAGTCTGGCTCTGGCCCTGGGGCTGGGTCTGACTCTGGTCCTGAGGCTGGGTCTGGCCTTGCTGAGAGCCCTTACTCTGATCAGAGGAGCCACTGCCGTAGCCAGAAGCTGCTACGTCAGTGCTACCAGCGGCTGGCTGACTGTGACCGCTGGCAGATCCAGGAGCATTTGCATCAGTGTTTGAAGGATTGGAGTAGGCCTCTGGCTTGTCCGTGCTGGCGCCAGCGCCAGCGCCATTGACGATCGGAGACCCAACGTCAGCATCGGGATTACTGGTTGAATCGTAGGCAGATCGACGAGCAAGACGAGCGGGTCGCTTCCACATAGAGTCGGATCTGGCGTCAGAAACCGAAATGGCAACCGACACCAAGACCAAAAGGGTCAAGAAGGAAGTTTGGATCTTCATCTCGAAACTGTGCTAGCGCTGCTGACAGGTTTCAAGATATTGTAAAGAAAGTGATACGAAAGTACGAGTGAGCTGTTGCCTGGAATGTTGATGGAAGGAGACTAGCTCTATCGATCGAGTAGGACTGAGAGGGGGGTTTGAGACGAGAAGCGGAGAGGGCGAAGATCTATGTTTCTTTATATTCTGTTGGCGCTGACAGTGAAAACGCTGTGTACTCGACATGAAAGAGGTCCCCACCGTTGTCATTGCTGGCAGCGTTGCTGAGTAGTCATGCACAAGGCAGCGGCACCCACGTCAGCCCCTAGTTCATCTGGTAGAAAGAGAGCGACAATGACATCCAGCTCTCCCACCAAAATCGACAAGCGTGGTGCGCATCGGCCATGCCTGCAAATACCACCCGCTTTACATGGCACACTTCTTCATTTCGTAAACAAGTCACATCTGCAGATGCTCCAGATGATGAGCCTGATGCAGTGCTGCCTAGCGAAGAGAGCTGTCATTTGCAGCAGTCCCAACATGCCGAAGTCTGTACGTTAACGGGTGCTGTTCTGATGTACTGTTTTCCCCGTGTTCCGTTTTCCTAAGTCCTTTCGTCACTTTGCCAGAACAATCCTTCGTTCAGGCCATCATATCCTACAGTCTGTTTGGTTCTGTTTTCGCAAACCTGTTGTGTAGCATCGCGGAATTTGATGAAGCGGTAGAACGTGTGACTGTCGCCAGGGATCGCCATTCGGGGGAAGACAATGCCTGTGTCGTTGTCAGGTGGAGTTCGCGACGCCACTCTTTCACTTCATTACAACCAATGAGTCGCTGGCGCTTATGGCGTGCGGTCGGTCGAGATTGCTGGAGACTTCGCCGGACCCACCGCTACACAGCCGTGTCAGCGTCAAAAATTCCGATGCAACTGTCCTGTCGCCCTACAAACTGCAGCCTCGCCCTGTCACTTCTAGGGAATTCCGTGAGTCGACGTATATTGCTGATGTGAGCATATGGTGATGAGGTAATGTAAGGCAAAAGGAAGCGCCGGAAATATGATTAGCGGAGGGGTTTGCGTGCGCGCTCTTCATTCGTCGTCCAGCTCAACACTGAAACTTGTGATTTGCGGCAGATATGCGCATGCAGCGAGGTCCAAGTAGTGCAGATCATCAAAGATGTCCTTTCCATCGAATCCACCGTGAACAAACAGCCGCGAATCTCGCAGCCAGGCTTGGTGGTAGCCTCTGCCAAGGGGTTTCTTCCCACATACTTTGCGAGATTCCCATTGGAGATTGACAAGATTCAGCGTAAGCAGCTCTGAAGTGTACGCTTTGCTGTCATGACCCCCAAACACAAAAAGGTAGGATCCAACTTGGGTAGCAGTATGTCCTAACCTGTTGTGTATTTCGTCAGTCTTTACCTGATACCATGTTTTGGTGTCGAGACGAAGAATGTGAATGTCGTTGAACGACATGTGTCCGTCGCTACCGCCGATGACGATGAGCTTGCCATCTACAAGATTGGTAGTGTGGTATCCGCGGCCGATTGGAATCTTGCCGCTGCATTCCATTTTTTTCCATTCGAGACGGGTGATATCTGCGACATCAAGCAAATGCACATCGTTCAATGCTCCAATACCGTTGCCTCCACCAAAGACGACCAATTGGCCTTCGTAATAGTTGCAAGTGTGAGCTCGACGGGGACTTGGTGGCGTGCCAAATACTTCGGGTTTAGACCATCGCAATGAGATCGTGTCAAAGATGTACAAATCGTTGAAGTAGTTGGGACCGTCGCCGCCGGCAAAGACAAAGAGACGTTTGTTGAACATAGTGGCAGAGTGCGCACGTCGAGCAGGAGGGATGTCGCCAGTGACCTTCGGCTTTGACCAGCACATGGTTTCGGTATCAAAGCACCACAAGTCTCGGAAGCAGCCTCTGCTGTCACAACCGCCAAACAGCCAGAGTATCTCATCCGAAAGACTTGTGGTGTGTGCCCTGAAGCTACGCTTGGGAATGTCACCATGGACAGGCACCTTGGACCAGTACATGGCAGGTGGAGGAGCAGGTTTGACGTTTGAGGCCGATGGAAGCTGAGGCAAGTTGCGATGAGCCGATTTGAGTGCTCGGTGCGTGCCAAAAGTCTCTGATCGACTTGATCGCAGAGGATCTTTGGATCTCGACGTCGCCGTCTTGTCGGTCCTCTCTTTGACCCGCTTTTCGCGCGCTGCAGAATCCAGACCGTTTGCGCTACGAAGCACTGTACCAGACGAGGCAGATGTGGCTACATGTTTCTGTATCGCACCTTCGCGCGGCGCTTCCGAATGTTCCGCTTCCCTCATCTTGGAGGGGACTTTTGAGGCTGGCCTCGTACTGGCCGCTGGAGACTGCTGCTGTTGGTGCACGGAACTTGTTTCGGCGGTCGAGTGTGAGATGTGTGGTGATCCATTGTTGAAGAGAGCCGAGGCCGAGGCCACTTGCGAATGATTGTGAGTGGACGTTGGTAGCATGTGCTGCCCGTCGGACGAGCTGGTCTTCGAGGCTTTGGTCTGTACGGTAGCGGCAGCTGCTGCTGCAGATAGAGCAGGATTCGAAAGATCTGGCTGAAGAGCTTGAAGGCGATTGCGACTCAAAGTTTGACCGAGAATTTCAACTGGCTCAGCAGCTTGATCCAATACTGTCTGATCGTGCGGCATTGCGGCCAGGGGAGAGAGACTTGGCTTCCGGTCCGATTGTTGTGACGATGAGGTTCTTTCGCGATGCAGCTCGGTGCTCTCGGGGTCTACGTCTCTCTCGAAGAAGCGCTCGACTTCGCCATCGTGATAGCCGTCTGGGTCCTCCATCAGATACTCGTCGCCACTTCTATTTGCATGTAGAGCGCCCTGGCTCTCAGCGACAATGAATTTGTGTGAGCCCAAACGGGGCGCGTGGGACGTGTGAGGCTTGCTCAGCGAGGCATGACTGATAGCTCGATTACGAGACGAGGCTTCGTCGTGGTAATTATCTTGAGGCGAGTTGTTGTAAAGCTCTTCCTGATAGTCGCCTGAGGTACGGCCAGCAAAGGAGCTCGATGAGGCTTGTGCTGATGTACGAGATAGGCCTTCCCTTTGTGTTGGGTACTGAGCTAGATGATACGACCGAGCGGATGAACGTTCACTTTGCTGATAGGGAGCAGAAGCGCCCGAATGGGAGGTAGAGCTGGTGCTAGCACTCGACGAGTTGCGAATCAGGGGCTGAGATTGGGCAAGGTTGTTCCCAAGTGCTTGAACTGAGGTGGCTGGAAATGAGTCATGGCTCATAGCAGGACTTCCAAACTGGAGAGCTTCTCTGAGGGAAGGAGATGACACGCCGACATCGCTTGTGGCATTTAGTGGCGAGTCGCGATGAGGACGTGTGCCGTTGTGGTGACTATAGCTGCCGGACATTGTGCGGTGGCAACAGACAAAAGCACAATTTAGTCACTGAGCATGTATCAGCTGCCAACTCAGCTGCCTGATCGCTGGCGAGCGTGCTTCAACTAAGCTGTCCGAGAAAGAAAAGGAGATCACGTTGATGCTCTTGAGATGTTGTGCGTCTCGCGTGCGTGTGTGTACATGTGTTATTTGGCAAAATGACGGCCTTACAGAGCAGGCTGTCGAAAATCGAAAAACGTAACTGTCGAAACGTCAAAAGCTTCTGGTTGCTCGACCACCGTTTCCCACCGCACCAGCGACAGCGCATGCGATGACGTCGGCGTACTCGAACTCGTCGCGAGCCCTGGCATTTCTCTCAGAGACGTCAGAAGATGCCATTGCTGCGCTCAAGGGACTGGTTGGAGGCGTCGGTTCGGCAAAGTACCTCGACACATCGGACAATACGTTGGCTACCATCTCGGTCCAAATAGACTCTAGCAGAGATGAAGACAGAATCATTGCTCTCACTCGCATCGTAGCCATGATCTCAAAAGGTCGCGATGCTTCTCAATTTTTGCCAGCGGTTCTCAAGCTGACTTCCTGTTCCAACCTGGATGTGCGTAAGCTCGTCTATATCGTCCTCCTGCGCTATGCAAACACCAACCCCGACCTCACTCTGCTCAGCATCAACAGCTTTCAGCGAGACTTGTCAGACCCAAGCCCTTTACTTCGTGCCATGGCACTTCGGGTTCTGAGCAGTATTAAAAACCGTATGGTCACGCCCATCGTTGTGATGGCCCTCTCGAAAGCCACTCGCGATCCAAACCCTTACGTACGCAAGATTGCTGCATTGGCTATACCCAAGTGCTTTCAGATTGACTCTACTCAGCTCACAGTACTTTTGGAAAGCCTCACCACACTTCTTGCCGACAAGTCCCCGTTTGTATTGGGCGCAGCTCTCTCTGCATTCCAGCAAGTCTGTCCCGAGAGATGGGGTCTTCTCCACCATGACTATCGAAAGATCTGCCACGCACTGTCAGACATGGATGAGTGGAGCCAAGTCACGGCGATGCAAGTCTTATCTCGATATGCAAGAGCCAACTTTGTCAAACCTTCGGAAAAGATTGTCACAGCAGAACGTCCGAATCCTGAAGCGACGTCGCAGGCCAGCAAACAACAAGAACCTTCCGGTTCTCCTCATATTCAGCAAGATCGAGATCCTGACGGCCTGGAATCATTTCTCTCCAGCGAAACTTCGGCTGTCACAGCTGCATTCCAGAGACAAAATGCATTGATGGCCCCAAGGCAAGGGCCAAAAGATCTCGATATGGATCAAGACCTGTACCTCCTCTTGACCAAGACACGCAATCTGCTCAGCAGTCGAAATGCTGCAGTAGTCATGGGTGCTGTGCGCTTGAACTACCATCTGTCACTTCCCTCTCAGTTCCACTTGCTGGTCAGACCGTTGCTACGCATTTTGCGTTCTTCTTTTGACATCACTTACGTTGTCCTGCTCAACATCCTCACCATGGCCAAGCGCGACCAGAAACTTTTCGCGTCTCACGTTACGTCTTTCTTTCTGGCTGCGTCACATGAAGAGCCTGTACATGTCTCACATCTCAAACTCGACATCCTTGTCACTGTCTGCACGAAAGATAATTCGCCACTGGTCTTTGCCGAGCTCGTGGCGCATTTCAGGTCACCAGAGGAACGGGTAGCGGTCCATGCGGTGTCCTGTCTAGGTCAGCTGGCCTCGCGACGAGATTTTGCAAGCAATTCGAAATGTCTTGCTGCCCTGCTCGGGCTTCTGAAAAAACGCAAGACCGGGCTGCCAGTGAAGGATGTTGTAATTGCTCGAGTTGTCTCTGTTGTCAAAGACTTGATTCAGTCTGGAGAGGCGCTTGATGTCGAGAGCAGCGACAAGGCGGCTGCCATTATCTACCGTCTAGCAGCTCTACTCTTTGGAACGCCCCTCAAGCCGACAAACACAGAGGCGTCTGCAGGTGATGGTGGTAAAAAGAAAAAGAAAGCAGTGCAAAAGGTGCTCGGAAAAGGTGCAATCTTGCATCCCGTGGCTAGAGCTAGTATTCTTTGGCTCTTAGGCCAACACGCACACAAGCAGATGGCTGTCTCGCTTGCACCCTCTGGATCCGCTAAAGAACAGCGAACCTTGGCTGAACTTGTTCTGCCAGATATCTTGCGTCGCTGCGCCATCAATTTCAGCAACGAGGCTTCGATTGTCAAATTGCACATCTTGACGCTGTCATCCAAGTTATTCGCCTTCATTCCCACGGTGCTCGAAGGTGCACACGCGTCAGTGCTTGGGAAGCAAAACAAAGCGAAGCATTTGATGTCGACCATAACCAAGCTCCACTTTTATGTGCTGAAGATGGCCAGATACGATTCAGACTTTGATGTACGCGATCGCGCTAGATTCTGCAAGGGTCTTACCAGTCCTCTTGCTGATCTCGACTCGAGGCTTCCCAAGAAGGGTGAGAGCAGCGAGTCAGAGGCAGAGCCGACATCGCCTGCCACCTCTGATGACTTCATTCAACATACCATCAGCGAAGCCGCTCTCTCGGTAGGCGAATCCGGTACAGATCCCGACGCAGATCTCAAAGGAGTCAGACTACGACGAGAGCAAGTTATTCACATTATGTTTCAAGGCAAACTTCCTTATCACCAAGATGCAGTCACAAGCGAGATCAGCAGCGTCTCAGCAAGTCAGTATCTCGCGAATACACAAAGCGGCGGCAACGAAGATTCAAATTTCCCAGAGATTGGCACGCTCTCGCTTGTCTATGGAGGAAAAGTCCTCAAAGGTTGGCTCTCAACGCAGTTACCACGTTGGACAGATATACCCACATCATCGGACCTGCGTGAGCCTTCCGAAATCACCACTTCCTACACGACGCAGACCACGTCCCTTTCCAATACCTCTATTTCGCACCTCAAGTCCTTCTCATCATCTGACTTTGTTGCACCTTTGCCCTCGAACGCACCCGTCGTACTCACGTCGAACAGATCCAACAGACGGGCTCCTCCTTCGAATGCAAGTGGTACTATCACTCCCGTCGACTTGGACCCGGCCACACCCTCCGCGAAAGCACAGCATACCAAGTACAAAGATCTCGACTCCTTCCTAGACGAAAGCGAAGACGAAGACGAGGACGAATCGTCCGATTCGGCTCCAGAGGACGATGACTTTGCCGCCCAAAACAACTGGGAAGCCGATCACGCCGAAGACGAATTAGAGGAAAGTGATAGCGATAGAAGCGATTTAGAAAGCAGCGACGAGTGAACCAACATGTTCGCTCGAGCAATTACGCAGTAATAGCACTGTTTGCTCTTTTCTACATTATGACAATAGTGACACGAGCTATGCGAGGTGACACTACGACCCAGCCTTGTTGTTCATGGATGGGCTGCGAGGATCATAGCTGTCAGACGCTCGGGACGTAGGATCCGCAGGGCCGTAACCATACCCACTGTACGAGGGCGAAGCATTTCCGGTAGGATGGACTCCATACGAGGTGGGTTGAGGCGGATACTGCGTCCCGTTTGGCGCAGAAGCAGTGACCGGATGCGCTGCCTGAGTTGTATGGTAAACTTGATACTGCGATGGGTACTGATACCCGTTCCACTGTGCTGACGTCTGTGCATGGCCAGACTGCACGTAGGCAAAAGGCTGCTGCTGGACTTGATGAGTCTGAGGTGGAGGTACAGCTGCTTGGTGGTGGTGCTGCGCCTGTGTCGATGGATGTGAACTATGTGGATGCTGGTAAGGCGCGCTACCGAACCAAGGCGTATGTTGCTGATGTTGCCAATATGCTGCAAATTGGGGATTGTAATGCCCAGCTTGGTGCGTCGAGCCATGCTGAGTTCCATGGACAAGCATCTGAGGTGCATGGGCGACGGCAGGCAGACGTGTATTACTAGTGTACCAGTTCTGCGCAGCATGAGTGTTGTACGATGCTGTTGGCATCTGATACGAGACTGGAGAAGCGGACACAGATGCCACACCTTGAGCTTGTGGGGGAGAGATGGAGGGCAGCGTCGGCTGACGACGATGTGTTTGTGGCGTTCCTGATACAAGACTCGCTGGTTTTGGCGGGAGCGAGCTGATCGATGCACTGGAAAGTCTGCGATGACGCACCTTGTTTCCATCGTCGATATCTGCGTCACCATATGGAAGCGCTGCACTGTCGTGATCGAACATGGGCCGTGTTGGCAAGCCTTTGATAGGCTTTTGAGGTAGCGACGCTCGTCCCGAAGGCCCAGCATGCCCACCATTTCTTGGTGGCAACGGATGTGGTGGCAGTGGCTGCTTTTGCAGCCATCGTTGCTGCTGAACCTGCGCGGAGCCGTTGCCTTGCTTCTGACGCTTGTTTGAGCGATTGTTGGGGAGTGCATTGCCATTTTCGTCTGTCTTTCCACCTCGCATTGCTTTAGCTCTCCGCTTGGCTTCCGCCTCTGCTTCGTCGTCCGAGTAGTCAACTTCGTCCTCGCCTACCTCTTCATCGTAGATGTTGCTGGCATCACTGCCCTTCATTGCACGCAGATGTCGGGTCATTACGTACGTGCTCTGTCCTGGAAGATAAAATACAGCTCTACCTATGCGAACGACCTGCTTGTCTATTGCGCTTGCGGACGCGAATCGGATCGAGTACAGTGGGCTATGGATCGAGCCAAATGTCTCGAAAACCAGTCCAAGTACCTTTCCATCCTCGAAGCAAAGCAGACTGCCGGTGTCGACGACACTGTATTCTTCTGCACTCTCTCCTCGGCGACCAGTGCTGTCAACAGGAAGCTCGCCGTGCTTTAACTTCGACGTGTCAGCGTCGTTTGTTTTGTGTGTCTCTTGCTCGACAACCACAACACTGTCGACGATGGAGTGTAGTCGGCCAAGTGGTTTGACTGTCGCTCTCTCAGCTTCGCTGAGCTCTTGCACCATCGGGAGATCAACCTCAGGCGCGAGAATTTCATTCTTTGTGGCTGGAGCCAATGAGGTGCCAGGTGCTCCGTCTTCATCGTCATCGTCATTATCAGCATCATCTGCCGGCGCAACGATGCTTACGGAACCGTCGTCCTCGCTGCTTGATGATGACGACAAAGATTCGGAGTCATCTGAATCTGAGTCGCTCTGATGTGAGGGAGCATCTTCATGCTTCGCAGTAGCACTGCTGCTGATGTTCGCTTCTGAAAGTGTCGATACGCCATTGTCACCGCTGCTCTGCAGGGATGCTTTGACATCAGAAGACTCATCACAGTTTTGCGCTTGGCTTGTGTCCTTTGTCTTTGCAGCTCGAGAGGGACCATTTCGGCGTGGCTGAATCGGCTCAGATTGAGAAGGTGGATCACCGTCAAATCCAGGTGGTAAAGGATCGCGAGCTTGCCCCGTCTCTTGCCGAGCTTTGTTGACAAGTTCCCGGAGTGCCTCTGCCGACGCAGTCCGATCCTGGGCGGCACCTGTCGAGACAATATGCTCGATGTCAGGGGCTACAAAGTCTCGTTCGGCTTCCCCGTGAGCGCTCGTTGATATCAATGCCAAACCTGCGCCCGTGGAGGACTCTATGTCGGCGGTGTTGTCTTGTTCGAGATCTTGTGCATCTTCATCTTTCTCAGCGTCTGCAGTTGTAGACGCTTCGCTTGCGACAGGCGGAACCTCGTCTAGGATATTTTTGGATGGCTCTTCAGTATAGTGCCTATCGTTAGACTCGCTGGGCTGAACTTCATGCATGTCGTATGCGTCCTACGGAGTATTGGAGCCAGATCTACGGAATGCAGAGCCTCCACGCAGAATTGCAAGTTGATCTGGGAAAAATTTCCCCTATATCTCGGAACACGGAACTCGGAGGCAAGCCGCCAGCCGTCAAGCGTTGCTGCGTGATTGCGTGGTTGCGTGGGCGCGTGGGTAGTGAGCGTACTTGTTCCACGCTGTCACAGACACAGGAGCCACAAACAACTAGTAAAACTCACGATGCTGGGCTTTGCTAAGACGGCGTTCTCTATAGCATTGCTGCATGCTCTGCTAGTCATCCAGATTCAAGGTCAATTCTTCCAGCAGTTCTTTCAAGGCAATGGGGCCGGCGGCATGTTCCAGCAGAGGGAGCAAGAGCCACCACCGGTACGTCACTGCAGATGTTTGGGAAATTCGTCCTGATCTTACTAAAACAGACATATGTGGTGTCTCGTTACCTTACAACAGTCGGGAGATGCGAGCTGGTTCGAAGCACGGGTGGATGCAGCGCATTGTACGCAGTATCTGTGTCCCAGAACACTGTCTTGTGTTGCCAAGCCATCGCATTGCCCATGTCCCTTCCCACAGCAGATTCGCTGCTCTTACAAAGAAACCGATACAACTTCCCTAGAACAAGCAAAACGCGCAGGAGGGAGCTTCGACGGAACGGATGCGGAGTTGGATCTGGGCGGCACCTTTTGCGTCACAGCTGATAGCTGCGATGAGGTCAATCAGATGCTCAGAGGCAAAGCGTGAAGTAGAAGCGATGCGACGAATAGACAAAAGCATTGTTCAAAGTTCTATGCTGGGGCGTATGATACACAGTCTGAGTACTGCAGTGTGCGACGTGTTGTTGGAGAGGTTGTCCGAGACGGGCACGCTGCACAATGTCAGCGATGCACTGGGTGCGATTCTTTCGATTGTGGTATAGACCAATGCACTTCATGTCTTGTGATTGGGAAAGTGCTTGGCCAGAACGGAAGCGGCCTTCGCCTTGCGATCTTGAACGGCTTGGAGCTTCAACTGGCCTTCGGTCAATGGTTGAGGAGCAGTACAGGCATGACGAGGCGCGGACCGATGAGCAGCACAGAAGAATCCCCTGCATTGGTCGCAGCGCGGTGCAGCGTGGGTAAAACCCTTTTGAGAATCACTCCTTGCTGCTGGTGTAGCGGAAGTGTCTGTAGCGCCGTTAAGCTGGAAACTAAGGCTCTTACATCCCTTACGTTGGCATGGCAGCCGTCCTCCAGCGCCAGACGCGGCGAGTCGCTCCAAGAGCTGCTGCTCGCTCAAGACGGACCCCTTAGATTCAGGCGCAATGCAAGCATGCTGATCTGCTAGGTAATGCGCTTCGCAATAAACGGCCTTGCAATATGGACAGCATATCGGAAGAAAAGAAAGCCTCGAACAGGTGCGCAGCTGGCAGTGGTGGCCTGCCTCCATTGCAAAGCCTGGTTCAGTCTTTCGTCAAGGCGTCCATTCGCAAACTCCGGACTGATTTAGTCGACGTGGTTCGAGAAGGCAGAAGAAACACGGACCTTGGATACTTCACGTGTGTCGCCGTTCGCCAACTCGCCATAATTCCAGATCGGCAAAATCGGCAAATCACAGAATCGCAGAATCGGCAATAACAATTTCAAATCTGACAGGACACCTAAAGTCCGATCAGGAAATTTTGGTCACCGATCTCCACTACGGCCTTTGACATATATAAGGAGTAAAGACACATCTTCCACCGAGGACACATCAACAATCGCAAAGAGCATCATCAAACATGGTTGTCAAAGCTATCGAATCCTTCGAAGAGTTTCAAACTCTGGTGAGTACCTTTGCACGTCTCTAGAATGTATGCGGTCTGTTACTGATCATCGGATTGCCTCGACGACAGATCAACGGAGAGAAGCCCATCATCATTGACTTCTGGGCCACATGGTGCGGTCCCTGCAAAGTCATCGGACCGGTCTTCGAGAAGATCTCTGATTCTCCTGCCGGTGAAAAGGTCGACTTCTACAAAGTTGATGTCGATGTCCAGGACAAGATCGCGTCCGAGGTCGGCATCAAGGCCATGCCCACCTTTGTCGCTTTCCACAATGGACAGGCTATCGAAAAGGTCGTTGGCGCAAACCCAGCCGCTCTACAGGTAAGTTTTCTGACCCACCTTACGGCAATCCGAGCAGCGCTGTTGCACCTGCTTCCCGGTTCCCTGCAAGGACTAGTTCTGACCATATCTTTGCTCATCACTTCTTTCAGTCTGCTATCAGCAAGATCTCATCCGCCTGAAAACAACGCTTTCATTTCTCATAGATCATCAGAAATGTAGTAATATCCCAGATGTCCTTCCGAGTGTTTGTATTGTACGGAGGTAGTTGGGCATGGCTCGGTGGACCCATTAATCAAACGCGAGCATCTTAAGACATTCTCTATAAGTTGCTGAGATCAGTGTGTATAGGCCTTGTCAATGCAATGCTCGGAGCTTTGCTTGACAGCTTCACAGGCTCGTCGTCATTCGCGTTAATCACAGTGACAAGGTCACAGGTGGTGAGAATCATTGTGATTGTGGTTCGCAGGTCCATGATCCACGTTGCGCTAGGCGCTCAGGCCCTGGCCTGTGCGGACGAGATTCGTACGAGTAGACAACCTCTCAGTCACGTGCATGCTCTGACGACGCCGACGGTCGTAGCGGATCTGAATGCACCTCCGAGAAATTACTATCCCGCGAATCTGTATTCGCGATCTGTAATTTGAAATCCATCAATCCTTGTTCACTGTTCACCTCCCTTTCACGAGCACCTTATGTGGGCCATTGCCAAGATCGCTTCAAGCGGACTTGGGTCATCGCTTCTAAATGTCACTATCTTTATCTGGCTATGCCTTTTGCAAAGACTTTTTGCGTCTACTCGCGTCTGTACGAGCTTTGAGATTGAGTGGGAGGGGGGACGAGGTAGCGGAGAGGATCAAGTCAAAGAGTGCGGTACGCGGCTTTGGACCGGCTCTGCCGAAATGAGCATTAAAGCCGCGTGCGACGATGCGCATCCTCTGAACTTTGTGGAGTCGGCTAAGTGCGAGAATCGAGAGGCCGGTGCGTAAGGAAGGCACACTTTCAGCGAGACTCTCCACCTCGCTTGGACGCTATATAGTCATCAGTCTTGCTATCATTGCCCCGTGCAAATTCCCAACTCACATACTTCCTAACTCTACCAAACCACATCATGTCTGTCGAAGGCGTTCGTATTCTTGGTGAGTAATAATGTGCCTGTTCGAGCTCGGCGCAAGAGACTGACCACCTCGCCCTCTTCTAGGAAAAATCGAGGGTGAGCAGGCCGAGATCCTGACCCCTGAGGCTCTTCGTTTCCTGGCTGTATTGCACCGATCTTTCGACTCGACGCGACAGTCTCTGCTCAAAGCTCGCCAGCTCCGACAAACCAAATTCGATGGAGGTGCGCTTCCAGACTTTTTGCCCGAGACTGCTCACATTCGCAACAATGCCACTTGGCAGTGTGCTCCGCCTGCACCCGGTCTGCGAGACCGACGGGTGGAGATTACCGGTCCCGTCGACCGGAAGATGGTGATCAACGCCCTCAACTCTGGTGCTTACACCTACATGGCCGACTTCGAAGATTCAACTTCGCCCACTTGGGCAAACTTGATGGACGGACAGGTTAACATGCGAGCCGCCATCAACCGCAACATTGACTTTTCGCAGAACAACAAACAGTACAAGCTCAAGCCTTTGGGTCAGACGGCCACCTTACTTGTTCGACCTCGAGGCTGGCATTTGAATGAGGAGCAGATTGTCGTCGACGGCAAGCCCATGTCTGGTTCTCTGGTGGACTTTGGTCTTTACTTCTTCCACAACGCTCACGAGCTGGTCCGATCTGGCTACGGCCCATATTTCTATTTGCCCAAGATGGAGAGCCACCTCGAAGCCCGGCTGTGGAACGACGTCTTCAATCTCTCACAGGATTACATCAAGATGCCACGTGGAACGATTCGAGGCACTGTGTTGATTGAGACCATTACCGCTGCCTTTGAAATGGACGAGATTCTGTATGAGCTTCGACAGCACTCGTCCGGTCTTAACTGTGGCCGATGGGACTACATCTTCTCCTACATCAAGCGACAGCGCTACAACAAGGGCTCTATTTTGCCCGACCGAGCGGCTGTTACAATGACGGTGCCATTTATGCAGGCCTATGTCAACCTGCTCATCCAGACGTGTCACAAGCGCGGAGTTGCTGCCATCGGCGGAATGGCCGCGCAGATTCCCATCAAGGACAACAAAGAGGCCAACGATGCTGCCATGGACAAGGTCAAGGCTGACAAGCTGCGTGAAGTTCAAGCTGGACACGACGGTACATGGGTTGCCCACCCTGCGCTGGTGACGATTGCCCTGGAGATTTTCAACAAGAATATGCTGGGCCCCAATCAGTACCACGTGCGTCGGGAGGAAGTAAAAGTCTCGGCACTCGATCTGCTCAACTCAAATGTGCCCGGACAGATCACCGAGGCCGGTGTACGCGCCAACGTAGCGGCTCTGCTGGTGTACTGCGCCAACTGGCTCAATGGTCTGGGCTGTGTGCCGGTCGCCAACATGATGGAGGATGCCGCCACGGGAGAGATCTCGCGACTCGGTCTGTGGTCGTGGACCTACCATCAGCAGAAGACGGCCGAAGGCAATGAGATCACACCTGCCTACATCGACCGCATCTTGGACGAGGAGGCAGCCAAAGTGTCCAAAATTGGCAAGTCGGTCGAGACGGCCAAGCGCTACATTGCGGATCAAGTCCGAGCACCTGCGCCAGACGAGTTCCTTACTACCGCGCTCTACTCGCACTTGAACCACCACAAGGCACCTGCCCGTATCTAAGCTGTCCCCATTTATTTTAGGATTTCTTTTTAGTGCCATCTTTTTCTACGCAATTGAATTTTCTCCTTCGATTGGGCTCGCTCGATATGTACAGACCGCTGTGACACTCGGATCGAACTTGAAAGGGAGTTGAATTTTGCGAGCCGACAGCACGTTGAGGGCGACGGTGCGGCCATTTCGTGGAAAGTGCTGTAGCATGCACAGCATGAATCCGGGGTCGTTGTGTAGGCCAGAGCGGCCATGGTGAGGGCGCGGATGCTCGATCTCGGAAGCAAGTCTGTTTTCCATTTTTCCTTTTCATTGGATTCTGTGATTTACTTTGATGGATTCGATTTGAATTGGCATTCGGGGGGATCTTTGGAAGTTGGGGGGTCAAGAGCGCGATAGTCCGAATTTTCACCGTGCGCGTTGCTGGTACAGAAGGCCGGAAAAAAGGGAAAGCCGATTACGCGCACACCAGCAGCGGAGTCTCCAAGTTGAATATTGAATATTGGATACTGCGATCGCGGTGTGGGAGGGCTGACTGTTTCTACTCCCGTCACGCACACTCACACTATTCGCAAACTTGGCACGTCTTTGTTTTTTCTGCGCCAGTTGCTACTACTCAACTCCATCTCCTGGCTAGTCGTTTGACACGGATCTCTGGGCTCTAGTAAACGGGCTTGCTCTGTTGCAACGCTATACCTCTCGATACCCCGATTGTTGGACTCCGTGCAAGCCGAGTCCAGGCAATCTCAAGGGCGTATCAAAGCCTTTTATCACCATTCCCTCCTCGCAGCAGTCTCCGCAAGACCCTTCCCATCCTGGTGCTCAGTCCCCTTCCAACTCGCGCACCATCTCCCGCAAGAGGACTGTTGCCGACTTTGAGCCGCACGCCAGGGAACCTTCTCAAGACGCCTTTACCGACTCTTCTGCCAGTGCTGCCACCACCTCTACCAAGAGAGCCCGCTTCGGTACCTCCAGCACTGGAGCTAGCTCCTTTGTCGACCGCGCTAGCCCATCTGTAGGCATACATCTAGAATCTGCTCCGGTCCCCCACTTTGTTCAGCTACCGGCCACAAAGGCTCAATCATCTCCTAGACAGCCTACCAAGTCCCATCGCCCTTCGAGCAACGCCGCTTCTCCCGCAAGCGCCGCTTCCTCTGCTCGTGCACCGCCGCAGCCTTCCACAGTCGTTGCCACCACTCCAATCAGTCGTTCTTCTGATCCTTCGCCCTCTGCCCTTGGCGCTCCCTACAGCACTACACCTTCGTCTTATTTCCCCTCCACCGCGTCAGCCAAGATGTTTGACTTGGACGAATCCGTTCGCGCCATCTACTTTGCGCCAGTCCCAATGGTCGTTCTCGACCAAAATCGAAGAATTCGATTGATGAACAGGCCTTGTGAAAGTCTCTTCTTGATCACTGGAGTCAGCTGCATGGGCCAGACCATGGACAGACTGATGACTGAAGGCACAAAAGCAAACTATACCACCGCCCTTAACGAGGCCGCGCAGAGCAAAGTCTCGGCTGGATGGGCTCCACCTGTTCATACGCGACTGACTTTGATCCAGGACGATCAAAAAGTCTTCTCTGCTGACATGTCCGTGTCTGCATGGCACCCCACTGACGAAGTGTTCTCAGAGCGGTTCAACACGCCTAATTCTCGAGGTCAATCTTTTTCCAGCGGCGACAAAGCATTCTCACCCACCGAAAATGGTTCAGTATCACTCGGGTCTGTACGCAGTGACTCGATCGAGCCTCGGGGTCAACAGCTCCTGCACGAAGCCTTCTTCACGCTGAGCATCAACCCATTGCGGTCTGCCGAGAGGGCCGCAAGTCCAGGCAGCACAAATCTCACAAGAGCCGAACAACTCAAGGACGCTGTTTTCAGCAATGTCGATATCGCTCTTCTGGCCCTCACGTCTGACGGATCAGTTGTTATCCGCAACAATGCCTGTGACAAGCTCTTAGGTGCATTTCAGAAGAGAAATCCACAAGATGAACCAAAAGAGCGCAAAGAAAGGAAGGACACCAGGCCCAAGCCCAAAGACGGCGAGGCCGAGATCGATCTCTCTTGGCTCTCGGACGTTATGGACTGTTACACTGAAGACTTTTCGGCTCCGTTTCCAGAGGAATCCTGGCCAATCTATAGAGCTGCGGTACTCGGGCAGTACGTGAAGCCGGTTCGAATCGGTTGCATAGCTACAGACACTGGTGCTAGACGCGTATTCGAAGTCGGTGCGAGGCCTATGCGAGAAGGAGGCGGTCTTGGCGAGCATCTTGGAGGAGTCATCATGATGACTGATGTCACGGATGATCTCGCGAATGCCAAAAGAGATGCCGAAAAGGTTGGTGAAGAATACTTCCGCACCATCTGCAACAGCATGCCTCAACTTCTGTGGACCACGCGCCCCGATGGCCACCACGACTGGTACAACGAGGGCTGGTATCGCTATACAGGCTTACGAGAGGATGACAGCGAGGGCGTAGGTTGGCAGCAAGTCTTTCACGAGGACGATATGGTGGAAACTAGCAAACGCTGGTCACATTCGCTTCGCACTGGCGATCCCTACTCGACCATGTACCGTTGCAGACAGTATGACGGACAGTGGAAGTGGATGCTGGGTCGGGCCTTGCCACTCCGGGATACAAAGACTGGCGAAATCTTGAAGTGGTACGGCAGTTGCACTGACTGCGACGCCGAAGTCAAGGCACTCGAAGCTTCCCGGAAGTCACAAGCACAGTTGACGAGCGTCATTAATCACGCCCACGTTACCATTTGGGCGATTGATGTCAACTGCATTATTACCATTGCGGAAGGGCCGGGCGTTCGGTCCCTGCGATTAGCACCTGGTACTCCTAATGGGTCCGACAACGATGGCTCTGGCTCCGGATCCGGCAATTCTAATTCCGGGCCTACCACTGCCAAGAATGAGGATGCCAAGGAAACAGAGTCTCAAACCAATAGCCAGAGTCACACTGACCACACTGGCAAGCGTCTCGGTCAAAAGTCCATGATTGGCCGAAGCATCTACGAAGTTTGGGATTCTCCAGGTATTAGAGAGGCAATCGGCCGCGTCTTGAACGGCGAATCCGTCGTACAGGAAATGGAGATCGAAGGGCGATGGTTCCGCACGCAGTACACTCCTCAGCGAGAGGAGTCGTACGATGCCGAAGGCAACGAAGGTCCAATCATTGGAGTCGTTGGCGCCTCGGTAGACATCACTGACCGTCGAAGAGCGGAGCTGAAATTAGAGGAATCGATGCACGAGCGATCTCGAGCTCTGGCAGCAGAAACAGCAGCGAAAGAGGCAAGCCGAATCAAATCCGAGTTCCTCGCCAACATGAGCCACGAAATTCGAACACCAATTGCCGGAGTCATCGGTCTGTCAGAGCTTCTCTGCGACACAAATCTGTCTCAAGAGCAGCGCGACTTTGCCGAGAATATTCAGCGATCTGCTGACGCCCTCTTGACTGTCATTAACGATATCCTTGACTTCGAAAAGCTTGAGTTGGGCAAGATGGATCTTGAAAAGGCTTCGTTCAATCTAAACGTGGTCATCATGGATACACAGAAAATGCTTTCGTTCGCTACGCAAAAGAAAGGACTAGAATTCCGCAACGAGTGTCAACTCAACTACACAGGTCATATCGTTGGCGATGCCGGTCGACTGCGACAGGTGCTGACAAACCTTCTGACAAACGCCATCAAATTTACTGCAAACGGATCCATCTCGTTGCGTGTCATCGAGACATACGAGGACGCAAGCAGCCTCCATGTCCACTTTGAGGTTCGCGATACCGGTTGTGGTATTTCCCAAACCACGCTGAAGAAGCTTTTCCAGCCTTTCAGTCAAGCAGATCCGTCCTTTGCTCGTCGATTCGGTGGCACGGGTCTTGGACTGTCCATCTGCAAGAATCTGGTGGATTTGATGGGAGGTACAATCGGCCTCGAGTCTGTAGAGAACAAAGGCTCCAATGCCTGGTTCAGTATTCCCTTTGCGAAGGTTCGTCACGACGCCGGACCGGATCTCTCGCCCGAAGAAGCGGCGAACGACACGCCTGTAGATGAGGCGACTAGCAGTCTTGGCGTCAGCGAAAATCCTTTGCAGAGGCCGAGAAAGGACATCTACATCCTAGTTGCCGAAGACAACCTCATCAATGCGCAAATTGCTCTTAAGACGCTCAAGAAAATGGGTTTCAGCTGCAAGATAGCCAAAGACGGATTAGAAGCGATTGAAGAAGTTGGCAAGCGACCATACGATTTGATTCTCATGGACTGTCACATGCCCAATTGCGACGGCTACGAAGCCACAAGAACGTTGCGAAAGTCGGAAAGCGTTGATATTCGTACAACGCCAATTATCGCCATGACTGCCTCAGCCATTCGCGGAGATCGCGAGAAGTGTCTCGCAGCAGGCATGTCGGATTACCTCTCGAAGCCAGTCAAGAGTGCCGCCCTGGAAAGTACTTTGGTTCGATGGCTCTTCGATCCCTCAACACGCCAGAGTCTTTCGAAGTATGTAGCACCACCCAGTCAAGGAGACTACTTCGGCGCGCGTAAAGTGGAGCAGTCTGGCCTAGACTGGACCTACTCGTCCTCACTTAGTCCAGGATCAACACAACCGCTTGCGGTTCCGCCCCAACTGTTGGACAGGGACTCGACAGAGACCATCACAGGACCTCGCTCAGTTCAGTCGGGCCGCAGGGGATCCTTGAACCCTGTCTCTGTTCGTGAGGCTGTAGCTACTGAGCTTGACGCCGCTCCTGCTTCCTCTGCTATGGAAATGCGGTCATCGTCAGTCTCATGGCAGGCACAGGCACTCCACTTCTCTGGTTCGCAACGAGGCTCTCAATCGGGCTCGCTTCACACGGGTTCCATAGCAGCCTCTGATAGCAACTTTGACAGTGGCGACGAAGCGATGGATGCTGTTGCCGATCCTGCTGCCTCCGAGAGGGAAAAGAGTAGCAAACGACGAGCAAGACATGGACCTGTTAAGGTCAATGCCAAAGAGCCGGTGGCTCAAAAGTCTCGGGCTACTGCAAAGTTGATGTCTGCGCCTGAGGTGGCGTTTGCGGACAAGCCGCCGATCTTTATTCGACGTTCGTCGCGCGAGCAAGGCGGTCTGGGCCGAGACCTGGAAGGCGAAGTCGTGCGCGCGATGGAAGACGGATCAGAAGGACCATCCCTCGGCCACTCGCTTGAGTCAACCGCCGAAGAATGATCCCTACTCGAGGACAACAACCCATTCCACTCACGATCTCAGCCAACAAGGTCCGCTCTTCAATCTCATTCGCTCTTTGTATTTGTATCTACGCTTCACACCCTCTCATGAATCACGGAACTCGAACTATCTCTCTACGCTTCCTTACATTTTATTTAGCCCGATCATCACATTGCTTGTTAATGTGAGACTATATGACAAAGAATGGTTCGTTGTCTTGCTGCATAGCGGAGCCGCCTTCGTCGTCGCTATCTGCGTTGGAAGATGGGCCAGTGACACGCATGTCGAGTTCAACAGCGCCCTCGCGTTGCCGACGCTGGGTATCTTTGCGCTTCTGTTTTTTCAGCATGCGATACTCTTCATCCCAGTCGTCTTGTACATCGTCGTCCTCAGCAGTAATGGATTGCGTAGCTGCCGTGGCGGCGGAGTCGAGCTCGGTCTGTTTGATCGACTTGAGCACGGCTTTCTTGCGCGCCCGCTTCTCGCGACGCGCTTCTTTGGCGTCTTTACGTTCTTTCTGTAGCGACCACGATGTTGACTCGCCCGCAGACACCACGGCCAGCTTGCGTCTACGTTTCTGGCCTTTCTTTTGACCAGACGAGACATCACTGTCGTCTTCGCTGGTTGCGTCGTCCGAAGCCGCTTCTTTGGCGTCGCCTGTGGGCGCAGGACGAGAGCGCGTTGCTTGCAGCCCTAGAAGTCGGGCACGCTCTTTCACTTTGTCCTTATAAGCCAGCGCCGCGTAGTCAATCTCTTCTTCGGGGTATTGGAACGTACCGGCTGCCCTCCGTGCCTTGAGCTCCGGCATTGCTGGCAGTCGAATGATACCAAAGGCGTGCGCAACGCCCGCTAAATCCAGATCGGCTAGTCTGAATATGTACGACATCTCGTGCTTGCTATAAGCGCGAACGTACGATACGAAAGCGCGGACTTGTAGCTGGTAGATTTCTCGATCGGCGCGTGCTTGTTTACGAATAGAGGCTTCCAATTGCGCCGCAGCCGCTTCGTCCGGCTCCTCACTGGGTTGCAGATCATAGGTAAGAGCAGAATAGCGAGTGAGAGGATATCGTTTGACCAACATGTAATTGACGAAATCTTCTTCTCTGCCAGAGTGAAGCATGACAATGGCTCGACCTTTTCGTCCGGCGCGAGCAGTGCGTCCACACCGATGCGAGAACACTTTGGGATCGATGGGAGGATCGTATTGAATAACCACATCGACATCAGGTAAATCCAAGCCCCTTGCTGCGACATCTGTGCAGATGAGTACCGAAGCATTTCCGTTCGCCATGCTCGGATTTGCAATGCCAGCTTCATTAGCAGCAGATGTTGAGGCAAGGGGGTTGGCTAGAAGGTCCTGGCCTGACAGACCCGCTTTCGTAAACGCGTCAAACATGCTCTTGCGCTTGGACGTTGTTTGCTTTCCATGCAGAGCGTGGAGATTGATCGAAAATGCCTTGAGCAGCGGGTTTGAGCTCAGGACTGAGTGGAAGTAGTTGACTTGCGCACAGGTGCTGAAATACACGATAAACTTTCGAACGCCGCCACCTATGCCGCTGGCGCTGGACTCCCGCAGGAGGATTCTCAGTAGCTGCAACAGCTTGGTGTCTGGTTGTGAAACATGATACATGTTTTGCAAAGAAGCTGGTGTTCGCCGTGAATCATCTGATGGGGGAGCGACGGCGCTGACTTTACCAGGCTTGGCCGTCTTCGTCTCGACTTTGACGACGACACGAACCGGATTTCGCAGTCCCATGCGGACCAACTCTGAAAGTGCATCTGTCATTGTGGCACTGAAAAGTCCTGTCCTGCGCTGTTTGGGGAGCAATGCGAGAATACGATGCAGGTTGTCGCTGAATCCTAGGTCGAGCAAGCGATCCGCTTCATCTAGCACGAGAACTTCGAGTTCAGACTTCCGAACTCCCTTCTTGGCGAGGAGCTCTTCTAGCCGCCCAGGAGTGCCAACCAGGACGTCAGGACCAGAGTCCTTGAACGTTCGATAATCGTCGAACGGAGTGGCTTTCGATCCGCCTACCACAAGCTGAGCACCTGATATGCGCGTCGCTGCTTTGCGAGAAGCTGGAATCCTCGTCGGCGCCTTACGACGATAATCTGGATCATCGCTATCGCTTTCAGACTCTGTAGCGCTGCCTCGTTCGTCGTCAGAGTCCTCCTCGTCCTCGTTGGTTCTCTGCGCGTCGAGGAAGCTTTGAATAACTTTGTGGATTTGCTCGGCCAACTCCCGCGTTGGAGAGACAATAAGCGCTCCAACTTGATCCTTTTTCAGCTTTGTAGATCTCCGAAGCAGCATCTCTAGGACGGGAAGGAGAAACGCCAGCGTCTTTCCAGATCCCGTGACCGCCTCTACGACGACATCTTTGTGCGAGAGAAAAAGTGGAATAGTTGCTGACTGGACAGGCGTCATTTGCTCAAAACCCAAATCGGCTAGGAACGACAGAATCCATGGCGTCAAGGTCGGTGATAGCTTGGACCAGCGGCCCGCATACGATGGCGCAGAAGCGAACTCTGTCATCGTCGATGCCTCCAAAGGGTGCGTAGGATGACGAAGGACCGGCGAAGACCCTTGATGCATACTCGAATTGCAAGCAAAATTCAAAATTCTCAAAAATATCTAGTCACGTGAGGGGTGGAGGTATACTGGACTAACGATAGAGCTTCAAAGCGTGAGGATGATGAAAGCTATGCTGCTGTTGAACGCCAAAAAAAAGGCGCCGTTCGATGATTGAAGCCCGAGCACTGCTGAATGTCGGGATTGAGAGTGCATGTGCTGCAGTGCACGGACATGAAATGATCAGCTTTACTGAACAAAGCACTTTTCCTCGCGCAGTCCCATTGCCTCGAGCTCCTCTCGCCTACGATCTTTGAGATTCTCCTTCGTCTTCTCCTTGACTTCTCTCGGGAACCAGGTCTGGAGGTACTTGTCCGTTTCCTCGCTCAAATTGTGTGCGTCGGCAGTCTTGACGACGTTGGGAGCTCTGCAAAGTGGACAATCAGACTTTCCCTGCTTCTGCAACTTGACCAAACATCGAAGACAGAAGAGATGGGAGCAATCGAGCCGAACCGGGCGCCAGGCGACAGATGTGCAGATTGCACAGCTGTAGTCGTCCACCGACGGCAAGATGGGTAGCAGTGTTGTCGTCACCAACGAGAGCAAGATGTGAGGTAGCGACTCTGACAAGATTCCGGTGGCGGAGGAAGGCAATAGGGCAGCGAGAGACGGGTGAGCGGACGAGGGGATCAAGGCTCCAGCTCCAGCGGTGCCCGACTCAGGATCGAACGCTGTAAGCGGAATATCGATGGCTTTGCCGCTACCAATTGGGTTGATACCCATAGCTCGTCGCTCAGCCTCTTGCTGAGCCATGAATGTGCGCAAATCATTGCTGGCCGTGAGAGCAGTTCGCTTGTCGTGCTTCTTGAGAATCTTGCGTGCAGCTTCAACGTTGACACGCTGGAATTTTTTCACGTCCAACAGAGCAAAATTGAGACGGAGGAAGTCCTCGACGGCTGAGGCGCTTTCTTGGTTCTTGAGGCCTTCACTGCTTGGTCCAGAGCCGAGTTTGAGCTTGACCAGTCTGCCCTTCCGCAGACGTCCGCCAGAAGGCGCGGGCGCATTCGGGTCATGAATCCAACCTCGTTTGGCGAGCTCGAGTGCAAAGCGTTTTAATCGAGTCTCGCTTTCATCGATACTGAGCTCGCCGCGATCCTTTTCCCTCTGACTTTCGAACACCTGCATCTCCATCCAGAGACTGAAAATCTCTCGCCAAACGTACAGGTCGTTCTTGGACGCGTAAGGGCTCGACGCGCGCGCAATTGTCGAGCACAGCGACTCGGTCTCAGCCACGAAGTGGTCGCGCTGTTGGTTCTGAATGCCGGACAGATTTTGTAGCGCGTGGGTCAACGTGTCCAGGAACTGCGTGTCGGCAGTCAGGGGAATGACGACTTCTCGCGATCTGACTCCTCGTTTACGTCGAATCTCTCCCTGCCGCTTTACCTTTTCTTCGCGAGTTTCTCCCTCAGGCCCATCCTCAGGAATCGTAGAGAAGCGACGGGTGGGTGTTTCCGGCAGCTCGATGATTTTTTCTTCTAGACTTTTGGTACTGCTCCTGTCATCAGAGAGTTCCTCCTCTTCTACGATCGCTTCGTCATCAGACTGGATCGGCGACTCGATGAAAAGACGGATACGTGGAACGGGATGTTGAGGCGTTCCCCCTAGCTCGTACTCTGCTCGTGCGCGGCGTCCAGACTTTCCTTCAACCCATCGACTTCTAGAGGGGCTAGCGTTACGATTGGCGTCTTTGGACGCTGAAGGCTTCAGTGCACCGTTCGCGTTGGACTTTGAGTCCCATTCGAGCTTGGCCTCTTCACGCCACTTGGATGCTCCCCAGTCATGTCTGCCTGGACTTGGATCGTGACTTCGGCTCTTTCGCCCAAGCGCTGTGAGGTCCGAGCTGCCACGTAGTGCCTCGAGGTCCTTCCGACCGATTCCAGCCCACTTGGTCGGGTCTGGCGCGGATCCAGCTGCGAAGGATGCACGCCCGCGGGTACTTCCGTTGAGATGTAAATCGTTCATGTTGCGTTGCATTGTCTCGACACCATGACTGCGACTTCGAGGTTTCGCCATCGTAGGCACTTGCAGGAATGGTGCAGCACCTCCCGGTGTGCGGTCGAGCAGGTGGGCCATATCTGGGTCCGTATCTGACAAAGCGTCCTCGTCGTCATTATATGGTGAAGAGGCTCGCTTGATCCTATCCACGGAAAACTCGCTGAGCCATTGGCCAGCTGGGGTTAGGGTCGCAGAATCTTTCATGCCTTTGGGCACGTCCAGTTCCAGGTCTGAGTCGTTGTCCGATTCACCATCCGGGTCGTCGTCATTATCATCTGCCTCGTCATCAGCGTCGGTTGCTTTCCCAGAGGCTTTGATCTTGTTGGGAGTGGTGCTGGCAACTTCGTCTTCAGGTCGAACAAGGAGCTCGCGGAGTACATCTGCTCCCAGGCCGAGCGATTCGAGCTCGGCGACAACACCATTGATAAGTTTTTTGAGATGCTTGTACTCCAACGCGCCATTCCGCCATTCCTCTGGGAAGGACGGATCGGCCATTGTCTCCATATATGTCTTTCCAAACTTCATCTTGGGCAGGTGAGCGCGATAAGAATGCCTCAAGGTTGATGGTATGAGCGCGGGACCGAGTCGAGAGTCACGGGATGGGATCAGCAATGATCAGGAGTAGATACCGCATCGACGTCGAACGGGACGAGATGCAAGATCAGCGGAATCGGGGAAGGAAGACGGCAATGATTGTTCGGATGCAGCTCAGCCCGTGTACGATGGTATCAAGCCGGGGTTTTTTTGTGCTCCAGGGCCTAACAAGTTTGCCGCCGAGATGCGCATCTCAGTGGCACGTGGGCGCAATACACTTCCGGTAGATCCAACGGCACTATTTCCGTTCAAGTGTAGAGCTTAATTATATTAACCGCTCCCGAATTTCTAATTCGATCTGAAGTCCGGGATATGGATTCTGAACGGACGAGAGAGGTGCACGTTCTTCATTGTGAGACCAATCGTTCGCCTCGTCGGAAAAATGGCATCAACCAGCTAAGCAAGCATAACTACCGCGCGCTTGGTCGCTTAGGAGGTGACGCGCTAAAGCTGCATAGGCTCGGAGTGCTAGAACATGTATTTGTTCAGCTTGTCCTTGGCCGCACCTTTGATCGCCATATCGCGTGTGTTCTTCATAAAGCTGCTCGCCCCTCGTTCGAGCGAGGTTAGGCCATCTTCAATGCCACTCATCATCGCTCCTCTAGCTTTGAGTAGATCTAGATTCTGATAGCCTGTAGTGGTCGCAGCTTCGGCTTGCTCGGCCACCGCGCGCGACTTGCTCGCATCACGTCGCGCAATTGAGAGGCTGGCCGAACTACGAGTTGAAGGCGCGGCAGACTCTTTCTGCGGAACAGCAATTTCCGTCGTGGGAGCCGCTTGAGTTGGTGGCCGATAGTCACGCGGAGGTAGAGGGTCGCCAAGCTTGGGAGGTTCAGGCCTCTTGGGTCCTGCCAGAATGCTGTCCATATGCGCACCGATGGATAGGATACCGGTGGTCTTAGTGCCGAACCAACCTGCGATGCTTGTCGCAACGCCCGCTGCCGACCCGACTGCTCCGGGATGCAGTGGCATCGTTCGCAACGGTGGCTGTGGATACAGCGTCAGACTGGGCTGACCAGGACGACGAAGCGCTCCAAACATAGTCCACAAGCGTACGTCTAGACTGCTGCAAACCTCGACAAAGTCGCCTCGCATATCGAATGAGATAGACGCCTTCGTGCCGGTCGTCTCTCCTACCTCGCGGTGATGTCGCTGCAGCCGCGTAATCTGTTCCAGCTTGGGTAGCGTGTAAACTCGGATACTCGTGCCTGTGACAACGGCTGCCACTTTGTCATTAGCCCGGTCGATTACACCGCATCCAAGCAATTGCTCGCCGACGTCGGTGCGTGCGATGATAGGTCCAGTGATACCGAATCGTAGACTGATGCATCGATCGGTAAAGCCCAGTAGCAAGTTGGCGTCAGGAAGCTTGACATCAGACAAGTCGCCAATGGGTCCGTAAGCTTGTTCCCTCAATGCGCGCTGTAGTTCGTTTGGCAGAGCTGGGCACAAGTTGCCTGCGATGTCAAGAATTTCTAGTCTGCGAATTTGAGAAAGCTCGTCCAGTTTATGGGCTGTCGTCCGTTCCATCATCCACATGTCCAACGTCTTGTGCAGCGTCCACACGGTCATGAATCCGCTACTGCGCATCACGATCAAGCGCGGTGCTAAGCTCGGGTCATCACCCACGCGACAAACGCTGAATTGTAGACTCGCAATGGCACTCTTGCCCTCAGCTTCAGCCATCCGTTTCGACTCCTTTGTCGAAGTCTTGTTCTGCCTGACATAATCCCGTTCGTTGCCAAATCCTTCCCGCAGAATCAATTCTGTGGCTCGAAAATCCATCACTGCAAGGGCAGTCCCGCAAGCGATTGCAAGGAAGCCAATGTCACTGCATGCAAAGGCTGAAATCTCCCCTCGCATCGGATTGATCATCAGGTTTGGCTTGAAGCCGTCGTAACCGTAGTCTGCAATGTGTTGAAGTAAAACAATATCATCTGTCTCCGGGACGGACCCACTCGGGACGGACCCACTTTGCGGCTGCATAAATGTCGCTGGACGTTGCAGTTCGTCGAAAGTGGGCTCAGATTGAGGTTGTCCACTTGTTCGCTTTGGATCTCGTCTGGGCCTTGGCGGAGGATGCGAGCCGTCAGGTCTGGGTGCTCTATTGGTGTCGAACTGGTTCTCCGGCGTCGGGGGTGGAGCGGTACTGAGCTCTTGCATGGCTCGAGACATATCGTCGTCGAGTCTATGTCTCATAGCATCCTGAGATGGATTGTTGACACGACCTTGTGACAGCAGAGAATTTCCCCGGGAGCGAGGACTTGCGAGTGGCGGAATCATGAGGTTCGCTTCTTCCTCTTCGCGTATAGACGACTCAACTTCTTCATTGATCGCCTTGGTCTCGCTCAAGCGGGCAAAATCGAATCTGTAGTGGAGCACTTGGCCAGTGGATAAAGCTATGCTTGTCTCAAGCACCTCGGCAGCGAATTGAACGTCTTGTATGCGAGCCCGCGCTCGGATTCGATCGAATGTTGGATGCCCAAACATCGAAGGGTCCTGTAGCAGAGCGCGAACCTCGATGGTGAGGTGTGGCAGCGGAGAAGGGAAGCCGCGCTTGAGCCATACTCTTGGTCTCGTGATCTGGTCGCGCAGATCAGACTCGTCTACGTCACCCATCAACAACAGATGCGGGCTCGCGTCGTAGAAGCGAACGCTCCCATCCAAGTGCCATGTCATGAGTACTCGAAATTTGCTTCCCCGAAGTATGTCGTTAATTGTGTCGCGTCCGTCGCCCGATAAAGAAGCGGAAGCCTTTCCGCCAAGCAGTTGCAGCGGAGGCTTTCGATCGTCATGGGCAGAGCGCATGGCGGTCGAGGCCACACCATCTTCCTGCTTCTGGTTGAGACCGGTAATGTCCAGGGTACCGACCAATTTGCGGTATGCGTGCGGAGTGAGGCTCGCAAATTTTGCGCCGAGTATCGCTCCAGCACCCGCGAGCGTCAGAGGAAGGGGAAGATGTAGCTCTTTCTGCGTACATGGAGCAGACAACCCGTGATGCGGAAGAAGTCTCATACCGGGCGGGCCTTGAGGATGAATTGCAAAAGCTGAAGACGTCGGCGAACCGACCGCTTCGGAGCTGTTGGAGCGTGGGGGAAAGACGTAGCACGCCATGCCTCGGACAGCCGCTGGAGGCGGCAATGTCGGCAAAGCAGGGTCAGAGGCCAGAAGAGTGACAATTCCCATCGGGTCGTAGGAGCCAGAGTAATGCGGACTTAGTTTGGGCAACAAAAGGAAATCTTCAACCACTGATGGTGTCGCATATGTCGTTTCTGCGGTTGGCTCAAGGGAATGGTATAGAGCTGTCCGCAATCTGTGATGAGCTTCTGGATTGTTTCCACCCCACAAGGAGAGCGAGGCGGTGTAGGCGGGCAGATGGACACAAAAGAGACCCGACGGATCGAGGTTGACTTTCGCTCCGCCCAGGATCGTGAGAATGGTTCCTCGGGTTGTCGCTTGCTCTGGCTCTTGGCCTAGCGACGACTTACGTTGATGCTGAGGAGCTTGCCAGCTGCTAGCACTTTCACTTGCCATTTCTATCCAGCCCTTGTCTGGAAAGCCAGACCACGCAAGCTTGAATATCGGCTCTTTCGGTGGCCGTGGAGTGTCGAATCCATCCATGGAGGTCAACGGCTTCTCCACGTCTAATTGGTCGAGAGTTCGAACCATGAGAGGCTTGTCATCATCGCGAACATGCCAAAAAGAGATACAGCCGTCTTCATGTCCCATTGCGAAGACCTCTCCGTCTGGTCTCCAAGCGATACAGGTGGCAGGAGATGATCGCTCCGTCCATATTGAATTTGGGTCACCTCCAGCACCAGGAGCCCCTGGCAACAGTCTGACTTGATAAGTCTTGAGCACTGCGCGTTCTTTGACGTCTAGGAGGATAGCACCACCTTCATATGCTAACAGGAGCTGATTGATGTCTTTTGGATGTGTGCGCATCTCTATAATCAGTGGAACGTGTCGACGGTTTGGGGCATCTGGAACGCCAGATTTACGCAAGATTTCCTCTTCTTCCCACCAGAGGTTTGGCACGCGATACGGCGAAGAACACATTCTGTCCAGATCAAAGGTGTCGACAGTTCCGTCCCTGAGGCCGAGGTAGAGGTGTGAGTGCGCTGATGAGATCTCCATGCAGGTGACTTTGTTTCGTGCGGTTTGCACACCGACCCGTTGAGGAGTGTCTGGATGAGGCGGACCAGAGATACTGTGACCCGTTGAAGCGCTCGAGGCCCGATACTGACTACTTGACGATCCTTGTGCTGCACGGATCTGTGGGTCGGGTCTCTTCAGATCGTACACCGAGATGTTATCCTTCTCATCGATACAGATCAGAAGCCCAGTGTCGGACTTAAAACCCAGTTGACTCACGCTATTTGCCGGTCGAAGTGTGAAGGACACCTGAACCGCCGGTGCGCCAAAGATATGGATGGTACCCACGGAAGTTCCAACGGCTAGGTAGCCCAGAACAGGTTCGAAGGCCATCACGCTTACTTCTCCCGGAAGAGCAAGGCCAGCAAGAAGTCCCTCGTTGAAGGTACCTGACGAGCTCAGATGCGCATCTGCCAGCGAGCGAGACCAGTCGGCATGCAAGAGCGCGTCAGGTACCCTCGAACCACCTGACTGTGCGGCCTTGTCCTGGAGCGACTTGATCCATGACGGCGGCATGACGAGCAGGACTCTGGTGTGAGGAAATGGAACGAGCAAGCGCTCGCCAAGAATCCGAAAATCACAAATGCACGGTTCCGAGTGGAGGTCACAATCTTAATCACAATCGACGATCCCACTTTTCCAAACCAGGGTCCAACTTTTGGCAGATTGTCGACGCAACCATCTCCAAACACTGTCGAAGCATTCAGTCGTGCAGCCTTGGCGGGGAGAGCATGTTGTTTAAGGCTGGCTTCATCCACAAAGAACATCTGTAGTAAGCGGACACGAGTTGTGACCAAGAGATGTCACTAAGCAAGAGATCAGCAGCTGGACCAGCAGTCCCATCAGGCCCCCCAACGCTGCCACGAGCTAATGTGTCTGTAGAGCATTTCCAGATTCTGCTCCAGCGATTAGAATCATTAGTCTCTTCGCTGGTTGCACTGAAAGAGGAGATAGCGATCGTACCGGGTCTGGATGAATGGTGAGTGTTGCAGTGTCCAGTACACCAAATTCTCCTATCTGATCCTCAGACAAACAGGCCTGCGCTTTTACACCGGTACACAAACTTGTTGTCACACGCATACTCTCTTTCATCTTCGCTGGTGTCGGCATCCCCGCACTTTCTTCCATCTCAGCTAGCATCGTTCGACAGGGTGCTGGAGTCAGAGGCAAGAAACTCGAATCTGTATGCAAACGACGCGCCCTCAGTGGGCATATTCGGCGGATCCACACGCCAAGCAGCCGACCATGAAGACAGCGTGCCAGCCACGGCAGACGCCTTGCCCGAACTTAGCTTCTATGACGCCAAAAATCCATTGCCGCTGCTCTTGGCACATCCAGTACTTCCAATCGCTGAGGACAAACTCAATTTCTTGGGTGCACTCTTACGGACCGCGCCTGAGCCAAATATCTCGCAAGAGGAAAACGACCTAGTGACAAAGTATAACGCAGCTCATTCAGCTCCAGAACAAAATATGTCTGGTCAGGATGATGTTGATACTCAGCTCCGCCGGATTCAGGAAGAGATTCTACAGCACGACATTCTGGCAGTGCGAGCCCTTCGCACGTGGTATCACTTGGAGCAAGCGACAGACGAGGATGGCAATATGCTCAATTTCAGAGAGCGTCTACCGAGAGATGAGGATGACGAAGACGAAGATGACAATGACGAAGACAAGGACAATGACGAGGAGATGGACGATGAAGACATCGCGCTGCAAGTGGCAAGCAAGGAGCGCAGGCAAAGAAGAAAGATGGACGAAAGCACATGGTCGGCCGATAGGGTGATTGCTTTCCTTCACGGACACTCTCCGCGCACCTAAAAAGGTCAAAAGTGTACCCTAGGTCCAAAGCCGGCGTACCCTGAATCCGATGAGCGCTACAAAGATCCACGGATCGAAGGCATGGTTCAGATGCCGTCAAGCTTGCAATTGAGCCTCCGATCAAACTGGTTTGGCTTTGCGAGAGGTCCGGTCCGTGTGCCTGTGTCAATGCCCCGGTTAATGGGATGCACGGGAATAGCCGCGCAATGCCGTCTTTGAAAGTCAGACGTAAGCACGACCTATGCAGTTGACAGACAATGAAGACTGAAAAGAACAGGCCGTCAGCCGAGCACGCGGAGTTGCTATCGTGAGGCAGACTTGGCCAGTCTAGATTGAAGTTCTAGATCCGTCTCAATTGACGTATTGACCCCTGTTTTCCTTCGGCCTGATACGCGCGTTCTATGTACGCCCAAGAAGAAAAACCGGAACCCAAACGCGTGATCCGACTTTTAGCCGACTTGGCGTCAATTTGAACCCTAATCCAACCACCCAAATGCCGTTTGCTTGCCGAAATGTAAACACCATCAAGCTAGTAGAATGCGAAAGGGCGACACACTGGGCAGATCTGTGTTCTGTGTCTTCAAAGTCGTGAACATTATTGCTTGAGATGGCGGATCAATGATCCAAAGCTTGGTACAGTTGCCGTGACTGAATTTTCGTGGCGGGCAGCCGGTTGGCGCCAATGGTTCCCCGTCGGCGTTTGAATTACTCCTATGCATTGTGTTGCCATGAGACTCCGCACCAAATTCTCGGCCCTCGTCGAGGACGAGTCCGAACTTGCTTCCAAATCCAAGAGCTCGCAAGACGTTTGGCTCAGCGGTGGCAGATGATTGTTTTAGGCAGTCGATACGCTACTGTCAACGCGAGCAAGGGACAGGCAGAAGCTGATGTGTACATATATGGATTTGACAGAGGCATGATAGGGGATCTATGACGCGTGGTCAAGATGGAAATCAGGGTCTAGACCTTGATGCCAGGGAGCTAGAATTTCAAGTTTTAAATTTGACTTTTGACACGCCGAGCCGAGAGCGATTGGAACAGAAAATAGCGCGAATGGCCTGTTTGTGTCGCCGGTGTTAGCACTCTCTGCATCCGGCCAGCCCGCTTCCAGGGTCGGGTTCCAGACCTTTCGGCCCAGATTGACAGCGCCGAGTTCAGACCTCCTTCCGACTTGTGGTACGCCACGGCCAAGATCTGCCACTTACCCCAGCCTCGTGTGTCCCAGGACGGCGACTCGTCCATGCCGCGCAGCACAATGTACCACTTCCTTACCTTACCAACTTTAAACAATGTCTACCCTCTCGTGCCTTGTTTCCATCGCCTACCACGGGCGGCTTTGCATCCCGCAGCGCTTGTTTCGATCGCGTATCTAGTGTACCACTCCCCTCGAGTCGCCTCAGTTCAATTCGTCCCGCTCAATCCCTTCCTTGACAACCTTGACTTCCTACTTGTCACTACCTTTCCCATCCGTCTCCAGCTCTCCTTGCTCCTCTCTCCTTTCTTGATCTCGCCGACGGCTTGATATTGTACATCTAGCTATACCGCCTGCGTTTAACAGTCTCCTGGTCGTAACAAGCGACCTCTCGCCACCATTTCTGTCGTTTGCATCTCAAACCAGCTGCCTAGCTGGTCATCGGGGCGTTCTCAAATCATGCTGGAGAACCACCTTTATTCCAGGAAGATGTCGAGATATATTCCCCACGATGATCGTCCCTATCTGCGATCTCCCCCACAACATCACCAGAGAGTCTACGAACAAACCCCTGAACGGTACCAACAGCAGCAGCCATCTATCGCAAGCACCTCCAGAGAGTCAGATCTCTCACAGTCAACTTCGGCTCGCTCAACACACGAAAGCAGCCAATCTGCTCTCCGCAACGTTGCTTCTGATAGCGAGAAGGTTGAGCGTACGCCGTTCAGTCTCTCCACCCGCTCGCCATGGCTCATTCTTCCCAGCGTCTCCAGCGCCCTCAATCTGTACGGAGATGCCAGACGGAACTGCCCACGCTTCTCTCTTGTGATTCGGCAACAACCTCGACGCGGCTTGGCAATCGGCAACAGTCAAATGTCATTGCGTACGGCAAGATCGGTGCCACTCGATCCACCGCCGGTGTGTGAGTTGCTCATCGACAGGAACGGTGAGGAGCAGCTCTTGGCTCTCCCCGAAGTCTTTGTCAGAGCTCAACTTGTTCTTGCCGACAACGCCACTGAAGAATGCGTTCCCGATGCCAGAAGAAATGAACCTCTGGTCGGTGACACCCTTCAGAGCCCCTTCAATTCGCGCATCGATACGCGTGAAGATCAGAGCTTCTTCGTCTTCAAAGAACTGGGGGTGCGCAATCGCGGCCTGTACCGTCTGCGCTTTGACCTCTTCGACCGCGTTGGACTGCAAATCACCCGCGTTGCTTCGGTCTATACTGATGCCTTTGAGGTGCTCGAGCGTCGCAAACACCCTGGGCTCATGGCGTCGTCTGGGCTCATGGACGCCCTCGTCGACCGGGGAATGAAGTACAAGCTACGCAAAGCTGCTGACAAGCAAGGCATAAAGAAGCGCAAGTCGCCCGAGGGATTCTATTACAACGATGAACGCATGTCGACTGCCCGTCGTCAGAGTTATGCTGGCGACTACGACCAGACCGCTTACCTGGCCGAGCGTCGCTTCAACGCCTCATATCCTCGACCTCAGCAACCGACTCACCACTACAGCGAACATCTTGTTCCTTCGCGTAGCCCGCCTCAGTACGCAATGCTCGAACCCAGACGCACTGCCTTCGAGCTCCGACGCGAGACACGAGACATGCTTCCGCCGCTTGAATCTTTTCCCCCGTCTGCGTCGTCTGGCCCAGTGTTCCATCACGCATCTCGAGTAGACTGGAACGGAAGCACTCGATACGTTCAGCCATTGCCCAGGAGGAGTCCACCCCAGATTCTAGACTCTTGGTCGCCCGAGGTCTCCTCGCCGTCTAACGGAGCCACGCAGACACGACCGACTCTGCCCAGCCTCTCTCGACTTCACGAGAGCCGAGAGCAGATCGACGCCTCCGGTATGAGGGACGAGAAGCGAGCTCGCATCTTCCACCATCCCCACCACGAGTCTGCACCTCCTACCACTACTGCACCGCTCTCCCCCGGCAGAGGGCTCGGTCTGAACTACGCCTCTCCCTCGGACAACCTATGCGCGCCTTCATTCTCGCAGAGCGGGCGCAGACAGTCGGCTGTTGAAGAGCCTCACCGACCCCGTCTCGAGTTCAGATCCTCGTCGTCGTCCCTGTCCACCTCGACATCTCGTGGGGCCTCTACCAGCACAGGAACCTCGCACAGCGAGGTTTCCCCCGCTCAAACAGGCTCACCGCCCGCAGGCAAAGCCGGCGAGACCCCAACACCCAAGCCAACTTTACCCCCCATTTCATCTCTATACCCTGCCCCTTCGTCGCGCTACTCCGCCCTCGACCGTTCCGCGTCGACGTCCCCGCCCCGTCTTCATCGAGAATGGTGATCGATGCTCGTTGTTACTTAAAGCCTTCTCATGTTTGTACGCTCGTAAAGGTCACACCGTTTTCAAACGACAATACCAGAGTTCTTATTACCAAGAAGAGTGCGATGTACATGATCAAGAAGAAAGAAGCAACGTTTCCAATATAAGATAGATTGTGGATGCGAGAGAGTCGTGACTAGCTAATGCTGACAAAGAAAGGTCGTTCGCCGTCTTTGCGAGGTGTTGACTCGCTTGCCAATTGTACTAGCGGGTCGTTGATGGCAACACGGATACGTTCCGGTGTCGCGGGCGACACGAGGTCGAAACCCAGATGCGCCATATCGTCAGTCGAATAGTGCTTTCGAGCGGCGGAAATGGCGTGTTTGAGTGCGAAGAAGACTGTACACCCCAAGAAGAGCGGAGGCTCACCAATACCTTTGCTGCTCTGGATGGTGCGCAGATTCTGGTTGAGTTTGGGACGCGGAGATGGGTTTGTATCCGTGCCAAGATCAGGGGAAACCTTGAGGAACGAGATGCGCATATCGCTTGGCGTGTCGAGGAAGGCTGGGATCTTGTAATTGCCTGGTCCGCGAGTGGCCAGTTGTCCGTTGCTCATGAACAGGGTTTCCTCGATGGTGAACAGACCAAAACCCTGGGTGAAGGCGCCCTCTATCTGACCAACGTCGATCGACGGATTGATCGACCGACCGATGTCCATATGCACATCAGCGCGCACGATTCGGTGATCTCCCGTGATCGTGTCAACCTCAACCTCGGAGATCGCGACACCCTGGGTAAAGTAGAAGAAGGGCTGGCCGGTACCAGTCGCCCAATTGTAACCAATATCGGGCGTGCGATAGTGTCCGATAGCGGACAGTTGTGTGCGGTTGAAATACGCTGTGTGAACTGCGTCTTTCCAGGCCGCCTCTCCGGTCAGGCCTTTAGTAGCAGCCGACTTGCGGAATGGCTCTAACGTGGCATTAAGCTGATCGCAGGCGTTCTTGAGTGCCATACCGTTGAGGTCAGATGACGCCGAAGCAGCTGTGGCACTTGTGTTGGAAGCTTGAGTAGTGTTCGTCTCCATCAGGTGCACTAGCGAAAGCGAAATACCAAGCTCGGTCGCCACGACTTGAGCCATCTTGGTGTGCAAACCTTGACCCATCTCCGTGCCACCGTGCGAGAACAGGACGCTTCCGTCGTGGTGATACACGTGGACAACACCATACGCCTGATTCAGGAATATCGCGGTAAAAGAGATACCAAACTTGGTGGGGATCATGGAGATGCCGCGCTTCTTGTACCTATGCGTTGCATTGAACTTTTCGACGGCCTGATAACGCACATCAAAGTCGCCAGAGGATTTGAGCTGGTCCCATAGCAACGGCACGTTCCAATCGACTAGCGCTTGCTTGAAATGCGTCTCTTCCGCCTCTTTATACAGATTAAGCTCGCGCATGATCTCGGGCTGCATACCGAGCACCGCGGATGCTTTGGTCACAAAATCTTCGGTGAAGAACATTCCCTGTGGGCCGCCGAATCCTCGGAAAGCAGTGTTGGACATTGTGTTCGTTTTGCATACAAATCCTTCAACGCGGACGTGCGGAATGTTGTAGCAATTGTCGATGTGGAACATAGCGCGTTCGAGAACGGCCTGCGAGAGATCCTGAGACCAGCCCCCGTTGTTATACACCTTGGCTTGGAGACGTTCCAGCTTGCCCTTTTTGCTGAAGGCCAGCTTCCAGCGACACATGAACGGATGTCGCTGGCCCGAAGTCAACATGTCTTCGTCTCGGTCCAGCATCACCCGCACGGGACGGCCCAATTTCTGGGCTGCGAGCGTCAGTGGAGCAGCATAGGCGATGGTGCGCGACTCCTTACCACCAAATCCTCCGCCAAGACGCTTAGTGCGTGCCACGACACGATTGTTGGGTATACCGAGGATGGCAGCGCAGAAAACTTGTGTCTCGGACGGGTTCTGCGTGGAGGAGAATACTTCAAACTCAGAGTCCTCACGGCCTGGAACGACGAGGCACGCGTTGGTCTCGAGATAGAAATGTTCCTGTCCACCCATCCTTGTCTCACCTTCGAGCACATGGTCGTACTGCGCCCAGCTTTCAGCCGAATCATCTGTTTCGCCTCGATGAATAACAGGGCGTGGCTTGAAGAAGCTCTTGGCAGCAATAGCTTCGTCGATCGTAAGAATATGAGGCAAGTCTTCGTACTGGACATTGACTTTGCGTGACGCAGCTTGGGCAAGCTTTTTGGTTCCGGCAACCACTACACCAATGATCTGACCGACAGTATGGACTTCGTCCACGGCAAAGAACGTTTCATCCATAGCAGGAGGGTTCCAGATGTTAGTCCCGGCAGAGGGAATATCCTTGTAAGAGATGAAGGCCGCTACACCGGGGAGCAAAAGAGCTTCAGATGCATCCACCGAGATGATCTTGGCGTGTGCTCTCTGAGACAGAACAAAGGCAGCATGCAGCTCATTGGCAACCGGCGGCATGTCGTCGATATATACAGCCTCACCCGTCACCTGCTTCATTGCTGACAAATGAGGAACCGACTCGCCAACAGGCTGCTTGATCGCAACATTCTCGAAGTCTTGCATGCCCCTGGTGACAGTGCGTTCGAGCGTACTGCCTGCCAAATCGTCAAGATCAGGGAGTGAATCGAGCACGACCGGTTTAGACAAGCCAAGACGGGGCGCAGCGAGACCCCAAAAGCGAGTAAGGAAGCCGAGCGCCAAACTCTTGCGGAAGACGGGCATGCCCCCTGGAACGCCGTGCGACATCGGAAAATCTTGTCTGGCCAAGATCTGAAGCGCTTCCGACAATGCAGATGTATCTGCAAAGGCTTTGCCAATGAGATAATGCTGCACAGCAGGGCTCTGCATGGTGGTGGGACCCATACCGCCAAAAGCAAGGGTTGCATCTTGAATGAGACCGCCAGTGTTGACCGAGAGTCGTAGACAAGCGTTGACAATGGCGATGTCATCGTCTTTTCTCTTTGACTGCTTGAATGCATGCACAACACTGCCAGCCGCGTCGGACCAAGGCACGAAAAGTTTGGTGATGACGGCTGCTGAGGGGAGAGCCGTTTTCCGATAACCCAAGAAGAAGTCCCGCATGTTGACGTGTTGTTCTTCGGACGAAGCTACTGAAGTGTCAATATAGAACAGTGTTGCTCCGGTAGCAACCCAGACAGGGTTCAGGTCCGAAATAGGTGAAGCGGTTGCGATGTTACCAGCAAGGGTGGCGACATTGCGAATCTGGTTAGATGCAAAGTAGGCTAGGTTCTCGAGGATAGCTGCTTTGACCTGTTTGGCATAGCTCGCGGTGGGAGTCTCTGACTTCAGGTGATTGACGAGATCTGTCAGACTAAGGTTACCCCCAATGGTGATACCAGACTCATCGGATGCATAATTGGCAAGTTCCCGTATGTGGTCTGAAACGAAGATGGACACATTGTAGCGCAGATGCTTGAACTTAACCTCGATGCCTGTCTCCGTGTTTCCACTACGAATTTTGCCACCGGCGTCTCGCCCGTATAATCTCATGCACTCCACGAGGGAGGTGAGCGAGCCAGGACGCAGCCAGACTTGGCGAAGCTGTTCTGCATGTTGTTTCGTGCGTAGCTCGAGAGCTTCTCCCTCAAACTCCAGGTCATCGGGTTCTGGGATGTTCTCGACGAAGACAAGATCTTGCGAGTCGTAGGACTTCTTGGCCAGATACGGCGGGAAGATGGTCTCCGTGTCTGCTTCGTACGGCTTGAAGTGTTCTGGGTCCAGTGTTTTCCTGATCGCATCTGCAGTTGTGGCAATGCCCGGGGATTTAGAGGAGCAGCTGTTGGAGGAGCCCTTGACCATGCAGCAGTCCGTGCCCTTGCCGCACACCGGTCGCGTCATAAGATCGGCATCTGGCGGTGTAGATAAGCCACTTTCTGATTCGCTGCCGCTGTTGCCGTCAAGACTAGTGGGTGGGCTGGAAAGCGGTGTCGGGCTTTTGACGGTGGCGAATGACTTTGCTGCGTCAAGAATGGGGCGATATCCGGTACATCTACACAGACAGCCATCGAGAGAGTGTTCGATATCTTGCTCAGTCAGGTAGCCATAGCCGTTGCGAACGGTCGCGTATAGGGACATGACGATGCCGGGGGTGCAAAACCCACATTGCGAGCCAAAGAGCTTCCCGATGCGTTCCTGAATGGGATGCGGGTTGACGGAAGATCCAATGCCTTCTACTGTGAGGACATGGCAGCCGTGAACAGCCACGAGGGGCAGCAAACAGGCGTTCACCGACTTGTATCTGTATGGCGCTGACTGACCGGGGCTGGTAGGTACATTACCGGTCTCGAATTTACCAACAACAACAGTGCAAGCACCACAACCTCCTTCACCACATCCAAGTTTTGTGCCTGTCAAACCATGACTGCGGAGGAAATCGAGAAGCGTTACGTCGAGATCTTCGCCACGGCCAGCCAAAAGCTGGTACTTGGTCTTGTTGACGCTGAAGACGAGCTTGGATGAATCGCTGAAGGATGCAGGTACCTGGAAGCCATCGACAGCCTTTGTGACGATTGACGTGGACGACGATGGAGCTGGTACTGGCATTTTTGTGATGTCGTCGGGCGAAGGGAGAGAATGATGATGAAGGGGATGTATGAGGACTTACCAAGTACTGCACTGATAAGGTGCAATTCTCCCGGTGCCACCCAAAGTCGCTTCTCGCCCAACGCCGAAAGATTTAGAGAGTGACACTTTCCTGCGCGCTCGGAGAAGGCCGAACCGGGGTAAGCCCAGGGTCTAACACTCAAAGCCGAATTCGCGATATCTCGATATCGCGATAATCGGAAAACCGATACCTCGATGATACCCGATTACAACTTACGGGTTTACAACATACAAGAGATCAAAGTCACAGGCTTATTTTGGCAATTCGCAATGCCAGAGCTTGCTGCGCCGCTCGATAGTTATGACGATACAACAATTCTTTCGAGTGCACATCTATCATATGATGAAAAAGAAGGAACCCTACTGGCATGCAGACTAAAGAGTGAAGAGAAAGCGAAGGTCCGAGACACTGAGTCGCCCCATAGCGGCGTCGTCTTTGCCAATGGCAGCCTCAATCATGGCGCTCTTCTTGTTTTGCAGTTCAATGATACGTGATTCGATACTGTTCTCGATGACCATGCGCTTGACTATGATGGGTCGGTGCTGTCCGAGTCGGTGAATACGATCCATCGCTTGCACTTCAACGGACGGATTCCACCAGGGATCCATCAGGTACACGCGTGACGCTTCTGTCAAATTTAGTGCGACGCCGCCAGCCTTTAAACTGACCAGAAACACGGTGACATTCGGGTTCTCCATGAAATGCTTGATGGTCCGATTCCGTGCCTCAGGAGACATGTTGCCTTCCAGACGACAGATCGAGAATCCAGCTCGCTGCAGTCGGAACGCAATCAAGTCCAGGAAGTTGACAAATTGAGAAAAGACTAGGGACTTGATGGTCTTGTCTTCTGTTCGCAGCTGGGTGAGTTCTTCCACCAAGGCCTCAATCTTGGTGCTGGATCGCCACTTGTCCATGTCGAGTCGAGCCAAGATACCCTGACGCCCGTTGTCATTCATCTTGATGGTACTTTGAGGCGGATCTAAAGCCTCGGCTTCCAAGTCAATCGACAGCGTTGCATGACAGTGTGGACAATCAGGAACAGCACCTGGCTCGAGTTCACTGTCAAGATATTGTCGAACGCATTCTCGGCAGAAAATATGCCGACATCGCGACATAATAGCTTCTTCCGCCTCGTCGTTGCACAATCTGCATACGTGGATCTCGGATTGATCATCACCAAGTAATTTTGATGCGATACCCGTTTGTGACCGAAGCACAAGGTCTGGGTGGTTGGCGAGCTGACGCATACGAGTCAAAAGCGTAAAGATGTTGGAATAGTTGTTCAAGACAGTTCCAGAGTCCAAATAGGTTGTGAACTTGCGTGTTGTGTCCGTGTACAATGACGTGTACAGATCTTCCTCTTCTTCGTTGAACAGATCGCGACGTACTTCGATAGTACGTGGCGGGAGACCCATATCGTCGGCTCTTTCCAATTTTGTGCGGCGCAGCATGATGCGCTCGAGTAACAGTCTCAGACGTTTAAAGGCATCGGCACCTTCGCCCTCGGCAGTTCCGCCGCGCTGGATCGGCTTCAGGATCTCGTTGTTCCAGTAACAAGTATGGTGCATGGGCGTATGACCACAGCTGTCGCAGTTACGTCTGTCCGTAAAGGACCAGTGCAGCGATTTACAGGGACACTTTTTGCAAAAGTAGTATGCAAAGGGATCACCTCCCAGGAAGCGGATCATCGAGTAAAGCTCGCCCACTCGATTCTGCAAAGGCGTTCCACTGAGGCACCAGCGAAAATCGCCCTGGAGAGCAAAAGCGCCTTTAGCTGTGTTGGTAGCTCGTTCCTTGATGTTGTGAGCCTCGTCAAGAATGATGCGTCGCCAATGGATAGCATGCAGGACCGATTTCTCTTTTATGAGCTCGTGCTTGCGTCTAAAGCCAGATTGCTGTTTGCGGAAACAGCTTTCCAGGACTGCATAACTTGTGAGGACTACATCAGCTGCTTTCAATTCCTCCATGTTTTGAGTTCGCGAAGAGCCGTGCCACAGGATGACAGAAAGTTGCGGATCTGTGTACTTCTGTATTTCATTGCGCCACTGCATGATCGCAACAGTGGGGGCAACCACCAGACAGGGCTTCTTGCGATCGACGAGCATGAGGCTGATCATCTGAATCGTTTTGCCCATGCCCATCTCATCGGCGAGGAGACCTCCTTTCCAGGGGCTCGACTCCTGGTGTGTCATCCAATAAAGTCCTTCGAGCTGGAAGGGGAGAAGCGAGATATTGATACCTTTTGGCTGTTCTGCTTTCTGTGGCGTGATCACAGCCACTGTCTTCTGCAGATCTTCCCATACGTTCTCAAGCTCGGGATGATGTCGCACTAGCTTCTCCAGATTCTTGTCATACAGCGATCGACGATCGATTCGTTTTAGTCGTGCCTGGTGAGCTTCGGATCTTAATCTCTTCGCCCTCTGTTTAAACGTTTCGTATTCGTGAGCATCATCATCTGACGTGAGATCCGAGGTAGGTGAACGGTCTCGGTCGATGTGCTGACGATCCAACGCCGGAGACTGGCGATGCTGTTGCACTTTACGGCGTGCAAGGGGCATATCGTCCTCGCTGTCGCTCAAGTCATCGCTCAAATCGTCGAAGAAGTCTTGATCCGACTTGGCTCCGAAAGTCGAGAACTTCTTCGAGCGAGCAAGCTCCGCGAGTGCCATGAGAGGTACACCTTCGGTAGAATTTTCGCTGATGTCGCTGTATAGGTCATCTTCGTCTTCGTCGTCGTAGACAGTGAGCTTGCCTTTGCCCTTCTTAGAAGCCAACGTCCTTTTCACTTCGGAGTGTGCATGTTCAGAGTCAATTATGTCGAGAATGTCCTGTGCACGGCTTGCAACATCGTTCTTGTCATCCTCGACTTTGAGGCGTTTAGCACGAGATTGAACAAGGTCTTGACTATGTTTGGACGGCGTTTGCTTCAGATCGTTCTCGCTCTGCTTTCCTACCTTGGCTTTTTGATAGGGACGAGAGAGAGGTGCGTCGGTGTTGTCTTCATCCTCCTCCGAATCACTGATGACGGTGATGTCAGCATCAGCTACTTGCCCGTACTTGCGCTTTGAGGCCATTTTCGGTCGGAGATGTGATTCGAAACCAACGCCTTCCTTCCGATCGTTTTCTAGATCGCCTTCAATGGAAGTGGCAGGTGTGTGGCTCCCTGAGGTGAACGCTGAAGCAGTGCGTGAACTACGACCTGTGGCGGGAGTTGCAATGGTAGAGCTGGCCACAGATGCTGTCGCCGACTGCCCGGTGGATCGCCGAAGGCGTAGAGTGGGCCGAGGCGAAGGGGTCTCAGGCACAGTCTGAGACTTATGATCCTCATCAGAAGAAATAACAACGATCTCGTTTGAGGAGGCTTGAGGAGAAGGCTTCGGCAATGACTGCCTGGTGGACCTACGTGGCGGCATTGGGTGAATGTATGCTGTACGTTGCTGGCTGAACAGGGCAAAGAAACGCAACGAAGTCTGCGACAGAAGAAAGTACAAAGAGACAGCCAAATCGAAGAGCCGGCTCCACGAGCGAAAGGGTGAGAGGGAAGAAAGTGACAGGTCAAGACAGAGTCAAGTCGACTCAGCCAGCATGCAGGAAGATTCACAATTTTCGAACTCAACGCCACCCACCCATTGTGGGCGATTTCATTTCGAAGGGCAAAAAAACGGAACGCTAGAAGCGCCTGCAGTTGCGCGCTTATCTACTCACGCGACAGCCCCGCCCCCACAAAATCTAGACGCGTTAATTGACGTGCATTCAATAAGTGCCATGAATCGTCTATCGCCGGACGCCAGTCGCTTCACTCGTCTTCGGCCCAGTAGACGGGCACGCCGTAAACAACGGCGGCGGCACCGGTCAAGTAAGGAAGTTTGCAGTCGTCGCGCGACTCGCCCACTGCCCGTACCAATGACATGATCTTGCAGTCACGACTAGATCGCAGTTCGCCAGTGGAGTCAACAGCCAGATTGCGGGCAGCTTTTCGCACCTCGACTCGTTCAGACGCTTGCATTAGTCCGAGCCGGCTAAAGACCCCCTCGCAGACCGAGTCCAGCTCGCGATCCGTCATGTCCCATAGATTTCCTACCATGGCGGGAGAACCAGCACACATATAATTGAGTGGCGTGCCTGTTCGGTCGAAATCGCCATTGTCTTGCAGGACGGCAGAAGAGCATCCCCATAGCATGGAGACAGCACAACGTGGGAGTTCGCGTACGCGCGACGCCCGTAAAAATTGTTCGGCTCCGCCGTGGCCAAAGTATAGGAAGAGGTCTGATTCTGTCAGTGCGTCAGGAAGCTCGTTGACGATAGGTTGACGACCAACGATACCTTTCCACGAATGCGTCGAGGCGCGTGACGTGAGCCAGGGCTCAAAGCGCTCTTGACTCTGGACTAGATCGCCGCCCGGGTTGAGGAGGTAAAACGTCTTTCTTTTCGACAGGCTGAACAATTTCCCGTTTCGCAGAGCAACCTTCCAAGCCGCTTCGGAATCGACTTCATTGTGCGCGCCTGCCTTCTTTGGCGACCGCGCCCGTGACTTTGGTGCCTGTTTCCCTTTCTGCAACAAGCTGGGCTCATCCGCTACCCCTGCCCCTGGACGACAATGGAATATCTTGGCCAGTTGGATGCGATCCTGCAGGAAGGCCATTGATGGAATTCGGCTTACCGCTCTCCCGCGCAAGATGGGCATGGATTCCCAGGGAAATACGGCTGTTTCCTTGTCAAGAACTAAGAAAATGTGCTGATCTTGCACTTCGTGCTCGTCTCGTAAGCCCAAATAGGGCAAGGTGTTTTTGGTCGGTGAAGACTGAGTTCGCCTACCACGATGTTCGTCCAAAGCCGCACGAAGGTCCATGGCTGTCTCGTCTAAATCCACCTCGTCTACCGCCACTTGGAAACCGCCAAATTGAAGCGCGTCCATCACATAGTGCATCAGGTCCTCCAGATCCTCGTCCGTACAGTCAGCAGGCAGTCCTGCAAAGCATTCAAACACTGCGTCATCCAATTTCAGCTTGCTTGGACGTTTGTTGGCCGTAGGGAAGCATGCTCGGCGAATAATGTGTTCAAATCTTGAACGCAGTGCCGCTTTCGCTTGCATGTCAGTGCTTGGATCAGCAAAGACGCCTTTGAAACCACCCAGCCAAGTATCTTGAACTGCTCGCAGAAGGTCACGCAGTTCGTTGTCCAGCTCGTGTCGCGCTGTCCACCATTGCCGCCGAGCCTCGAGGCCTTGCACGTCTCGGACGCCATGAATTCCGTCGTTACTCGAGCGAACGATCTCGACTAATTTGTCTTGCGCGGCCTTCAACGTGAGCCTCTCTTCTTCGTCACTCTCCCCACCTTCGCGCTGGCTTTGACGATGTAGAGGTAGACTGTACACAAACGCTTCCTTGGCATAGCAGCCATCATCTCCGCCTCCGCCTTCTTGTCGAGTTAGCACTAAGCTTTCTGAGCCGCAGACCATGCTCGAGATCGAAATGACTGTCCAGTTTTGAGGAAGCAAAATTTGTCCTGAGTCAAGCTCTTGGTGGGCTTGCTCATGCCGAAGCTGAACTGACTGCCAGAAGGTTGTTACTGGATGCTCCCTGCAGGCTTCTACAGTTTGAGAGGAAGCCTCAATGATCTTGAGCTTTGCGAGACGATTGGGCAGGTCGTCGTCAGCGTGGTCGAGACCACAACCCTTGATGCCGTTTTCCATCTGAGCAGCGCCATGCAGCGTAGGCCAGTCTTGCGTTTCTACTTCGATTTTGTCCTTCAGCTTATTAGCGATGGAAACCAGTAGATTTCTGCGAACACCAACGCTTGAAGCGCGATCGATAAGATTTGCTGCTTTGTCTGCTGCTGTCCGGATGCTCTTACCCAGAGAGGCTTGTGTAGTGTAGACTTGAGCTAAGCTTGCGAACGCTTCACGAACCAAGAGTGAATGTGAAGAAAGGGCACCAAACATTAGAGCCTTCTTGAAGGCCACATCAGCTGGCGTCAACATGACGAGTGCTGTTCGAACCGTGTCTTCGGGGATGGCTTGATTCGCGTGAGCTGTCGAAGTAAGGGCGCGCATACTGATGCTTGGAACCATCGGAATTGAGATCGCTGCTTCGGGAAGCATGCTGAAGAAACGATCGCCCTTGAGATGTTCGAGAGCGCGGCGGAGCGCGATGCGGCCTTCCAGCACGTACTGATCCACACGTGCCTCGACAGATCGAAGGCCGTCTTGAAGAGCCAAGGCTTTATTAATTGCCTCTTCTCCCTGTTCAGATTGGCCCATTAGTTGCCAAATCCATGCTTGACGTCGAAGGAGCTTGCCTCTTAGTTCAGGGAGTATTAAATCGGCTGAACTGGAGCCTATGCTCGCTCTGGGGCTTTTCGCGAGCGACAATCGTTGCTTGACCGGTCGCGCGGGTGATGCAAGAATGGTTTCAATTTCGCCAAAAGTGGCGCTCAGCGTCTGTAGAGTCGCCTCGCCCGTAGTATAGGAGCGCAGTGCTTCGCTCAGCTGCTCGACTCGTGTCAAGCAATCGCCTTGAACGCATGCAAGCTTAATGACCTCTGGTATCCACGTGTCCTGTAAAACTTCGAGACAGCGTGACAGGTCTTCTTGACCAAGCTCGGCACGTGCAAGCTGCAGACGGACTTCTCCGCGATAGACGAGGGCCTGCGCTAGTGGTAGCGCAAATTGCATCGAAGTGGCGAAATCGATGCATTCCCCTGCATAGACCTCAGCATCAAGACCGGACCCTCGAATTCCGTGGAGCTGACTGAGCCGCAGGTAAGAACCCATAAGAAGCTTGCTGGACCTCCAGAAAAAGCTCGAGAATGCAGCCGAAGAGAACGTGGGAAGTCTTTGCTCCGTTGCGTCCTGCTTCTTCTCGACGTCTTGGTTGAGGTCGGACAGCTCTGAGGCCGGAAGTACGTCGGAGCTTGGAGCGACAACGTCTACCTCAGCTTCTTGCGCGCGTCTTGAGATACTGGCAAGGGAGCCAGACTGACGGATCAGATGGCGAACTGCCATCGTAGTCGAGTCAATGGCACCCGCGAGATTCCCACGTGCAAGTTGAAGTGAGGCGCAAACGCTATACGAGATTGCTTGTCTCTCTCTTGTCTTCATTCTTTCCAGTGAACTTTGGATGTCCCGGCTTCCTTTAACAGGCGTCTGAGCCAGCTTCAGCGCCTCTTTGAACTGGGTCTCTGCTTGATCGATGTCAACATCCTGCGCCAAGACCTCGGCTCGTGCCATTAAACAACGGAACCTCGCATCTTGGGTCACCAGAAGCGGCTTGTCGCTCACTCCGTTCGAATGGGACCAACAGTTCACTGCTTGATGCAATACCGCCGCAGCCCGACTGAGTTTCCCAAGTGCAACATACACTTGCGCAAGATCTGTTGACGCGCGACAAAACACCTCGTAACCACTCTCGGGTTGCATAGCGCGTTTAGACACGCTCCGAATGACCTTTAAAATTTCGACAGCGCACCGAGTGAGTGCCAAGGTAGAGAAGGCATCTTGAACGATCTCCAGGAGGCGACAAAAGTGGTCAACTCGATCGAAGCAGCTCGCGAGCGCCTCATCATCTCTGGGGCGCGGAGATTGCTGAGCGACCGTCATCAGAGTAAAATCGGGTTTCGAAGTCCTAGCGGGTGGTGTGACATGAACTGCTGCGGCTGTAATTTGAGGTGGCGCTCCTCGCTTGATCAGAGTCTTCCGAGCAACGGGTGTAGTGGTCGCAGAAGCCATCTTGGCGACACTGCGATGCGTGACACCGTGCAATTTGGCAACGGGAGTACCCGTTTTCGTGGGTTGTGAACCGTCTGCCTTCCATGCCGCTGCAATGGTGCTGCAGGCGCGTTCGACAATGCCTACAACAACCTTGGGATTTTCGAAGGGGTTTCTTAAGCGCTGAGCCAGAGCAGACACCAGCAGAAGCGAGCATTTATACTGAGCCTGGAAACGCTCGAGTCCTGAGTCGCAGCCCAGGTTCTTTGACAGACAATCATGCGCTTCGGAAACGAGACTATCAAACATTTCTTGAGGTATGTTTAATCGTTGAGAAAGCACGTCCAGCTCCAGCTGTTTGATCAGCGTCCTAGCACGGCGCAGCGGATACTGTTCCGCACCGTATACAGAATAGAGAACCTTTTGGACGCTTGCCAGGGCCTTACTCGCTCCATGTAGGTGCGATCTGGACTCTAGGAGATTGGCGGCTTGTTCCAGCATCGCTCCCTTGACAGTCGCCGAAAATTGATTGTCCTGGAGGAGCCATGCAGTAAAGCTCTGCGGGGCAGCGTCAGGATCAAGATCAAGTGACAAATCAAATACGGCCAGATCGACAATTGACTTTATCAGTGAGGCTACAGCTTTGTTGTCAGACATTGTGAACATCTCGTCGATACCGATGCGATCCGCAACCTGCATGAGACGACGCTGAACACCCTTAGACAATGATGCAAAAACGTCTTGGTATGCATCATGTGCAGCCTCCTTCTGCCCGCTAAGACGTAGGGCGACAGCAACAAATTCGAGCTTTTTGGTCACGCCTTCTTGACGCTTTTCTAGATCATCAGTCAGAACGCGATCGCAAGAAGCTTGAGCGCGTTCTTCCACGAGGTGAGACATGATCTGCACCGACTGAAGGTCACACGCGGCCGCGTGTTGCAAAAAGATGGCTGCATCCTCGTAACTTGAGTTGTTGTAAAGGATGCCGGCAGGATTGTAAAAGCTGCTAGATAACAGTCGCAGCTGCTCTGACATTACACTGGGCCTAACTGAGGTTCCAGTTCTGGCACACTCAAGCAATGCCTGACATTGTTCCAGGTGGGAGAGTGTTTGATCGCGACAAACTTTGGACGAAGGCGAGAAGACCTTGTTTGCAAGTATTCTCCGACCATGGATCAAATCAGTCAGCTGACATTCAAGATTTGGTAAAGTTTCCGAGGCGACGTGAGACGACACAGGCTCGCCCAGACGGAAGAGAGATTCGAGCAGGGTGATGCAAGCATAAGCAACTTCATCGATGCAGGTCGAGGAAGACTCCTCGCTCTTGGATTGCCCTCGACTGTTCACACCTTGAGTGCTCAGCTTCGTCCAAGCGCGCCGAGAGATCCGATCCAAGACCCTATGCAGCTTGATCTGAGTTGACGGAGACAACGTTGCGGGCCATGAGCCGATGCTGTTGATAAGGTGTGTGGCTTGCTGAAGCTTTTGCTCGGCTTTGCTATCAGCTTTGTTCGCAATCATTTCGTCCAAGCTGAGGACGGCATTTGTCAAGGATGCCGCGAGCTTGACCATCTCTTGCTCCGTCTTGGTCCTTTTGGGACGGTCTTCCTTGCTTCCCTTATCAATGTCTATCCTATCAGAGACTGGCTCCTTGAGTGATTCTCTTGTAGTGTTTCTGTCCATGGCTGCTATAGCTCGATCAATTCCGGGGGTGCAACCCACCTTCTTCGCAAAGCTGACCCAATACTCGCAGAATTTGATATACCCGGGACCCTCGGTCTTGGCGATATCAGCAGAGACTGCTCTGGCTATCAAATTTTCAAACAATTGCTGGACTTGCAGGAAGGCGTTGAGGACGTCGCTCCCTTTTCCTTCCTCAAATTTGAGACAAGCACCCCCAATTCTAGCCGCTCGTTCCCAGAAAGCGTCAACGTCGATATCGCTGACTTGCACCAGGAAAAACAAGGCTATTGCTCGCAAAGGCAAGTTTGCAAGATCGTTCGGAATGTCAAGTCTTTGCAAAGCTTTTGATATGGAGCGTTCGATTGAGTACGCCACTCGGTCCCAGGTGCGAGTATCGGTAGACTCGTTTCGGCCCAGAGTCTGCCACGCGAGTGCTCCGAGATCATCCTGCAAATCGTTAAGTATGGAAGGCAGATCTGCTAGTGAGGCACTTTCTAAGCGGTTTGTTGCACTAAGGCTTTGTAGCTCTACGAGAAATGTTCGAGAAGCCTCGGACCATTTGAGCCCGCATGGCCTTTGCAACGGCACGAGTAGAATGCTGTCGTCGGAAACTTTGGACGTCTTTTTGCCAACAACCATGCTGGCCAGATAGTGGACGTCCTGGTGCGACAGCGCGCCGAACCCTAGCGTCTTGAACTTGCTGCTCGTTCGCAGTACAATTATCTCGACCTCGAGTTCCTTCCCACTGCTAGATGACGCAGACTGCGACGACGTTGATGATTGGGACAGTAGAAATCGACACGCAATTCGAAAGGTCTGAATCGCCGCTTGCACCGAACGGATTCCAGCTGGAAGCGAGGCAACTACTGAAGTATTGGTAGCTGCCGGTGCTGGTCGCTTCGTCGAACTGGATACAGAAGCTCGAACGTGGCTTGAACATGTCCAGCTAGAAGTGACGAGTGAGCCGATGCAGCCTAGCCCGGCATTGACTAGCTGCTTGGCGAAGTACACAGCTCTAGCCTGACTCAGCTTGGCGATTGGTGCAAAAGTGAAAATCTGCCCTAGGTCCAGATCTAAATCGTCCGAGGTCGCTCCAAGCAGCAGCAATACATAGTGCGGGAGACACTCTCGAAAATCCTTTGGACTGGTGAAAGCCTCGATTATCTCAGCTTCAGTCCACGTGAGGTCCGAAGAATAGGACAACGGCGGAGGAGCAGCACCAAGTGAGATTATTTTGGATGAAGCCGCCGTGCTGCGTGATACTGTTGAAGTTTGCGTCGAGGACACATTCTTGCTAGATGAAGCGGCTGATGACTGCGAGACAGCATTTTTTGTGGATGATGCGGACGAGCGCGTTGAGGCCGTAGTCTTAGCCCCGGATGACGTTTGAAGCTTTTGAGTAGCATCTGCCCCGACTGATCGGGGCGGCCTAGTCGTGATCGTCCTTGACAGAACAATGGCGTCTGCTGTCTTTACAGAGGACGCTGTTGGCTTCCGCGTGGCTGGCCGGCCAGCCGCCGTTCCTGGGGGAGCGCGACTACTGCTCGCAGCTACTTTTGCAGGCATGCTATTTGAAGCGGGCGCGCCAAAGCGCTATAGGGACGTAGCGTTCAGACCTAATGGTTCAGTAAGAAGCAACATCCGCGAGAAGGAGTAATTCGAGGTTTTGGCAGACGCGGCGTGTTGGTCTGAGACACGTGACCTAATTGACCCGGTCCAGAGTCACAGTTAGATTCACTTTTTCCGGTGTTGGTTTCCGGTTTCGGTTTCGCGATTTTGGTTTCGTAAAGAGCGCGACCTGTCACGACTCACCGCTGTCGATGTGCGCTCTCTCTACACTTGCAAGGTCACCAAGCTCAAATTGTCTCGCGAGCTAAGCTTCCCTCCTTCGCGACTTTCTGTCAGCCAGTGCATGGCTCCATGAACGGGTTGATCTGATAATACATCTGCAATGTCTGGTATGATTCCGACTCGAAGTCACTCGCTGGAAGCGATTGCTGGACCTTCGAAACACCTTGCTGTGTCTGAAGATCTCCAGCAGCCTTCCAACGGCTCAGAGCACTGCAAATTCTGCATCTTGGCGGAGTTCGACATCGATAGAGGCTCTACGCTTGCGCACCAGTATCCGAAGCCGACAGGCTATGACGAGCACATGCTGGCAGAGCTCATGCTTCCAGACGGAGCGCACGCAAGAAGCGAAGACTGGACCTTCTTTTTCCTCAAGTCTCCGCCACAGGCTGTCATCCAGAACTCATCCAGCGATACCGTCGGCGTGGACGTTCAGAATTGGTCTTCAGACAATCTAACGTACGTCATCAGCCTTGTCCGGACCAAACACGACAGCTCAGTCCGACGAGGTGCTCTAGTCAAAGCGTTGGCTATTGGCACTCGGCATCCTTTCATAGACGTGTTCAAGCCCGTCCTATTGATGGCCTTGGACGACTACTTCAAAGAGCCTGGCGAAGAATGTCTGGCCAAGCTGTATGATGCCGTCAACATGCTCGACCTGTCGGCAGCGCCTGTCTATACAAAGGCCGAGAAGATGGTTCTGAGAGCATCGGATCGCCGCGACTTGCTCGAGGAACGATTCGGTCCGTCGACCCGGAGCTGGGACAGGTCAGACGTGGGCGCGACCAAGCCAGTCTCCGAGTATGATCAAGCTCCTCTTCCGCATGACGCCGAACAGACGCGGTCGCGTGCTGACAGTGTGTCCACGATATCGTCCGAGACAAAGTCTTTGCGTAAACGTCTAAGTATTTCATCGCTCCGGCCAGCGCTGGCAACGCGTGGATCGTCTTCCAACTCCGTCACTGCTGCGGCTACTGCAGCCGCCAATGCAAGCGATCGTCGTCTCAGCCCCAGTCCGAACAAGCCTCGAGATACCCATTACTACGATACCATTCTCAACTATCGCTCCTTCCAGCTTCCACTTCGAGTGCCTTTGACCACCTTTTCAGAAGAAGTAGGGGACTATTCGCTCATTCAGCTGATTCAGACATTCTCTGGCCCTCAGTCAGCGCCGACGGGTCCGCTTCATCCACATTTGCACTCGAATGGGTCATCGACTCATCCGATTATTTTGCTCTTCAACGCTCTGATCACCCAGAAGAGGGTCATTTTCCTGGGCTATGGACAGCCTGCAAACCATGTGGCTAATTTTGTGCTCGCGGCTTGTGCACTTGGATCCGGTTGCGGTGCGTTGCTAAAGGGGTTTGCCGCACGCGCATTCCCGTACACCAATCTCTTGAACCTGGATGACCTCGAAAAAGTACCTGGATACATCGCTGGAGTGACCAACCCGCGCTTCGAAGACCTACACGCATGGGACGTGCTGTTCAATGTGGCTACTGGCAAGGTTCAGGTCGCCAGAGATATAGCGCCCGCCGCTCCAGCGCCACAACCAGCGCCCAGAGGTAAATCAATCACGCTCCCCCGCGATGGGGTCTCCAGCAACAGTCTTGCGTCTCTTGCAGGTAGCTCTGGCATTGGTCATGATGCACGGTCATACGATACAGATCTTGCTCAGTTTGGTGCTCTCTCTGCCGTGCCCTCTGGCTTCGTGGGTAAAGCTTCAAGCTTAGGCGGAGTACTAGGAGAAGTTCGCGACCGGGCTGCAGCTGAAGGAAAAACGGACCTGGCGAGTCCTTTGTTCATGGAGGAGCTCCTGGGTGCCATTGCATCTCACCATGGCGAGAGATACGTTCGATCTCGAGTCACAGACTATGTCTTTGCTTTTGTACGAGGTGTTGCCAGGCACGAAGAACATTTCTACGGCCACTCAACACTAGGCCCAACATGTCAACCTTTTCTGAATGGACAACTTGGCGCAGGACCCGTGTACGTTGATCGCGACTCGGAGATGCAAGAAATCTTGGCCAACCAGATGCGTGTCGAAGGCTTCCGCAGTTCGATTGCGTATCAGATCTCGAGGGACGAACTGCAAGCACAAGGCGGCTTCACCGAGGCAATTACGGACTTTGATGCTGCACACCAGATTGGGAGATTGCGCCGGGCCAAGTCGCTCGCAGTTGGCGAGTCTGACCTCATATTCGAAACGATTGCGAGTAAGGTGGTGACTCAAGATCAGATCACGGAAATGCTGGCTCTGTTGCCACCTCACGCCGGTGGTCTCTTGCCGTTGGGATTCGGACTTTTCCATCCAAATTCAGTGGTGCGCGATGCGACAGTCAAGATCTTCCTACATTTGTGCCGGCATCCAATCGGACGCAAATTCGTGCAGAGCATGCACATCTATCAACGCCTTGCGTTTGCACGTTTAGCGCAAGGACTAGCAGAACAAACTCAAGCTGGCGAAACTCATAGTCTTCCTCCTTCGAGACCCAGATCGAGCGGACCCAAAGCCAACGGCAGACATGTGAATGAACCGTTGCGCTCATGAAAATTTTCGCTCAGTTTCCCCTAACATTAACTCGGATAGATTGTTCATTGACCGTGGGACACATATGACAGACTGTGTGGCAGACAGATTGGTGACCCTGGATACAAACTGTGGTATGAAGCCACACGTGAGGCCTGAGTCACAGACTCACAATTACAGCTTCACAGACTCACAAGTGCGATAGACGGTGTGAGTGAGACTGACGGTCACATGAACGTGAGTGTGTGAACTGACAGGCACAATTGTGACTTGTGACTTGTGAGTTGTGAGTCTAAAAGTGTGAGTGTGAATTGAACAACGTTGCGAGGCACGTGATTTGTGATTTTAGTTCCTGTGACTGTGACTCACACAGAGTCGTATTCGTGAACTCAGCTTGTGAGTTGTGAGTGTCTGTGTTTCGAAAAGGTCACGTCCTGACCATCGAAAGCTCGAAAGCTTCAGACGTCGAGGCTTGCTTCTCGCAACTGCAGTCAGATTGCAAGGATGACGGCAACAGGAGAGGAGCTGAAGCAAGCTCTCTCTGACTTGGCTCAGCTGTCATCCAACAAGACGGCCGCTATGTCACCAGAAGCAAGTATGGACTTGCTGAGTCAGGCTAGCCGTATGTTTCTAGTGCTTAAGCGCGCGAATCGCTCGGTACATCTGGAAGCTCTACAGCAAAGAGAAAGAGTGGGTGAAGAACGTAATAAAGTCGACCTCGCACGACTTGCACTCCAGAATCTGAAGTATGAAGAGTCGATGCTGGAGCAAGAGGTGAAATCGTGTCAAGGCTTCCAGTCGATCTACCAGGATATTCCTCTGCATAGCTTGGCAGAGTTCAAGGCAGCCAGCGCAGACTCAGACATACCAGACGAATCGAGTCCACACGCTCTCATGCTCGCGCGCCTACATTTCGAATTAGCGGAACGCAAACGTCTCCAAGATCACAAACTGAAGCGCCAGCAAGAAAGAAACGACGTGGTCAAAGACAACAAGCTCAAAAAAGCAAAGCTTGAGTACGTGGAACGCTCCCTCAAAGACCTCTCTGCAGCTGCAAACTCGATTCAGACCAGACTAGAGAACTTCTGAGCCTTGTGTCTCCATATCTGCAATATACCCCGGCACCCAATGACATTTTATGCAAGACCGATAATCTTTTTGACTTCAACCATGGTGTTCACAGCCACTTGTTTGGCTTTGGTCCTGCCAAGTTCCTCCATTTGCTGCAGATAACCTGGATCCTGTCGCAATCTCTGCAGCTCCGACTGTATCGGGCGTAAAGTCTCGATGATAGCCTCTGTGAGGGCAGCCTTCAGGTACTGGCCGGTCGAAGCACCTTGAGCCTCAATCGCAGCGTTCAGCCTTTGTGCGCATTGACTTGGATCTTCATCAGTAGCTGAGCTGTTGAAAAGTCGGCCTTCAAGAGAGGACAAGAGTAGGAGCAGGTTGCTGACCCCTGGTCTGTCTTGAGGATCATATACTAACGTGGGGTTTGAGTCAGTAACGGCTTTACGAATTTTGCTGCTGACCTGATCTGGTGAATCAGTGATGAGAATGCGCGAATTGACGTCTGGCGCAGATTTTGACATCTTACTTGCCGGATCTCTAAGTGAAAGGATGCGTTTGGTCGGCGTGATGATATGACCTGGCAATGGGAAGTAGTTGCGCTTTTGGAAACGTCGGTTGAACAGGTCTGCGAGATCTCTGCTGAGCTCGAGGTGCTGGACCTGGTCCTCGCCCACAGGAACGTGTGTTGCTTTGTAGAGCAATATATCGGCTGCCTGTAGGACAGGATACGCGAACAGTCCGAGTGATAGATCCTTGCCGTCTATGGCTTCTTGCTCTGATTCTGAGCTGTTCCGCGCAGTGGCAATCTTGGATTTCCAGGTCGTCATACGCGCCAGTCTACCGAAAGGAGCGAGACAGTTGAGAATCCAAGCAAGCTCAGTGTGCTCTGACACATGATCCTGATGAAAGATGGTGGAACGATGGGGATCCAGACCGATAGCCAGCAGGGTTGCCATCATCTCTGTGCGTTCCTTTCGCAATCTTGTCGGATCCTGTGGCATGGTCAAGGCATGATGACCAACAATGGAGAAGAAAAGCGACTCCTCGGGCAAAGATCTTGCCTGTAGGTCTGTCCAATTCCGCAAGGCACCCAAGTAGTTGCCCAGATGTGGAATACCGGTAGGCTGTATTCCGGAGAATATCACTCTGCCTCTGGCTTTTTCGTCATTATTCGTAACTTTGACTGGAGAGATTGAAGCGGAATATTGTCGAGACAGCTGCACCGTCGCATGTACATGCCTGTGAGTCAAGTGTCTTCCACAAAGCCACATCCCTGGCTGCAGTCACGATGTTGCCCGCGGCGAAGTTGACAAAGGAAGAAGCCAACAAGGTTTCAAACACATCCCGAGATCCGAGCACACGCACATCTTGGAAACCTTGATGAGCTTAATCCTATCATAATCGAAGACTTGACTACACTCCTCTCAGACACGCACTTCGTCACATTCGGCATGAATCACGGCGGTCATAGTGGTATGGACCATGGAGGTCATGGTGACATGGATATGTCGTGCCCCATGAATATGATCTGGAACTGGGACACCACGAACTTGTGCATCCTGACACCCTCGTGGCGCATATCTACACCTTCAGGCCTCTACACGTCGCTGGCCGTTATAGCGCTGGTAGGCGTCTTCTACGAGTGGCTTCGGCTATATACCAGACGACTTGACGCACAAATCGCTAACTCCGTCTTAGGCGCTGGCAAGGGTCAACATCGCAGAAGAGCATCAATTCTACCGACAACCTTACAGCATGCCAATTCTGGCGACTCCGCCGGACTAGCTCGCGGTGTCCGTTCCAGCTCGCCGAACAGGTCAATAGCCAGCTCCAGTAGTAGCAGAAGCAGTGGATGGAGCAGAAAATTAGGCCTCACCTCGACCTTACCAATATCACAGCGGGCGCAACTGCGTCGTTCTTTCCTTTACGCTCTTTCAATTCTCATCAGCTTCCTCCTCATGCTTGTAGCCATGTCGTTCAACGGCTGGATCATCGGAGCTATCGTCGCAGGTAAGATAGGTGGGAAAGACATGGCACAGGTTCCAATGCTTACACGCGTTCCGTTCGCCCGAATCCTAGGTGCAGGTCTAGGCCATTACTGGTTCAACAGGGATCTCTCATCACTCTTGGACGATGATCAGGGCCTAGCTTGTCATTAGAGTAATATACAGATTACATACAGCTTCTACATCTTCGCACGAGGAGTGTGGAGCTCATCTTCGGACTCGTCGTGCTTGGTACGCAGAGCTTTGATGAAGGGAGCATAGATGACCTCCTTGTTTGCGCCATAAACGTTCATTTTGGCCTTGATCTTGATCTTGTCGGCTAGCTTTAGGGCCACGTCTAGTGTGTTTTGTGGACTGTCCGACAGGAGATCCACAAACCCAGCTTCTTTTGCCTCTACGGCGGAGAAGCGGTGACCCTCGAGGACAATCTTTCGCATGGTGATGATGTCGGTGATCTTGCTGGCGAGCGCCATTTGCAAGCCATACGGCAGAGGTGCACCGAAATCGATCTCGTTCATGCACAGATAGCCTCGCTTCTGGTTCATCACACGGTAATCCTGGGCGCATGCCAAGCCAAAACCGGCCGCAAAGCCGTGTCCGTTGATGGCCGCAATGGTGGGCACGGGAAAAGTCATGAGTTTCTCGTAAAGCGCGTTGAGACACTGGTCGAAGAAGTGCGGGTCGGCGATGGCCTTTTCCAGATCGAGACCATTGCTGTAAATCTTGGCTGAGACATCTACTCCTCCGGTGGTGACGAGCGCCGCGCCGAGGTCGTTCTGCGAGTTGTTAACCATCGACTCCCATTGCTGCTCGACAAAGTCGAGTGCTGGAAGGAGACCGTTGTTGATGAAGTTGTGTGAAAGACGATTGTCGGGCGTATCTTTGCCGAGGAACGTCAGAATCCAGACCCTCGAGTTTCCGTCGAAGTCCAAGCGAGTCAGAGCATCAGACTCGCTCGGGAATTGCTTGCTGTAAGAATCCATAGATGCTGAAGGAGTAAAGACTTTGAAAGCTTCAGATGAAAGCGAAAGGCTCCGGCTAAGTTTGTAAGGCGCACTTGGTAAAGGCAGAGATTGCAAAGATGATGGGAAATGAGTAGGTCGGGGTGTAATGTTACAAGTGGCAAAGCGTGGACCGAGGTGACTTGCAACAATGCTGCGCTTAAACGTAAATGCTCGCATATGTTGGTGGAGTGCGAGAACGGATACCGGCTTCTTGGTGCGACCGGAGCGTGACGTGAGTGTGAGTGCGTGACTGCGTTCAAACTTTTCAAAGTTCAAAGTCAAAATTAAAAGTGAGTGTGAGTTCAAACTCACAGCTGGTCACAGCTTCACAGACTCCACGTGATCTGTGCGTGATGCAGTCATAGTCACAGTCACAGTCACAGAGTCGCGAGTTGTACATCTTGTACACACGCAGTTGTACGAATGTACGAGACCCTTGACGGATGCAAGCGGATGTGAATTCTCCGATGCAAGCTTCTTGACAGCTCGCAGCTATTGATTGACAAGCTTGTTGTATGCAATGATGCTGACCACAAGCGAATATGTCGACATATCGACCATCGGTCTGTCGAGTGTCGAGCCCAAGCCTGCTTCCTTGCCTAAAGAAGATGCAACCATCAGCCACTGGCTGGCTACTGCAAGCCAAATTCCAGAATCCACGATCGTAATTCCGAACAAGTCTGATGTGGTGATCATCGGCTCTGGCATCACGGGCACCTCGTGTGCTTATCACTTGGCCAGAGTCCTACCGCACAACTCGAGCATTACAGTTGTCGAAGCCCGGAGCTTTTGCTCCGGTGCGACCGGACGTAATGGTGGTCATCTCACAGCGGTCTCGGCGCTGGCTTACTCCGATCTTGCGTCGAATCCCAACCACCTGTTGAAGCAAGAAGAACATCATCGCGCTAGTGTGGAAGATGCAGTGCGAAAGATACTTGCATTCGAAGCCGATGTTGCAGCTGCCATCACGTCTCTCATACCCCAGTCTCATGATTCGAGCGGAATCGGGCTTACCAAGCACAAAAATTGGCATCTGTGCTTCAAGCAGGAAGAAGTCGATGCTTTCGAAGCATGCCTAGAAGCAGCAAAGAATGCCAAGCTACAAGATTTTGTGGAAGAAATAAGGAGGGTACCCCTGACAGAAGTACGAGACACAATGGATGACCCTGCCGGCATCATCGCCGCGTACGAAATCGCAGGTGCCACGCTCCATCCCCGTCAGCTTGTTGCGCACATCTATCGTCTGGCTCAGCAGACGGCTAGTGGGCGGAACATCATTCTCAATCTTGTCACAGAGACACCTGTCACCCACGTTACGATATTGTCGGATTCGGCCACCACGGGTTACTCCTCCCTACTTACGACTCAAACTGGGCATGAACTGAAAGCCCGATATGTAATCCATGCCACCAACGGGTATGTCTCGCATCTGGTTCCTTCTTTAGCTGGACCAAAAGGTGTTGTGCCTACACGAGCGCAAGCTGTAGCTGTGGAGCCGACTAAACCCGGCCAACGGTATTGGCCGATGGGATTCTCATCTAACGGAGGGTACGAATATGGACAGCAAAGGCCAGAATCCACTCTGGAGCCGGGCGCTCCCTTCATCTTTGGTGGAGGTCGCGAGTATGCTCCTCAAAGAGAGTGGGGCATTGCAGATGACAGCACGCTCTGCCCGGAGGTGTCCGCCTTCATCCGACCATGGCTGTCTTCCGTCTTTCCCCGCAACTTTGGCGCAACACCTGTCCGGGAATGGACCGGCATCATGGGCTACACAGAGTCCAAGGATCCTCTCGTCGGCCCTCTGGATGGAGAAGGCCAGTATGTTGCAGCGGGCTACAGCGGTCACGGCATGACTCGCGCTTTTGGCTGTGCCGAGATAATTGCGCACATGATCGGGTGCAGAGAACGTGGCCAACAGTGGAAGTGTCCAGATACGTTCCCAAAATGTTACCTTACGCCCTCTGCACTTCGATTGTAGACTGTACTCAGATTCGGGCTCTGCTTGTGCACTTCCATCCCATCGGCTGATAGGGTGTCCACATATTCAATTTCGCGTTGGCTCGCTTCCTATCGTTTGCCCGAGTGGGCTCGTGTGTAGACTCCGCAGATGAAAGTAAAATTAGACCGCCAATCCCACCAAGCTAGGGGGAACAGGCGTGTGGGTTCTAGGAAGGTCACCACCCGCAACGCTCCCACTCTGCCTCGATTTCTTCGTGTGACACTTCATCCAACGCCCTTAGATTTCTGGAATAGAAATGCATATAAGACGGCGGAATGTCTGAACGACAACAACTCACATCCCTTATCTTAAACCCAAACCGATTGCACACAATGGCCTTCAAATCCTCGACTACCTCCTTCTTGACTATCGTGGTGCTGTTAATCGTTGCCAGCGTCATGAGTCAAGCCTCCGCCAAGTTCTGCAACACTGGCTATGCTAGTGGCCCTGGCCTTGAATTTTGCGTCCAAGGCGAGGTTTGCTGTCCGAGTTCGACGCATTCCGCAATTGGGTAAGATCAGATCTGACTAAACTGGTCATATCTGCTGCGCATAGCTTGACTAACTTTTGTCTGTCTCGGAAACACAGGTCGTGCCATCCGGGCAACAGTTACAACGACTGCCCTTACGACTTCCAGCACGGTCGCTAAGCACAGCATACGCTTGCTGATCCAGTGTTTGCATTCGCTCGTACGCGCTCGCTGATAACCATGGCTCCTATCATCACTCTTGAATATTTCATTCAACTAGACTGTGAGCGGTGAATGTGGACCCCTGTTCATTCATGGTTTGGGAAGCACGAAGCGCTGAGCTATGTATAGAGGGTATACCTGAGACAAATGTTCCGTCACACCGTTTCGAATATTAAACGTTGAAGCTCTACATGTAGTGGCTCTTGAGAGCAAGCTTGACAACACATATGTCTTCAGCCTCTCTGTGGATCTGCGTTGTCCGATGAGGTGGTATCAAAAAGGCCCCACTGACGACAATACGGGACGTTATGAGAAATGTTCTCACGAGTGTCCACACAGTCCCACGATTACCACCGAGTGTGAATGGTTCAGTAATTATAAAAGCCCCAATGGACCACCTTCTGTCCTCGACGTCGACGTCTTCCAGGTCCTCTGATTCTTGCTCACAACTATGTACTCTGTTCCGAAGTCAATCAGCCTCCTTAGCTTTTTCGCCCTGTGTCTCGGCAGCGTCGTGCAGGCCACCTTCTGTGACCAGGGAAGAAAATGCACTCTACCAGGAGAATTTTGCTGCAATGTGAACAAGTAAGTCTAGCTACTATAGGATACTGGACGCAGATGCACGATAGAACGCTGAAAATCTTATATCAGCACGAAACAATGTCTGACTGCTCAGTTGTGCAAATTTTGCCATATCAACAAGTCGGACCCTATGTGCAACCCTCTTGAAGTCTAGCGGTCGGTACCTTTGGCGTCCCATCCTGCAGCGCAAGAAGAAATCAATCATCTACCTCCTTTGCTGTCGTGTAGTGTTTTCGTGAAAAGTAGATGTGGCTGGCTGAGTTGGACAGGTTGGTGAAATCTTGAAGGGTCGCCACCAAAAGTGCATGGGTGGTAACTTCCCCGCAATCTGTTTGTGCGGGCCCGCGGGGACACATTACCTCACTTCCGTTCACGATCCAATCCATCCTCTTTCTGTCTGCACACCGCAACATGGTACCTCCGCTGAATGCAGGACTGACGACGTCGGTCAATCGACGCACTCGACCCAATTTCTTCACGATCGACACTGTTGTCAACACCTTGGTCCGACCCCTTTTCACAAATCGATTGGTGGCTGCACTTTCGACCGCGCTGGCACTCGCACAGGTCCTCGACCCAATCAAGCTACAGTATTTGCGCGCGAGGCGCGATCTATCTCGCAGCGAGAAGGTACGAGAACTATGGTCGTATCTGAAGCAAGGTATGGCCGAGTCCAAATTCCTTCGGTACTACCTGGTACTGGTGGCCATCAAGCTTGTCAACTCTGTAGGACACCGATTCGTACTGGAGCGTGCTTCGCCTCGACGTACCATCTGGAGGGAGCATGTCGTCGTGATCACTGGTGGTGGTCGTGGAATTTGCGGAGAGGTGTGCAGGCAGCTGCGTCGAAAGGGTGCCAAAGTCGTTGTACTGGATCTTCATGCGAATTCTGAACATGGCTCCGAGACGCTGTACATTCAGACAGACGTGACTGACATCCAGTCACTCATTGCAGCTCGAAAGCAGATGGAGGAGAAAGTCGGACTTGCGACAATGTTGGTCGTTGGTGCCGGCATCGCCCGTCACTCCTTTTTGCTGGACACTGAGGAGCAATTCCCCTACCATCTTTCTAAGCAAGTCTCGGACGTCAACTTCCATGGAGTTCTCGCGACTCTCAAGACATTTGGTGAGCACATGCTGCCTGATGGCGGGGTCAAAGACCGTCCGCTCAAACAAGCGCGTAACGGCTGGGGAGGTCATATTCTCCTCCTGGGCTCCGGATCAGCCTTTATTGAACTGCCTGCCAATGCTGCATACAATGCATCAAAAGCGGCTGTACTGTCATTGCATGCCTCCCTGGGTGCCGAGCTGGACGCGTACCACAAAGTCGACAACGTGCGCAACTCGATCATCTGCCCACTCAAAGTCGAATCGGCCATGACCAATGGCAGAATGCTCGACACTCACGACCAATTCACGACGCCCACCTTGACAATTCCAGAAGTCGCACACCGCATCGTCCGAATGCTTGAACAAGACAAGTCACAGACAGTTTTCATTCCTCGAGCCATGTACGTGCTGAGCTACGGCAAAAACCTGCCGCCGTGGTTTATTCGTGGTCTGTACAAAGCCATGGGCGCGATGGACGTCTTCATGCTCTATGCCAAAGATTACCGCAACTCCGCCGAAAATGTCAAGTGAAACCTCGCAATCAAAAAAAGTGCACGTGCCTCTGAAATGCACCAACGCGGTCACGCGTCGTGCGTGTGCACCTCGATTCAAGTTCATAGCATGACTGGAAATTTTGTCGCACAGGTCGATGTGCAGAGCAAAGTCTTCGGTTGCTGGAAACGCAAACGGAGAGCGCTTAGCGAAACAGCCCGTCTGTTGTAGCATTCAGCCTGTCTTTGAGCTTTGACAAATTGCCTGGAGGAAGAAACGCTGCGTGCATCGGAATTAAAGATCCGAATTTGAGCGCCATGTGTGTGTCTCTCGTGTCGCGACAGACTGGAGAGAACTCAGCAAAGCTCGACCCGGCGTCATCATCGCTTCTGGGTATGTGCATGCACGATACTGTCGTTGGGCTTGATGAGATTGTAGAAGCACGAGGTAGCACGACGTGGGGAGGAAAGGAGTCCGAGGTCAGTGTTGCAATTCAATTGAGATTTTGGTATTGGCAGTTCGAGAACACATTACACTGCTGGCCAGATTTTCATTTGAATGACTGCTCAAGCCTACCATCTTCACCGCCCCCTACAGACCCTTCGACCCTTTTGTTCTCGTGTTCTCACTACAACACACGCCCTTTGCATCCAATATCCAGTGGTCGTCGGCTGGACCGATTGCTTCCCAACATCATCGCGGTTCTATTGCAAGTCTGCCTTCATTACGCGTCCCTTGTCTCCAGTTTCTGCGTGCAATCCCACCTTGGCGTTTTCCTCACTCTCGCCATCTCTTAGCTTCTTAATACACCTCGGAGTCAAATCACTCTATGTATTGCGCCGTTGCTCAGCATGTCTAGATTTCGCCGTTCTGGCAATTCGAGCCTTGATCAGCAAGGTCATATCTATGACCCCAACAATCTGACGCCTTACAATGTTGGTCCCGACGATCAAGGCCACCTCACAGATCCAACCCACCCCGACTACGATCCGATGGTGGATCCAAATCTCCAGCTCAAGACGGTGCGTACCGCAGCCGCGTCGATCGCCGAGTCCCATCGCTCAGAGATGCGAAGAGATGAGCGCAATCGTTTTCAGCGCAAGAACAGTCTCTCTCACAAACTGTTCAGAGGCAAGACCCTGCGCAACAAGTACAAAGGCTCAACATTAGCCAACATGGTATCAGAAGAGGTCTCAAAGAATCGGCAGACCGATGGACTTGCAGCACACAATGCTGAAGGAGGAGCCCCTTTTGATTCGGCGCAGCAAGACTCAGTTCCATATACAGCGACTGCCGATGACATTGACGATTCACACCTGGTCGGAACAGCTGAACCGGACGAGACCGCAGCGTCAAGCGGTCCAACCATGCGCAAAATAAAACCAAAGAAGCGCAGGCTGGTCTACATCAACGTTGCTCCCCCCGCAAGCCAGCTAAAGAAGAACGGTGATCTTGATGTTACGTATCCGCGCAACAAGGTGCGCACGTCCAAATACACTATTGTCACCTTCTTGCCTCGCTTCTTGTTCGAGCAATTCCGACGTGTTGCCAATATCTACTTTCTTGGACTCGTCATCCTTCAGGTCTTTCCCACCTTTGGAGCGACCATTCCGCAAATCGCCATGCTTCCATTGGTTGCGATTCTCACCATTACTGCCATCAAAGACTCGATCGAGGATCATCGTCGACATGCGCTCGACAACGAAGTCAACAATTCGGCCGCGACACGGCTCGGTAATTATCGCAATTTCAACCAAGCCAAAGACCCCCGCTCGTGGTACGAAAAGCTTTTTGGTCTCGCCGGTCGCGGTGGACCAAAGCTTTCGAAAGGCGTTAGAAAGTTGAGAGAGAAGGAAGATGCCATCGGACTACGCGAAGTAGTTGGATCCGGATCCAAGCGGGGAGGTCGTTCCGCTATACCCAACGATGCTGCGTGTCTGAGAGCACGAAGCGACAGTCTAGACAGCTCCAATGCTCTCCACACCATCATCAGCGAGAATGATCGGGAGAGTCAAGCAGGTCCCTACGGCAACCAGCTTGGCGTCTACAGCCAGACAAATACCGCCAACCTGAGCAGTCACTCATTTCTGCAGCCCTTAAAGCAACACGAGCCGAGTCTGGCAGCTCAAAGCAGCGTCGATGGCGTCGTCGACTATCGTAGAAATGCACCCGGCACTGCAAGATGGGAGCGCACGCTCTGGAAGAAGCTCGAAGTCGGAGACGTCGTTCTTCTTCGGGAGAATGAGCAAGTTCCCGCCGATATTGTCATCCTCAATACCTCTGATCCAGACGGGAATGCATACGTCGAGACCAAGAACCTGGACGGCGAAACCAATCTCAAGGTCCGAAAGTCGCTCAAAGCCACGATGGGCATACAGTCCGAGGAAGACATCGAGCATTCTCGGTTTGTGATCGACAGTGAAGCACCTCACGCAAATTTATACAGCTTCAATGGCCTCCTCAAGTATTCTGTCAGCGACCTGAAAGAAAAGAACGAGTATGCGGATGGTTTCATGCCATTGCCTGCAGAAGGTACGGCCACACAAACCAAGAAAGTCGAGCCTATAACGATCAACGAAATGCTACTTCGAGGTTGTGCACTACGGAACACAGAATGGGTCATCGGTGTCGTCCTGTTTACTGGTGAAGACACCAAAATCATGCTGAATTCGGGCGAAACGCCATCGAAACGGTCCAAGATTGAGAAAGAAACAAACTTCAACGTCATCGTCAACTTTATCATTCTTATGATCCTCTGTGTGCTCTGCGCAATCATTGGCGGGTATCGCCTCAGTAACAACAACACAAGCCGAGCCTATTACGAACAAGGCGCAGAAGTTAGCAGCAGCAACATCGTCAACGCTCTCATCATCTTCGGCTCCTGTCTCGTGGTGTTTCAGAACATCGTTCCGATCTCCCTGTACATTTCGATAGAGATCGTCAAGACTATTCAAGCTTTCTTCATCTTTCAGGACATCGAGATGTACTATGCGCCGCTCGATTATCCGTGCGTGCCCAAGACCTGGAATATTTCGGATGACCTTGGTCAGATCGAGTACATTTTCTCAGACAAGACCGGCACTTTGACTCAGAACGTCATGGAGTTCAAGAAATGCTCGATCAATGGCGTCACGTATGGTGATGGCGTGACCGAGGCCATGGTCGGAGCGATGAAGCGAGAGGGCAAAGATGTTTCCGGATTCAGCATCGAGAAGCAGGACGCAGAATTGGCTGAGTCCAAGAAGGAGATGGTGGATACACTGTCTCGTGCTTTCAAGAATCGCTATCTGCAGCCTTCCAAGATGACGTTGATCTCGAAACCTCTCGCCGACACGTTGGCTGCGCCCCATGATGGCGCGCAATACAAGAACGTCATCACCTTTTTTCGAGCTCTCGCGCTGTGTCATACTGCACTTGCCGATCGACCTGATGGCAATGACCCATTTACCATCGAATACAAGGCAGAATCGCCGGACGAAGCCGCTTTGGTCGCTGCTGCTCGTGACGCTTGTGCTGTGTTTATAGCAAAGAACAACAACACAATCGATATCGAGGTTGCAGGACAGCCCGAAAGATACACACCTCTCAAAGTGCTCGAATTCAACAGCACGCGAAAGCGCATGTCGGTCATCGTGCGTGAGCCAGGCGGACGAATTCTGATGATCACAAAAGGTGCCGACTCTGTCATTTATCAGCGCTTGAGGACAGATCATCCAGAGGAGCTCAAGACGGTCACGTATCAAGATCTTGAGACATTCGCCAACGCTGGTCTTCGCACGCTCTGCATTGCCTACCGGTATCTGGAGGAAGTGGAGTACATGGAGTGGGCAAGACTGCACGATGAAGCAAGTGCAAGTTTGACAGATCGAGACGACGCCATTGACGAAGCGAACGAAAAGATTGAGGTCAACTTGACCCTGCTCGGCGCTACAGCATTAGAGGACAAGCTGCAGGTTGGTGTGCCCGAAGCTATCGAGACCTTGCACAAGGCTGGTATCAAGTTGTGGATTCTGACCGGAGACAAGCTACAGACGGCAATCGAGATTGGTTTCAGTTGCAACCTGCTCACCTCCGATATGGAAATCATGATCATTTCAGCCGACCACGAAGCAGGTACACGCGCCCAACTGGAAGCTGCCTGTAACAAGATCGCGTCAGCTGGTCGGCCCGTCGTAATTGAAGAATCTTCCGGCCGTGGCAAGACAAAAAGGAGCAAGCTCACCGTCGAACGTTCCGAGTCCGCTCCGAGAGACGGCTTTGCGGTCGTAATTGATGGTGAAACTCTCCGCTATGCCCTCGATGCCAGTCTTCGCCCACTTTTCTTAGCTCTCACAACTCAGTGCGAGGCTGTCGTATGCTGTCGTGTCTCGCCGGCTCAAAAGGCGCTGACCGTCAAGTTGGTCAAGGATGGGAAGAACGCAATGACCTTGGCTATCGGAGACGGTGCCAACGACGTAGCCATGATCCAGGAAGCTCACTGTGGCGTCGGCATTGCAGGACTAGAAGGTGCGCAGGCGTCGATGAGCGCCGACTACGCCATCGGCCAGTTCCGATTCCTCACTCGCTTACTACTTGTCCATGGACAGTTGTGCTATCACCGCATTTCTGATCTGCACAAAGTGTTCTTTTACAAAAATATCATCTGGACCTCGATTCTCTTCTACTACCAAATACATTCGGACTTCTCGGGCAACTATATCTTCGATTACACATACGTACTCCTCTACAATCTGGTGTTCAGCTCTCTTTGCGTCATTGTCATCGGCGCTCTCGATCAGGTAGTCAACATCAAGGCATTGCTGGCGTTCCCGCAGACCTACCGCCGGGGCATCAAGGGTTCTGAGTACACCAAATTCCTCTTTTACATGAGTATGCTTGATGCAGCTTATCAAGGTGCCGCTTGCTACTTTGTGCCATGGTGGCTTTTCAATTATGGTCCCATGGTCGGCTCGGACGGACAAGACATGGGTGCTCTGACCCTGTTTGGCACCACTATTGCAGCTGGCGCTGTTACAACTGCAAACCTCTACGCCGGCATTATCGCTAAGCACTGGACTGGGCTTTTCTGGGCAGTGGAGATTATTTCGCTACTAAGCGTATATGCATGGACGCTAGTCTACTCAGCCTTCCCAGTCTTTGCATTTGAAAAGTCCGGCTTTTGGCTGGTGCAGACTGTTAATTTCTGGGCTATCATTGTCCTCATCACGGCGATCTCGCTCATTCCCCGTTTCTTCTTCCGTGCGTGGAGAACGGCATTCCGGCCCAACGAGCATGATATTCTGCGAGAAGCATGGACAAGAGGAGACCTCAAGGATCAACTCGGCATTCCGCATAAAAGCGAGAAGCGCGCCAGGCGCGCCGCTCGGTATCAAGCAAAGCATGCCGGAAGAGCCAACGAGACCGCTGACAGCAGTCAAACGTACCGCGATCTTGAGCTGAATGAACAGCTCTTCAGCGACGCGAAGAAAGTCTCGCCAGATCAAAGTTTGGCAGCCGAAGCAGATACCTATTCCGACACTTCAGCCGATCCATTGCCTATGCGCCTTTATGGTCAACAGGCCGGTGATTCAGGACAAGCAGCTGCGTCGCATCAATCTTCCAATCTGCTCGATCGAAACACCCGCGCCGAATCTGGGCTGTCATTCTACGATCCTGACCGACTGCCTATCTCCAGCGACTCACCTGCACTACCCTCGATGTACGCGCTCTCACAGCAGACATTGGAAAGGAACGCGAAGACCGGACAAGAAGAATTTCTTGATCCTCAAGCAACGCCTCGTCAGGCGATTCCCATGATCAACGTACAAAGAGCCTCGACAACAGTCGCATCCGGCCCGGCGCAAGCGGTTAATTCAGCGATGCGTGGACGGACCTCGAATGACAGCTTTTCGCGCGCGTTTGACGAAGAATTTGGACAGGAGTACAGTAGAGAAGTCAATCCCTATCCGACAGCTGCAGGTGGTAATATGTACGCACCAGTGCAAGTACGATCTGCATCCAGTTCAAGTTATGCTTCTTCCACTTCTGGTCCCCGCGCTCCCATTGGCTCTCGGTCATCATCTTTGCAGTACCATCCGCAGCAGGATTCTCCGGAAAGGACTCCCACGGTTGCCAATTCCACCGTGACTCCGCCGTCGGGAACCAGTGGCTCACGGTATCATGACCGTTTCAAAGATGTGTCACCCTCTCCACCTCGTGCAGAAAGCACGAGCGCCGCTGAATTTCCAGAAGCATCCTCAGATCCGATGTTTGCGACCCCCCCGACGTCGATGGGAGACGTGAGGTTTCGCTCACCGCTCAAGCCAATCCAGGGTCTCGGTATTGCGGCACGGCCCGACAACGGGCACGGCAAGGACGGTTCGGCGGCTTCTGGTGTATCTTGGCATACTGCTGAAGGGTTGCACTGACAGGCATTATTAAATTAGACAGTCTTTGCTGCTTCCTTTACCCCTATTTCTCACTTTGCATCAACTTTATCTTGCCTTTACTTGAGGCTATGGACTCTTCCTCTCTTCATTTCCCGCGCTGCCCATAAGTATCCGCTTATGGTCCCGTTCCATCATCTTGTCCCAATTTGTTCCCTTTCTTGTAATCAATCCCGTTCCAATGGCTTCTTAAATATTTTATGCACGACTCGTTATCAACGAGTGGTGGATACTTTGCTGTGATCGTGGAGTTGCAGAGAGGGTGCATTCCATCGTCTGAAGACTTCCGAGACTGCTCACAACTCCAACTCATTGCTCAGCCGGTAATGGCTCTCATCATTGTTCCGTGCATGGCATATGAGCATTGTGGTTATAAGAATTGTTTGAGGTTACCGAACAGAAGATTAGAGGTGCCGAAGCTGTCGAAACCCGGTGAACGATATGTAGTATACCTGATCTATTTGTACAGACACTTCATACGGGATCACAAGGCTGTTGCATGAATCGGTGACGGGATCTCAACGTGCGGGTTGTCAACCTTGGGAGCTAGTCTGCAGATTCGAGGTCAAGACTTTGGTGTCGGTCCGACATTCCATGCAGCCTTGCTGTTGTGATCTTCTTTGTTGGGATCAATTGATAGGTTCCATCAAATATATAAGATCTATCATGCCCTCTCTGGTATTTCTCGTCCACTTTCTCTTCATCCTTCAGCGGTCTTTAAAAGCAGCAAAGAGCAGCATGGTCAAGCCTTTCAGTATGAGCAAATGCCTTCTTATGGTATCCTCTGTACTTCTTGTGCTCTTTGTCTTCCCAGGGCTGATTGTAGATGCTGCACCAGTGCCAGTGCTGCAGAAGCAAGCAAGGCCGGACCCTTTCAGTCTATCTCATTACACATCAGTGTACACCTCTTTGATCGACCCTGCTACTCTTAGTTCATCAGCGGAGACTGCAACAATCAAAGAAAGACACACTTCGGCTTTGAAGAAAGTCCTTCACTCCCTTAATGCCCTTCAGGATTTTGAGACTGCACCTTGGAACGAGTTCAGTAAGCTTCGCGTAAAGAACAGTACTTTGTAAAGTATTACTGACTATGCCGTGGCTAAAGTGCGAGCAAAAGCTCATCTCGTTGACGTGAAATCCGAAATTGAGGCATTGCTCGCCGGACCCTTGCGTCCTAGCCATGTTGGTTCCCAGGATGAAGATACTCTTCGAGGCCTGGTCATAAAGTTTGGCGAACTGAACAGGTATCTGAATAACGAGCTAGTCATTAGCCGGCTCGCAGCCATCTCACCCGGGCACTGGGGTGAGGTCGAAGAGCTTCGTCGCCAAACCCGACTTGTCCAGTACATTGGGGGTCACGCTCTAAATCTCCTCGACGCACGGCGACAGACATTTGCTCAGGTTAGCGAAGGAGTAAAGCAGGCTCTCTCCAAAGCACACATATAACGCATTCGTTGAAATATCAGGCCGGAAAGACCTGTCTCGTGACAGGAATGGCATCCGGCTCTAACTCACAAGTGGGGCCAAATTTGATTTGCCCAAGATTGTGGTTCCGTACATTTTTTTCCATCATTGTATATCCACTCGGTTCTGTCCATTCTCCTGTGTTGCCCTCTCTATAGCTTTCCTTTGTCTTCACAGAGCATCAACATTTCTACCATGCATATCCGACCACCAACATGGATCATTTCTCGACACTTTGCCTGCTTCTTGTTTCTGACACTGTTGATTGGCTCGACGAGAGGCTATCGTCGTCCAATTGATCTGCATCTAGTACACAACTTTCTCTTCAACAACCCTCAGATCCAGCCGTTCAGACATTATGCTCAGAACTATGTCGACTTGGTATCTCCCTTAAATTTGTTAGTGCTGAGTCCTAACCGAGACAGTCGACTACATGCAGAACTCCCGAGCTCGTTGATGCGTGCTCTAGGCACTCTTCGTGCCATGCCGCATCCGCGAGAAGCTCACGACGTCGACTTTGCTTACGTCAGCCGTCAGCTACGCGAGCTTGATAGCTTCAATGTGGAACAGCTCAAGCATTCTTTTCATCCCGTCAACATTCATCTGCAGTCAAGGGATACCCTGCTGGACTACTTCGCCTCGTACAACGTATTACTGGATCATTTGTACAGAGACTCTGTCATGCGCAGGCTAGGAGAACATACCACCTTCAATATTCGCGACTTTCGACGTTCCATAGCTACTATTCATGCGTTCGCTGACTGTATCACAGAGGCGTTGCACTATTATCATCACCATTGAGCGCCCTTGCAGCAAAAGGTACCCACAAAGAGGAAACAGACACGTATTACAATCAAGTGCTTTCGATCTTTGACTATCAGGTGATCCGCTGGTGGGATTTTATTTACTTTCGGATGGTTGTTGATTTTCTTGATCTGCTTTCCTACGAATTGCTGGTGTTGGGCATTTGTCCTGAAGGTACAAAAAGCCATGTAGAGTCTTGAACTCTGTCCTCGCAGATCCCCTCAGTCCTTTGATCTGTTCTTTACGATGTTTTTCACTGACAGCTTCTGTACAAAAGCATTGTTGCTTGTAGCACTCATTGGTACTACTATAGCAGCTTATACGACTTACGTCGAGGACTACCATCGTAGCACTGGAAGTCTCTTTGGCTTTTACGCTAATCCGCATGGCCGAGCTGGGTCCGCGGACTTTCCCGCACACCCAACCGCGCAGCAGAGCTTAGCTGAAACTCTGGAAAGTATCGACCCCTATCGCACTGATGCAGCTACTTCTCGTACGTATTGATGATGTATCTCGCCGATGAAAGTACCCTGCTGACGACAGGATGTCCTGAATGCATCTACACAGGCAGGATTCTCGATCTGCTTCGGGAGTCAGACGCAAATTCGCGTTACCTTCTCCAGACCGCTCTTCACCCGGACAATGTCAACTCTATGAGCGAGAACCAAAAGGCATGGTTGAGCTACTACAAGTCTTACTACGACAGGATTCGAAATGCTTTCAACGACAAGCGAGCGCATAAATCGAATCTCTATAATGCTGCTAACAGTCGGGAAAGTGTAGACCGAGCGCTCAACTACGTCAAGACCACGGGTTCCACAATCTCGCGAGCACTTGCACACTTGGGAATGTAGAGCTTCAGGCTTCGAGCACTGGTTCAGGTTTGCAGCCTCGACAATCCTGACTGACTGACGCCGGCCTCAGTATCCCATCACAATAATTAATCGCAATTCGCACGTGTTCATCGTAAAATCTGCCCTAGTACTTCGTGAATTTAGTGACTCATTCTTGACGCCGTATTTCAAACCGGATCCCATGCCGTACCTCAAAGCCTGAAGGTTTATATGATCAGCAGAACTTATATTGCCTGAACTAAAATTCGAGCCAGGTGCAGTGTAGGTGAAACATTATCGATGTCAGGCCCGGTTGACTATGAGTGGCGTGGCTGCGTCAACAAGCTCCACGAAGGAGCTGGCATACTCTGCCCATCGTCCGTTTCCAGGATGCGTAAAGAGCTGATGCTTGGCAAACTCGTAATCCGGATGGTTGATCTTGTTGAGTAGGGTCTCGTAGTCGCTCTGTAGACTCATCACATTGTTGCGAATTTGTCTTTCCACGTTGTCGGGATGAAGCGGACCCTGAATCTCGCTCTTAATCTTCTCGCCAAGGCTGTTAGCCCTTCGGACAGCTGCACTTGCTGCCCGAAGGCTGGATGATTCACTAGCGTCTTCGTCCGCACGGTCGATAAATTTGTGCAAGCTTGTGACTTCCAAATGTTGTCCCAGCAGAATTTGCCGAGTATCCCTGGAGTTTGGCTGAAGGCCTAAGTAGGCAAGGTGTGCCTGATGCGTTTCACGGTATCGCTGCAGCTAAAAGTCACGATTAGCCGACGACGAGGGCCACATAGGTGCAGCTGACACTAAGCAGCAGAGAGTTGTCAGAGCTACAGCTTGCTTCATCCACTGCATCTTGGAATTCGTTTAGGATTCGTAGAGATGGATTTCAAGAGGCTAGCCAAGGTTGAGTCCAGCCTATATATAGCCAGTCAGATCGCAATCTGCGACGAAACTTCACCAATGAGAAATACTTTCTCTCATCAATGTATGCTCATATCCGTGTCACCTAGTATATTCGCTCTTGCTGCATTTTCTCGGAACGGCTCGGTCACATAACAGGGGTCAGCCGAACTATTGGATCCCTGACATGGCGTGTGTCTCGCTGCTTCAGGGTTGGCTTTCACAATCCCACTGAGCTTCAACTAACGTCAGAATCCGTACGTTACGGGACGCTGCCAACTCATTTTAGAAGATTCTTTCTGATCAGAGGTACAAGTGGAATTAACCAGTACGATCACGGCCCTACGCGACTTTCCCACTCGACATGCCGGCTTGTTAGCTCAAAGAGTATCGTGTATTGCTTGCAGAGATGAATAGCGACAGGACATCTAGAATGACAATCTTTGTTGTTCAGCCACGGTTGACTATGAGCGGTACAGCCGTGTCAATCAGATCGATGAAGGAGCTGGCATAACTTGCCCACGGTCCATTTTCATGATGATTCAGGAGCTGAATCTTCGCGAAGTCGTTTTCTGGCTCCTCAAACTTGTTCAGTAGGTTTTGATATTCAGCCTGAAGAGGAATCACATTTGCTCGATACTGTCTCTCGATGTTATCAGGATGAAGCGGGCCCCGGATTTCTCCTTTGATCCTCTCGCCCAGGCTATTGGCCTTTCGAACGGCTGCATTGGCCGCTCGTATGCTGGCAGCATCACTCGCATCCTCGTTAGCACGATTGATAAACTTGTGCAGGCTCGTGACTTCCTGAGGCTGGCCTCTCAATATGATCCGAGTGTCTCCAGCATCCGGACGAAGACCAAGGTAGGCAAGGTGTCTTTCGTACGCCTCTCGGTACTGCTGTAGCTGGAAGTCTCGATTCGCTGTTGAAGGGCGCCACATGGGTGCGGCCAACACCGAGCAACAGATAATTGCTAGTGCTAGAGCTTGCTTCAACCACCACATATTGACTTGGAAGCTGATACAGGAGGTGAGGCTGAAGGTCTCGCTAAAGTGGCGTCCAGATTATTTATTGCGCATAAAGCAATGACCTTGAGGCGCTTCTTGACCAACAAGGAGGGTGCTCCTTGCCGTTGGATTTCATCTGGATGTAGAGCTGCGGTTGTCCCTCGGATGACTTCGGTCAGAAAACAGGGGTGAGAGTAGTTTTGAGACGACCTCATATGACCTTGTCCGGATCTGTCATAATCTCCCAAGAAATAGATCACCGGTCAAGCGGCACCACTGCATTGTGGATCTGTGAGTGCGGCTTGGCGTATCAGTTGTTCAGAGACAGAGACGTTGCACGTCCCACCAGAGATGAATGAGGAGTTATTTTCCTTCTCGCCTTCCAACCCCTTCTTCATCATAGGTAAACAGGTTTATGGCAAGTCGCTCTCTCGTCGAAAGTAGTCACAAATCTTGCCAATGCTCACCCTCATCATGTCACCTTCGCAGCTGAGACCGCACTGCAGGCTGCTTTCACTGATAATTACACCAGAGAGCTACATGAGTTAGACTGATGGATGCTTAGCCTCGGTTGACGATGAGTGGCGTGCCGGTATCAACAAGAGCGATGAAGGAGCTGGCGTAATCTGCCCACGGTCCATTCTGCCCATGATTGAAAAGCTGAAACCTGGCAAAGTCGTTGTCAGGATGATCGAAGTTGTCCAAAAGGGATTGGTAATCGGCTTGCCGGCGCATCAGATTTCCTCGGATTTGCCTTTCGATGTTGTCAGGATGGAGTGGACCTTGGATCTCGCTCTTAATTTTCTCGCCCAAACTATTAGCCCTTTGCACGGCGGCAATTACTGCTCGGAGTTTCGAGGCTGCACTGGCGTCCTCGTTAGCACGATTGATAAATTTGTGCAGGCTGAGGACTTCCAGATGCTGACCTTGCATGATTTGTCGAGTGTCTTCCGCGTTCGGCTGAAGACCAAGGTAGTTCAGCTGTGCTCCGTACGCTTCTCTGTACTGCAGTAGCTGAAAGGCTCGATTAGCCGATGACGAGGGCCACATAGGCACAGCAAGCGCGGAGCAGGAGAGAACTACCAAGGAAAAAGCTTGCATTGACAACCACATCATCGGTTCTGGCCTGACGGTGGAAGAGACGCAAGTCCAATAGCGTGGACAGAGCAAGTGAAGGTGAGCGAGTCACCCTTCCGTACTGGTCTCTGATCGAGAAAGACTTTTCATGATCTCGACTCGTGCTGTGCCATGTTAATTTCACATGCCAAGCACGAAGGTCGAGGCTCTGAGCGACACAAGTCCGGTGGGTATGAACATTCCTCGCACATGATCAAACTTGGGCTTGCTCAGACAGCGCAACGAAATGAGACACACATGTGACATTCGAGCTCGCTCAGGGCGGAGCGTGGCTTGAGGATGTGCAGAAAGCCAGTGGGTCATACTATTTGCCAGGTCTGCCATGGTGGACAAGCGAAACATGACGAGCTTTCCGAAGAAGTGGCTCGATATTGGCGGCACAATCCCAGACTGACCGAAACTCTGCCAATCTTTCATGGCCAGCATAGTCCTCGAGGATTTCCCATTGCTCGTTCGGCCATTGAAGGTACCTATAGTGCATCTCGAGCTCCTCCCATTGCCTCAAGTGTTGGAGAACAACGTCTGGGTCCTGATAGATAATGTTCTGATAGTGCAGCGGTCCTTGAAGATCCGAACGGGCTTTGACGAGCAGGCGCTCAAGTTGACCGTCCAGATTTTGCTTGACCGTGACACCTGCAAGTGCAAGTCGTAGTTAGACGACACTTCTGCATTGCATCACATCTGTGTGGCCAAGTTGTACGACTTACGCATCACATATGGACCCCAACGTTTGGCCCATCGCCATTTGCCGAAGAACTCGTTGACCTTGAATAGTTCGGGATGCGTTATCCGGGTCAGTGGCTGGAAGACGCCCTCTCCTGGAGAGAGCTGCAGACGCTGCATCACCCCGTGGTAGGCAGCAATATATTCCGCTGTAGGGCCTGCTTGAGCGTATGTGCAGAGCAGGAAGTGTGCAAGTAGTAGCAACCTCGGGGCCAGAAACATCGTCAACGCATACAAGGACTAGGCATGCGGTGAAGAAAATGACCTTGATGGATGCTGATCCAGTCCTTCAATGAGTTGTGTCGCTGGACTTATTAATTGCGGCTCCTTGAGACAAGAAACCACATGTGCTTGTTGACGACGTAATGCTTCACAAAACGATCTCTGAAGAGATTATACCGAAAGTGCGCCTGATCAACCATCATAGAATAATTGGTGGGAAACACAAAGCTACGGAACGCTTTTATCTTCCTCGTCCGGTGGGGACGGCTCCTGGGGATCGGCTGCGTTCTGCTGCAACCATTCCTGTAAGTGGCCAGATTACTGTCAATACATTCCCATCATACTACCACAGCTCGGACCTCACAGTGACTCACCTCTGAATGCCAGATGGCCTGGTTGTTGCGTGTGTTCGACGCCGACTGATGCTGTGTATCGGACTTGTTGGCGATGCGAACCGTGAGGGTCTTGCCGAGAAACGTGTTGAGATGAAAGTTGTCTACAGCATCCATCGCATCCCGATCGCTGGCAAACGTGAGGAAGACGAAACCACGCTTTGCGGGTACACCAGGTCGTTCACGCTCACCGAATCGCGGAGCGGAGACGTGGATGATGTCGCCGAATACTGAAAAGTGCTGCTGTACCGACTCAGGTGTCCACCCGGCCGTTGGCAGTCCTCCTACGTATACCGTTTTTGCGGTTTCCGGTCCGCTCGAGGAGTCCATCCTTATTTCTGGTCGTAGACGGCTACGGGCGAGACACGTCAGAGCGGAAAAAAAGGTTTCTTCTTCTGGGGACCCTGCTCACCATATTCCGAAAGCCGATGTAGAAAAATAGTCACAATAATACTGACCAAAAAAAGGCCTGCCTTCATTACCTGATGAGCGTCATATGATTACACGTCACAGAAAACGAGCAAGGTACAGACGCATGCTGAAGAGACACATCTGATGAATTGTTATCGAGCGCATGGATATGAATGGGAAGACATAAAAGGTAAAAAGTATGAGGTTAGAATGTATGAAGAATAGGCGATGAGAAATCGAAAATCGGAGCAAAATGAGGCGCAAAAAGAAAGGAAGAAGTTCTGGTGCAGCTTTTCCATCGAGCCGAAGAAGAAAGAGAATGCAGAGACAGGCTCGATGGCGATGCTACGCGTGCACCACCGCAGTTGATGGGGTAGGGAGACTTCCTGCCACAGTCGAAGGTTTCGACACTACAGTGGTGTTCAATACTTCCCTGGCGTAGCGAAGCTTCTTGACCAGAGAGCGGACTTGTCTTCTCTCGGCGGGCTTGGTCTTGTACACGTGTGACTCGGCCTGGTTGCCGCCAGCCCCAAGATTGAAGCGAGAGCGTTGCTGGTACTGTTCTTCGCGGGCGGAACGATCGTTGTTGGCAATGCTGACAAACTCGGCAAGTGTCCAAGAGCGCATCGTCTGCACGCCGCCGGTCTTGTCAACAGGCTCAATGACCGAGACGACCATTGCTCCGTGAGTGAGAAACAGCTTCGTATGGTCGTAGAAGTTGAATTGCACGGTCCCATTTGACAATCGGAAAACAATGGCATCCTTGCAGCGGTACCACTTGTGGATGAATACCATGCCTGTGGTCGTTTCGGCGTCGGTGTAGGTCAAAGGAGAGTCAGCGCCATATAGACGATCCATGATCTCGACTTCAAAGTACTTCATCACTCTGACACGAGACATTAAATCTTTCGGCACGGAAGCGCCGTTCTCGACCGCTGGTGTGGCGTCATTGCCCGTGGGCATGACAAAGTTCTCACGCTTGAGCTGGTCGAGCTTGCCTCCAGCAATTGTTGATGTGCCGCGGGAACGAAGAGTCGAAATGTAGTCGACATGACTTTTGTTAGCCGATAGGACCATGCTGGTAGAGTCGCGGAAATGGACGCCGACGGTACCGTCCGACAGCGCATAGCCTAAGCCATAGCGTTCGGAGTGGTCGAGCCAGGAGATGATGAAAACGCGCGGGTTTTGTGGCACGATACGTACGCCATTCAAGTCGCACTGTTGTTCGGTGCATTCAACTCCGGCCATAGACGCAGCGCTCGAAGATGGCAACAAAGTCTGGTCATCCAAGCACGAAAGTGCTGTTGTGAGGTTTGACAGAATCGTCTCAATTGAGGACTTGCTCCTGGCAGCGCCATTTGTAGCGAGAGACGCTACGGAGCTGGCGCTGGCAAGTGTATCGCGCGATGCAGACGTCACGATTCCAGTGCCTTCGACCGAAGGTGGTCGTGACAACCCAGCCGCGGTTGCGACAATACGAGCTTTGAGATGTAGCTGATTGCGCTTGGTATCCGCGTCTTCCGCCACAAGGTTGGCGTTCTTCGAGTAACTGCGTCCAAATTCGGCTCGCCCTGTTTGCGTTGAAGAAGCAGAAGTTCCATTGGGCGGACTGGCGTTCTCTTTGTCGGCCGTTTGTGCTCCACTTTGGGTTCGGGACAAGGTGAGTGAGCTAAGTTGACGAGCTAGCGAGTTGGCAGCTGTCCTGGCAAAATTGGCAGGACCAGTCGCGGAAGTGGGAGCAGGGGCTGTTGGTGCTTTGACCAAAGGCTGTCGTCCGGCTTTGAGCAATGCCGAGATAGGACTCTCGGGCTGAATGGCGTGGTTGAACTCGCGATCCATCTTTTCGCGCTTTTGCTCAGTCTGTTCGGCTTGTTCGAGTTCCGCGCGTGAGTCGGCGGTGACGGCTTCTGCATCGCCGTTGGCCATGTGAGCCTCGGCAGCTGCAATTTCCGCCTCCTCGCTGTCGTCTTCCTCGATCCATCCACTTTGTGCTTTGAGTAGCTCAAAGTTGCGTAGCGACTCACGTTGCGTGATGGTTGGCAAGAAGGGTGTACCCCTCGTCGCTGTGGCTGGTACATGCATAGGTAAGGGCCCGACTCGGAACCAAGGGTGGTTCATAATCTCGCTGAGAGTGGGGCGCTGTGCTGGGTTGTGTGTGAGGATACGGGTGATTAGATCTTGACTTTCTGGCGACAGATTGGCGGCGGCTGGAATCTCGTAGTTGTTGCGTCGGATACGTTCGTAGATCTTTTCAACCTCGGTCGTCTGGAACGGCGGTTTGCCGACCAGAAGAGTGTAGAGGATGACACCCACGGACCAGATGTCGACTTCGAAACTGTGTCCCTGACCTTGATTGTACAGGATCTCGGGAGCAATGTAGTTTGGCGTACCGCACATGGTCTTCTTGCGTTCTTCTGGATATTTGAGCAGTGCTGCAAGACCAAAGTCGCCAATCTTGACGTGCATGTGCTCATCAAGGAAGACGTTGCCAAGTTTGAGATCGCGGTGGATGATGCTGTTTCGGTGCATGTTTTGACATCCTGCAAGGATTTGGATCATGAAGTAACGTGCTTCTGGCTCGGTGTAAGCGCCTCTCCTCTTGACGATATCGTTGAGACTTCCGTTTGAGCAGAGTTCCAGACGAAAGTAGACGTTCTCATCGTCTTCAAAGCAATCCTCAAACTTGACAATATGGATGTGATCGGTGGACTTGTGGATCATGATCTCGGCGAGCAACTTGGCACGGTTCTTGCGCGACTTTGCAATGGCCGACTTTGCGATGACTTTGAATGCTTTGTGCCGTCCCTCGGGATCGACAGCTTCGTAAACACGGGCAAAGCCTCCCTGGCCTAAGAGGCGACCTCGTTGGTAGGCACGTTGTTCTGCATCTACGATGACTTTAGGCGGCGGCGGTAATGTTGCTTTCTTAGCTGCTGGTTTGGCGGCGGCAGCACCGGCGTCTGTTGCAGGTGCGGATGCTTGTGATGGTACTGACGCTGTGGGAGGAGCGTCGCGTCTTGGCGAGGAAGGCCCACGTCGGTCTGTCATGACTGGTGCAGAAGATCGTGTGTACAGGGGAGGTGGCATAGGAAGACCCATAGCAGGACGCTGTGCCGTGGTCATTGCCGTCATGTGAGGAGTGAGAAGGCACGTTGGCAAGGCCGTCCTTGGCGTGGCTTGCTTGTTGGCCGTGTATTGTCCATGCAAAATCCACTTCGCGAAACAGCGCGACTCCGAATCCACTCCTCACGTGCCGTTCAACCCAAAGTCCAAATTTCAAATTTCCAAATTCCAAAACAAGGCAAATTTGGCGATATAACATTGGACCAAAATTGTCAAATCTTGCAATCTTGCAAATCGTGCAAATCGTCAAATCAGGGGAAACTCCGCGGACGCGTTCACCGCCGCGGACGAGATTACTCCACTTCGCACAAACCACTGTGGTTCTGCTTACCCATGTATATATAGCAATGTCACTGTTGCCCTCTCACTCAATCCCAAACCACCATGTCGTCCACTTCGTACCCCACCCGTCCCTTGGGAGGAAGTGCAAAGCACCTGAAGGTAGGCCAAGTTGCATTCGGATGCATGGGCATGACCTGGGTCGATCCGAAGAACACCACCCCGGATCAGCAGGCCTTTGAGACTATCAGAGCGGCTGTCGATGCTGGTTCGAACTTTATCAACTGTAAGCTTGTTTGTAGTTGCCTTCGTTCATCGCTACCTATCACTAACGACCTTTTCTTCCAAAGCTGGCGCCTTTTACGGACCCTCCTCCGACCCGTACGCCAATCTCAAGCTGCTGCGTCGATTCTATGATGCTCACCCGGATTACAAAGACAAGACGATTTTGTCCGTCAAGGGCGGTATGAACGTTGCCGCCTACGCCGAGAAGGGAATGCCAGGGCTTACGGCAGATGCCTCGGTCCAGGCTCTCGAAGCTGACTTGCACGAGATTCGAAAGATGCTCGGAAGCGACCAGCCCAACGGCAAGCACCTCGATGTGTACGAAATGGCCCGTCGCGACACCAAAGTGTCTGTTGAAGAGACAATGTACAACATGCTGTCTCTGTCCTCGCAGACGTATGTTGATGCTAAGGGCCAAGAGCAGACCGGCAAGGGGCTTTTTGACCACATCTCGCTGTCCGAGGTCGGTCTGGAAACAATCCAGGCGGCAAACAAGGTTGCTCAAATTGCCTGTGTCGAGATCGAGGTCAGCCCATGGGAGCGTACCGCCTACGAGCTGGGAATTGTAGACTTCTGCGCTAAAGAAGGCATTCCCATCCTTGCCTACTCGCCTACCGGCAAAGGTATGCTGGCCGGCACAATCACCAGCCCGAGCGATCTACCCGAGGGCGACATCCGAAACCACGTTGACCGATTCCAGAAAGACCATCTGACCAAGAATCTCGAGCTGGCTCACCAGATCCGCAAGGCTGCCGAGGCTCATTCGCCTCCCGTCACCCCGACCCAGCTTGGACTGGCCTGGTTGATCGCCTCTGGACCTTCGCCCGGCACTATCATCCCGCTTCCTGGAACCACAAAAGCCGAACGCGCCCGAGAAAATGCAGCTGCGGCAACCGTCTCGGTGGACAAATCCACCCAGTCTACCATCAATGACATTATCACCTCCTTTGACACCTCAGGGGGACGATACAGCGAGGCTGCTCGACAGCACAGCGCTCTCTGGGGCTAGCTCAAATTCCACACCTGCTCTGTCTTGCACAAATTATTTCGAAGGAATGCATTGTGGTTGTTTGCACTGTCTGCACTACCATCCCCCTACGACGAGTAAGATGTCCTTGGGCCTGACGAACATGCCGATGCTAGTGGGCGTCGTTGGTGAATGAGGCGTGTCTGGCGAATTTGTGTCGGTGAAATTAGTGCTCTTCGTGGCCATCTCGCAAACTTTGCGTCGACGCTCTCGTCGGGTCTCCGATTCGAGGTATTGGTAGCGTCTCTTGGTCTGAGGCTCTGCGTGTGCGCCAACCACCTGGTCTGGATGAACAGCGCTTGAGACTCGTGAACCAGCATTGAGAGGTGCTAAAGGTGCGCGTACGGGTCCATCGCTTGAATCCCAGTGATGGGTCAAAGTAAAGTAATGTCTTCCATCGACGCTTCCGTCACTACCCGCTATCCTTCCTCCGGGACTTTCGCCCTTGGAAAGGTCGAGGAAGGACGGGAGAGGAAGTGACACTTCCAAGCCGACCCACAACCCATCATGCCCATGCACCGCGCCTACATACTTAATGTTGGCAGAGAAGCGATGTTGAGCACTTGCTCCGCGGAGTCTCGCGCCCAAACCCTCCCCGAGCTTAGGTGGGGTTTTCTTTGTAAGCACGTCCGATAACGCGAAGCCGGAAGGTGGCGCGGTTTGCGGGCAAACGATACACGGAATAGGCTGATTCAGTGTGATCCCACTCGGTGTTGAGTCAGTCGATGAGTCGGCGAAGACGTTGTCCATCTTGGAACGGCCATTGGCCGTCTCTGAAGGGCTGGCGCTCAAAAGCCTGGCGACACTTTGCTTTGAGAAAGGGGACCGGTGGACGAGCATGGTCTCAGCGGACGTGCTCGGAGTGACGACACCGTTCTGATGTGTCCTTGTGAGTTCGCTAATTTGGCTTGTACCTGGAGACTGTGATGCGTGCCTGACAGATCTGGGTGAGCTTGAGCTTTTTGTTGGAGTCGTTGCAGATCCTCGGCGCTCTGTAGCATCTAACGCCAACACACTTTGCCGCGGTTTCAGGGCAGAAGATGGCGTAGCTGCCGATTCTGCCGCGCCTTTGTGCTGAGCTCCGCTGATGGTACGAGCGCGGAGATCGCGCCCTGAGTCTGTGGATGACAGAGAAAACGTGCCACCTGGTCCAGGCGTTGCTCGAAGGAAGGCGGATTTGGACGCTGGGCCAGGACGCGTCACCTCTGCAGCGGGGCTAGGGCGGGACGGCGACGATGCCTTTGAGTTCGTCAGAGACGACGGCGTTTTTCTTAAGGTTTTCGTCGGCACTGACGCAGCAGTGGGCTTCATAGACGAAGCGGAGGAACTCGATTTGAGGCTTCGGGTAGCGACTTTCGTGCCATCACTAAGAGATTGGTTGGCGACACGCTTAGAAGTGGGAGAAGACGTAGCAGGCGACAATTTTTTCTTGATAGATCGATTCGAACTCGATACGGCAGAGTCAGCTGACTTCTCGCCTATAGATTCAGTCCGTGACGTAGAACTCAGATCCGTGTCGAGGCTGCGTGAGCCTGCTTGTTCGACAAATGGGTCCTCGGTCAGTCGGGGTGATAAGTCGGTAGAAGGATCACAGTCTGTTTCGCCAAAGCTGGTCTCGCTTGTTTCCTTCGTCTTCCCCATGCTGCTCACACCGATGTCGCTCTGCACACTGTGCGTTTTGCTTCGTGGCCCTGCTGCACTGGCGTTGGTCACAGTCGCTGTTCGTGTTTGACTGGCAGACTTCGAGCTAGTATCCGTCGTGGTAGTGACCGAGACCGGATTTTGCCTCATTGACGTTGACCTGGCGTCGATGCTCGAAATGCGTTTGGGCATGGGTGGCCTTGCGGGTGTGCTCGAAGACGACAGGGTATTGCTAGGTCGATGTCCATGTACCACAGATGTTCTGGCGGCGTTACGATTCAGAACTGCTGCTCGAAGGTGGATGGGTCCAGCTTCACGTTCGGTATCGTCGTGTTGCGTCAGTCTCCTGCCACTTGACAATGAGGAAGGTGATGCAGTGGGTTTACGGGCTGTCGGAGTCTTGTTGCCATCCTCAGTCATTGTCCGAGGCTGGACAACGCCACTAGCAGGAGCGGAGGCCCGGGGTGTGGCTTGTACGTAGGCAGGGGAGCTGTTTGGCGCAATGCTAATCGTCGAGCTGGTTCGTCGTGCGGGCGTTGCACCCATTCCACTACGAGCACCGCTCTCGGGCAGAGCTGATCGTGCACGAACGGCGCTTCTCGCCCTCGGCGCCGTTGGTGTCCTAGACTCTTCTGGCAACAAGAGATCAGCGGTAGTGAGGTCCAGCTCATCGGCAATCTCCTTCAGGCACCATTTCTGCAACTGGTTGAATCCGGCAAGGGAGCGGGTGTTTACCCATCGCTTCTTGAGATACCGCAACACGCTGTTCCGCGTGTTCTCAACAGCTTGGCGCGAGGAGGAAAGCTCAAAGCCTTCGTCGCGTAACAGTACCTGGCCAACCAAAATTTCGTACATCTTTGCAGCTCTGGCCTCTGTCAGTCCGTCTAGCAGCATCACGAGGCACTTCTCCAACACGTCACCCAACGATCCCACACCGTCGATTAGATCGGACCAAGGCTTGCTCTTGACGATCTCTTCGAGATTGGCGTGCAGGACTGTGGCAACGCGATTTTCGATGGCTTCAGCCATGCACCGAAGACATTCTACCCAAGTGCTGGGTCGTTCTGTGTCGATCTTCTGGCCAACAATAGACAGCTGTCGTGACACAGAGATCAGGATGGGCGGATCTCGGTCAAGCCGTGCCGTGATGGTGTCAACAATGGAGTCTTGTAATGCTGAATCCAGGTTGCCGATATCTTTGGACCAGTACAACCCAAAATTCGACCCGGAAACGGCGCGCAGAGCTGCTCGTTGAAGGGACAGTTCACTGACATCCGGAGCAGCCGAGAAAGTGAGAGTTCTGGGTACTCGTTTGACACACTTGCGGCAAGGCGGAGAGCAAGCAAAGCCGTGACAAAAGTCGCGTTCAATGAGGGCCGACACGAGACGCTGTAGGGTCCCTATCTGCAAGTAAGCGCCAGCCCTCCAGATGGAAAAGGCGGTGGAGAGGTCAAACGTGCGGTTGGAAAAGGAAAGTGTGCCCGTGTAGAGGAAGCCAAGGGCAAAGTGAAGACTTGCTGCAGTGAACGGTGGTGCTGGAAGATGTAGGACTGAAGCCGAAGAGTCTGCATATGGTGACAAGAGAAGCGAAGCAAAGTAAGCTGAGCGGGAGGCCAAAATCATGCGATGAGCAGAGTATGTCTTCGGCTCATCGTCCTCCTCATCATCTTCTCCAGCATACCTGGTGTCAAGGCTTTGAGGCAGAGATGTATGGGACACGGAAGCATCTGGAATGTCAAGCAGTCTCATGCTGTTGCTGTCTCTCAGACCGTTCCCATTGAGATCAGGTCTGTCCAGACACAGTTTGACATCCGAGTAGAGCTTGCTTCGCCACATGAAGATAAGATCGGACCGGAGCTTTTCGAGTCTCGTCTCCGCGTTGTTGTCTGACTCAGACATCGGCTTGTCCTCAAAAAGAAACTCGAGATTGTCTACAGGAGGCTCTTGACCAGTATAAAGGTGTTCGAGCGTAGTCTTAAAGAACGATGGACTTACGCCTTCGAGTTGCATGGAAGTCTGCAATTTAAGTTCCTCACTTCGCGAGGATGGCTCAGAATTATAGTCTGAAGAGGCAAAGGATGGCTTGCGTAGAGGTATAGATGGTCTGCTTTTCGGATAAGAGGACATAGCCGGTGTTGGGGAGTAAGAAGAAGTTGATGCACCTCTCTTCTGGAAGCGGGACAGCGTTGACTTGCTTTCGTTCTCGCTGTCACTCGTCATGAAGCCGGAGGCCCACGAGCTGGTATCGTCGGTAGACCCATTGCGGAATGGCCGCGAAATGACAGAAGGCGAAACTGACTTGCGGCGAGACACTGTCCTTTTGCTCAGCGAGAAACTGCTTGGAGGAGCCATGCCGCGAACTGTTTTGCGAGTAACAGGTAGTGTGTGTGTAGCTGAGTCAACAGAGACATTGGACGGAATGGCATGCAGGGGCAGCGACAGCTTCGTGTCGTTACCACCCAGTCGCTCGAGCTGAGCTGTAGGTGTCTCAAGTCTAAGAAATTTGGTATGAAAGGAGCTGGATGCTCTTGCATACAAGATTGCTTTGTGAGCCCAAATGGTCGTGCTTGACTCGCCGACAACTGGACCACTTTCAGATGCAGTCCACGAAAGGTCGGCAAAGCGATCTTCTGCCTTTGACAGGAGTGTTCTCAGCTCTGCAAGCCAGACGTCAGTTGCTTCATCTTGAGCAGCTCTGACAGGATGTGTGCCGCGGTCTGCAATCACGCGTGAGCCTTGTGCTTCAGCTCTGTGACTGTGCGTTGAGCCATTGACACCGTTCCGTGCCCGAGTGGAGACTGAAGTGTGTGACGCAGTGGACATACTGAGCAAACAGTCCGGCAATGGCTTCCAGTGCTATGTCATGGCTAGCCGATTGATGAGAGTAGATGGGGACGTAAAGGTCAAAGCAGCACGAGTGTTGGACTCGCCAAATCTCAATTAAGGGTGCAATCACAATTGATGCACTTGTCACACGCGCAACACTATCCACACAGACCACAACTCTGCATAGAGTATGCTTTGCGAATTGAAAGATGCGAGTGAAGCTTAATCTAAGGTGAGGCTGACAGCCTTTTTCGACGCAGTTCTCCGAGGGCGCCTCTGCCCACGACAATGGTGATCAGGCCACCGAAAACCAGATACGGCAACATAGCAAACAGCGTCATGCCAATCCAATATTGGATCGCAAGCGCCTCAAGGCTCACCAAGGCGGCGAACAAAATCATGCCCCGTGCCGGTGGGGAGTTCAATGAGGGTGAAATGACTCCCAACTGTAAGGACGACAAGCAGCAAAGATCATCAGCTCTTGAACGTTCACTGTATCCGCAGTCTATACTTACAGCAATCACGAGGAAGGACCATGGGACCGCCGCCGTAACAATTGAGGCTACTCCGCTGATCTTTTTGCTGGGCATGGTCTCGGCTGGAGGTATGGAAAAGGTATGTCGATGCTCTGGCAAGCCGTGAAAGCCTTGCTCGGTTTCTGCCTTTTCGCGTTGGGTCTGAACCACGTTCTCGTGTGCCAAGGTCTTGAGACTGGCTGGCGCAGATACGGCAATCAGCGGCAGGTGCAGTGGCGCGTATGCACCTTGCGAGCCAGAATTCGTCGGAAAGGTGGCAATAAGGAGGGACAAAGTCAAGGGTGAGGAACTGCGCAGGAGATTTTGCGGTATCCTGTCCATCCTGAGGGTCCACGAAACTTTTCCTGTGGCAGGCTTGACAGTCAATGGCCAGACATGTTGCGCGCCCGCCGGGTCACTATCGGCAGCTGTTGGGTCGGCGAGAATTGCAAAAGCTTGGTGGGGTACATGCTCCTTCCCCAGCGCTGGTCCGTCTTTCGCGGCTGTCTTTTTGCCAATCTCCTCGACGCTGAGACTGAACGTGAGGCGAATAACATCGTCGTTTTCCAGCTGAGTGGGAGTGGACAGGTCAAAAGGAGCGGTATTTGCTGAGTAGTCAGACTTCGTCGCGAACTCCTTGGTGAGGCGAGACGACCCATCGACGGTGGACAGCGCCAACTTGCCCGATGAGAGCACATAGCCGAGTTTGGGCTCCGCCAGCGCTGCTTCGGAAAGCGAGCAAAGGAATGCCGTCAAGGCAGCGAACAGTATTGACCGCATACCCAGGCTACGAATGTTGCGTGCAGGGCGGATGTGAAGACAGACGATGCGATCTTCTCGATGGCGCGTGCACACACATCGTGCATCGCATCGGCTAATCTGCCGATCTAGAGAGTTAGCGCCCGATCATATAGATGCAACAAATCTGCTGCGGCAAGTTCTGCCAATTTGGCGCGCCTGCCCACGGATCCGAAAAATTCGTGAATATCAAACTTCGGTGTACGATGCTGCCACCTGCCTTTTTCCCATACTACGTCGCCAATTGCTCAACGTATAACTTGGTCACCGCTGGTAATCATCTCTTCACAAACAAAAACCCCATCAACCTTCTTTTAACAACATGAGCTACGTCGCCAAGGACAAGGATGTCGATGCTTCGGCCGGTGCCAAGATCCACAAGATCCGCATCACCCTCACCTCGCGAAATGTCAAGAACCTGGAAAAGGTCTGCACTGACCTCGTCAACCGATCCAAGGACAAGCAGCTCCGAGTCAAGGGTCCCGTTCGACTCCCCACCAAGGTCCTGACCCACACCACCCGAAAGTCGCCCTGTGGTGAAGGTTCCAAGACCTGGGACCACTTTGAGATGCGAATCCACAAGCGTCTCATCGACCTGCACTCGCCCTCCGAGATTGTCAAGCAGATCACCTCCATCTCGCTCGAGCCCGGAGTTGAGGTCGAAGTCACCATCCTTTCCTCCAACTAAAAGCAACACTGTCAGCTTTGGCTTTTGTCAGCGTACAATTCGCTCCTTCGACAGTAGCCTGCGATGTCACTTCAAGCTCACTCAGATCCGATCATGTAGGCCACACTGAATGATCAGGCTCGACGAAGTACTAGCCATTCGCTTTACCAAACTGACTTGTGTGACTGCGTGTGACTGCGTGTGACTGCGTGTGACTACTTGTTCGCCTTCTTCTTTTTCTTCTTTTTCCTGTGAGTTCCGGACGTCGGAGTAGACGATGTAGTGTCACGGGTGTCGTCCTCGCCGCTCTCTGCGTCCATGTCATCTGCTGGCCCCAATCCTGCTGTTGTCGCTGCAGCATCAGACTGATTCGGCGAGTCTGCAGCACTGTCTGTGGCGTCAACAACTTCTTTTGTTTGAGCAGACTCGCTTTCAACGGTCTCTGGCACTCGGTCGGCGGTTGTTGCAACGATCGTTTCTGCTGCGTCACTTCCACCAGTGACTTCTGGCTGGGCGTTGGCAGCTGCAGCGGCAGCCGCTGCCTTGTCGCGCTCCTCTTTGCGCTTTCGGAGCTTTTCTGCCAAGCTGTTCTTCTTGCTTGATGGCGCTACCGAAGGTGGCTCTACCGATTGTTCGGCTTTTGTATCTGGTTGCACTCCCGAAGCCGAGGAAGCTGCCACTTCAGTCGATGCTACCGGGTTAGGTCTGGCACTCTCGGCACGCTCTGCTTGGTGCTCTGGTGATACGTCGCCTTGACTTTTGATTTGGCCGGATCGGGTCTCTGCTGTTTCCTCAATTCTTGTATTTGCCAGGTCTCTTTCTTGGATCGCTGTAGCATCTGTGGCCTCTTCTCCGGCTCCTTGGTGGACGTGATCCTCTGGCAGACTCTTCTCATTTTGCTCCTTTCCGGCAGCTACTTGTGCCGCTGCCTGTGCATCAGCCTGTGCGCGACGGGCAATCTCTTCTTCTTGCGCTTTTTCTTCTTCGAGGCGACTTTCTTCAGCGAGACGTTGTTCCTCAGAAAGACGCTGTTCCTCCGCAAGACGCTGCTCCTCAGCAAGACGCTGTTCCTCAGCAAGACGCTGTTCTTCAGCAAGACGCTGTTCTTCAGCAAGACGCTGTTCTTCAGCAAGACGTTCCTCTTCCGCGAGACGTTTCTCCTGTTCTACACGCTGTAGTTCGGCTAGGCGCTGCTCTTCGGCGAGGCGTTGGTCCTCAGCTTGACGTTGCTGCTCGGCTAGGCGAGCTTGTTCTGCTTCGGCCTCGGCTCGAGCCGCACTGCGGGCTAACGATGTCTGGAGACGAACAGATCTGGCCTTGGTCGAATTTTCTTCGACGGCCTGTGTCCACTCTTGCAGACTCGTGTGAGAGTCAGTCGAAGGTCGAACATTCGTTTCGCCAAACACTTGAGCCTTGAGCACGAAGACAGACCAACGAGCAATGGAACTCTGCCAGATTGTGAGAGAACGAGCGAGGATAGCGAGCTGACGCTCTTTCAGCATTTGCTGCATTTCGCTTTCAAATTGCTCAGCTTCGAGATCGGAGACTGCATTGAGGTCTTCTTCGTCCAGCAAGGACGATAGGTTATCACGAGAGGGGACAGCGAAAGTAGAGGTTGGCTCGCGCTCAGTCGCGCGCGCAAAGCTCAGCAGCTTTTTTGAGGCGAGCTCGAGGTGTTCATCGAGCTGCTTGTGCAAAACATTCGCCAGACTCAGTGGCGCAAACGCGAAAAGTGCGTTGAACCACTGAAGAAGCCGATTGAGCAGTTTGACAAATGGCGGGAAGTCGACGAGCTCGATATTGGGCTGGGATGGGTCTTCATATTCGGCGAAGCGAGAGGTAGGCTGCTGACACAGTTTCTTAATTGAGGAGGGTGTCATTGTTGAAGAAAGTAGCCATCGCGACGGCTGGAGTTGGTCCGCGGCATCAAGCTCAGACAGGACAGTGTCAAACGCACTGGCCAGATGCGAGGTCAACATGTCCAGATAGTACTGCTCGAGTGAAGTTAGGCCCGACGAAGGCGACAGCGCAAAGAGGACACGACCAAAGTCGAATCCGAAGCGGGAGAGAGCGGCTGAAGCGAAGCTGAGCCGAGTATGGACGCTGTTGAGCACCTCTGCAGTCTCCGAAATATCGTGCGAGCTGGCGTTGACCGGTGAAACATGAAGCAGATGTCTGTCGAGCACGTGCCGTAATTTGCCCAAGGCTGTGCTGGCGTAGGCCGACACTAGGTAGCTTGGGGTCACGCTTTGTCCCGTGATTGAAGGTGCGGGGTCAGAGATAAAGAGAGCGAACACAATTGACAGTGTGTCTACAGCCTCATCTCGCCACAAGTCTATGTAGCGACGAAGATAGGAGCCGGAAGTGTCGGCAGATGAGGATGCAAGCGACTGCTCCGCAGCCTGAAACGATTGTATTCGTGCTTTGAGGAACGCCAGACACAGGTGTGTATCGCTCAGCTGCAACTGCGGTAGATCTTCTTGATGCACATGAGGTATAGATTCAAGGCTTTGAGCAAAAGTGTCGAGTTTGCGAAGGAGCGTGGCGCTTTTCCGAGCAGTTGGAACTTTCACTGCGGACTTGCTGAACATTGCCAACAGATCCATCTTCATGCCCGCCAGGTGCTGCAGTATTTCCAGCAGCAAAGATAACAAGACTCTGCCGTGGCCACTGAGACTTGTGTTCTCGCGCTCATGCGTATTGCGCAGCAATGTGGTGACACATTCAGCCAGCTGGATGGCTTCAGGATAGTGTCCAGCGCGAATGCACGTTTGAACAAGCTGAGGGATCTCGAGGAGGTCGGTGAGACTTGCAGCCTCATTCCTATCGGCAAGTTGCCGTACCTTCTGTCTTTGTAAAAGGATTGGATCTGAGCTGGCTGCAAAAGCAGAGGCGGCCTGCTGAAGACCGGGCAAGCTTGAAGTCAGAATCTGCGATACGTTTGAGGTAAGCGCTAGAAGGGACGGCGCAAAAGACTGTTCAGCATCGTGAATGCTGACAAAAGCATCCGTCTGTGTATTGCAGAGCTCGGAAAGCTGCCGATGGAGAGATTCTGATTTGGCTTGATGTTGCTGCGTCTGCAGTCGCAAGTCGGCGAGAGACAAGCTTGATAGCGTGCGTAAATAGCTTGCGACCTGATCTGATTGAAGCGTACGTGAGTCAAATCGAGGAGTAGTAGAACTTGCAGTATCCTGAAGCAGCGCCGTCAACGATGGCATAGATCCTTGCATGACAGCGCTCGGCCCCAGTGATGAGCCTGCTGTGTGCTTAGCAGTCAACGTGCGTGTACCGATCCATCAGTCACAGACACTGATAGTCGGTGTTGCCTTTAGTGTTGGTTCCAGGTCCGAGTTCCGAGTTCCGAGCTGAATTAACACTACTTCTCGGCCGTATTTACCCCACGTTGAGAAGCGCCAGGCAGAAAAAGGATCCGCCAAGCGGGCCTAGACGCAGACCATATCGAGTCACGACTTATGACAATTCAAACGGCAAACATTCAATATAAATCAATACAAAAATTCGTAAAACCGACTGAAGCGCAATCACGGACAGTCACAGTATTTTGCCATTCGCCTTCTTCTTCCTCCCTTCCTCTTTCCCATCAGTGACCCCATCATGTCTAGCTTCGCCGTGCAATTTGCACGTCAACAGAGACAGGCTCTGCAAAACATTGCCTCGTCCTCAAACGTTGTCGCTACTACGTCTCCACGCACCTTCTCCACGGCAAGGAACAACCTCCCTCGATCATCACAGCTGGCCAAGTCGCAGCGCACACAGCTTGCCCTCACAAGACATATCTCCACCCATAACCCACACGCACAAGCCGCAGCCGCTCAAACAGCGACGAGCGTAAGGCCAGAGCCATCTCCCGCTTTCCAACAGTCCCCCCAGAACCTGACACCCCTCTCGGCCCGCTACGATGCGAATAAGCTGGACGAGTCCTTTGTCGGTATGTCGGGTGGCGCAATCTTCCACGAAATGATGCTGCGTCATGGCGTGAAGCATGTATTCGGCTACCCAGGAGGAGCTATCCTGCCCGTCTTCGATGCCATTTACAACTCCAAGCATTTTGACTTCGTCCTGCCAAGAAGAGAGGACGGAGCTGGTCACATGGCAGAAGGCTATGCTCGAGTAACTGGCAAACCCGGTGTAATCCTCGTCACATCCGGTCCCGGTGCGACCAACGTTATCACCCCAATGCAGGACGCCATGAGCGATGGCACTCCCCTCGTTGTGTTCTGTGGTCAGGTTGCCACCTCCGCTATTGGCTCGGATGCTTTCCAAGAGGCTGACATGGTCGGCATCTCGCGCTCGTGCACAAAGTGGAACGTCATGGTCAAAGACATCACCGAACTTCCCCGTCGGATCAATGAAGCGTTCAAGATCGCTACCTCGGGCCGTCCTGGTCCTGTCCTCGTTGATTTGCCAAAGGACGTCACCGCCGGTGTCCTGCGTCAGGCTATCCCTTACAGCCACACTCAGCCAAACATGATTGGAAACCTTCCAAGTCGCCAGGTGGCAAGAAATCGACGAGGTGCTACTTTCCAACAAAGTACCAACCTTCGCTCCACTGAGGATGACATTCTAACTGCCGAGCTCAAGGAAGCCGCACGTCTTATCGGCATTGCCAAGCGGCCCATTATCTACGCCGGACAGGGCATCCTATCCTCGCCTGACGGACCCAAGCTGCTCGCTCAGCTGGCCAAGCAGCACAACATCCCCGTCACCACTACCCTGCAGGGTCTTGGCGCTTTCGATGAGCTTGACCCTCTCAGTCTCCACATGCTCGGCATGCACGGCTCTGCGTACGCCAACCTGGCCATGCAAGATGCCGATCTCATCATTGCTCTCGGCGCTCGATTCGATGACCGAGTGACTGGCCGAATCGATAAGTTTGCGCCGCACGCCCGAGCCGCAGCTATCGAAGGTCGCGGTGGCATCATCCACTTTGAGGTCATGCCCAAGAACATCAACAAGGTTGTTCAAGCCACCTGTGCCATCGAAGGCGATGTCGTTACCAACCTCGGAAAGCTGTTTGCCCACCTCGACACCAACGTCCCAGACCGCTCGGAATGGCACGATCTCATCTCAACTTGGAAGAAGTCCTACCCGTTCACCTACGACGCATCGAAGGACGGCGAGCTGATGAAGCCACAGGAAGTGATCGAGGCTCTCGACGCCGAGGTTCGCGATCAAAAGGACAACGTCATCATCTCGACTGGTGTTGGTCAGCACCAAATGTGGGCTGCGCAGCATTACCGATGGCGTTACCCCCGGTCTTGGGTGTCATCCGGTGGTCTTGGCACCATGGGTTTCGGTCTCCCTTCTTGCATCGGTGCCAAGGTTGCCGCTCCGGAAAAGATTGTTGTCGACATTGACGGTGATGCCTCCTTCTCCATGACTGCTATGGAGCTCGCCACGGCCGCTCAATACAGCATCGGCGTCAAGGTGCTGCTCATGAACAACGAATACCAGGGAATGGTCGTGCAATGGCAGGACCTGTTCTATGAGAAGCGCTACTCGCACACCGAGATGCACAACCCGGACTTTGTCAAGCTCGCCGAGTCGATGGGCGTCAAAGCCATCCGCTGCGACAACCTCAAGGACCTGCCTGCCAAGATGAAGGAGTTTATCGAGTACGACAACTCGAAGCCCATCCTGTTCGAGGCACGTATCACCAAGAACGAGCATGTCTACCCCTTCTGCCCCGCCAGCGCTGGTCTCCACGAACTCATCGTTCACCCCAGTCTCCAGCCTGTCCCCAAGAGACCTTAGTCAGCACAGCTTTCTCACGTCTCTCGTCTTGTAATTTGATTTGTTGCCCATGTCGCTCAGCACTGTGTGAAGTTGACTTGACGTGTTCCGCGTACCTTGCTCCCGGGAAATGGCTGTAGCACGGGAGAGGGTATCAATATCTGACCGTGGGCAAGCTTGGCAGTGGTGCGAGGCAGATCGGGAACGAAGTCGAAGCAAAGTTTTGCCTCGCTGTCTTGCCTATGTTCGTGCAGACTGTAAAGGGTCGCTCCCATCCGAGCTGTACACTACTTTAGATTCGCATACGATCCGAGTATAGGCAATGCACGGGTACGAGCAGATAGCAGTCTCAACGCGTATAACACGCTGTCTCACTCTGTAAGATGTTCTGGATTGTGGGCCCGTTCGAATACTATTGACAACGGAGCATAAGTTGCTTCGGTCTTCTAGTGAGAGAGACGCACGCTGTCTTTTGCTCGTGGGACCGCAGTGTGCATCAGAGCCTTTCGCAGCCTGTTTCGCGGTTGAGATCGCGGTTCTTTGACGTCCATCTTGGTACCTGTCTGGATCCTGTTTTCCTCTGTGTCTTCCTGGCTGACCGACTGCATGTCCGTGCTTCCTTGATCCATATCGCTCGACTTCGTGTCGATCATAACTCTCTGTCCAGCTTCGCTTGTACCTGTGCTTCCTTTGCTGTCTTCTCCAGTTCCGGGTTGACATTTCACGTCCGTGCTCTGTCCGAGAGCGGCGCTGCTCTTCTCGGCGCCGTCTAGCCGCCTTGCGTTTTTGGTGGGGTTAGTCATAGTGCTTTTGCCTTCCGCACTGTCCGATCCAATTGTTTCCGTACTCCGCATCATTCTGCGGGAACTTGCACTAAGCAACGGAGTTGCTTACGAAGTGGTACAATCGCTCCGTCAGAAGGGAAGCGGCAAAGTTTCGACAATGCCGGCTTTCTACTTACGGTGTTCATATGTTTCGTTCGACAAGGCCGCGTAAACTGCGTCGTCCATGTAGAAGCCAACGTAGTTGGAATCGATACGTCTCTGCAGCTTCTTGCGCTGAGTGTGATCTTCTTCATATGCCAGCTTCATCTCATCTCTGCGTTTGTGTAAGGCCATAGTACTAGGGTGTCTGGGCTTGCCTTTGCACTTCGTGCAGAAGCAAGGTACTTGCTCTTTCGCCATCTTCTCAGCTCGAAGGGCAATGCCAAACTAGGGATAGATTAGTAGCGGACACAGGTGTGATGCGTATGACAACGAGCACGAATGCGACAATGGACGTAAAGGACACACAGGCGTGTGAATGACAAGGCAACACATACACCTCCACCGACTCCTCGCGGCGCTCGCACAGACTTCGCGCTCATGCATACGACTGGCGGCGACACCGGTTTCCGTGTTTCAGCGTTCCAATTTACAGATGTGACGTACTACGAGTTGGAGCTCCACCGGCGAAAAGTGTCATCCATGAACAAAATCGCGCTAGCTCCACAGGTAAAATCGCGATGTCGGTTGGTTGGTTGTCACTTGTCGATTTGTCGGTTTTCCCGAACACGCGAAGACGCGAACGCGCGAACGGAATTTGTGTCGAGAAGCTCTAACAAATACAACGCTGGCTGGGGACTGGGGGTCTAACATGAGGGTGACCTTTTTTTTTTGGGTTGTTTTGAGATCTTGGATCGGGATACGGTGCACGGTGGACGGACGTACGGGTACCCACGGTCCTCGACTCAAGATCGGACCGTTCACATTGTGATCCATATCAAACACAATTCGAGGTCCAAGGATTGCGTTGATGCAACAGAAGCGATGACTGTCGTGTAGCTCCGCTAGATCCTTCTGACTCAGATTCACGCATCTTTCCAGCATGTCAGACTCGACTTCTGCTTTGGAAGCCGCAAGCGGAAGGCAAGGCATCGGCACATTGGGCACAGAACAACACGCAGCACAGACAGCAGAGGGTGAAGAAGGTGAAGATGCCGGCTGGACGCCAATATCAGATATGACAGAAGTTCAAGTTCGCGAGCAGCTCGAACGCGTCCGCGATGAACGAGACACATACGAGACTCAATACCGCGGTCTGCTGTCCAAGCTGACGCAGATGCGAGCAACTCTGGGCGATCGACTACGACAGGATGCCGAAGAACTCGACCGCCGTGAACAACAGATCGAGACGCTTACTGCGCGCACCAACTCGCTCGAGCACAACGCCAGTCTGTTAAAGACGGAGCTCGAAACGCTTAACGGCGAAAATGAACGACTCACCAGCGAGCTGGACTCGGCTCTGCACACAGCCCGATCTGCGCCGAGCAAGAGCGCAAATGCGGAAGAAGAAGCACAGATCCGCGAGCAACTGGAACGCTTCCGAATGGACGCACAACAGTGGGAATCCACTGCTCTCGACGAACGCAGTCGCCGAGAAGACCTTGAGACCCGACTAGTCGAAGTCCTTGAAGAACGAGAGCGTGCCAAGCAATCCGAGGGCCTGCAACGCCAGCGTGCAGACCGAGAAGCAAACACTGCTGCCGAACTACAAGCTGTACTCGCCGAATTTTCAGCCACACAAGACACAGAGCTTCAACGAGCCGTGTCCGACTTAGAATCGCAGCGCACCGATCTCACTGCCCAGGTGCAAGAATTGAAGCAACGGGCTGAACATGCTGAATCACGCTTGGACGAGAGCGAACATCTAGCTACCCAAGCTACCACGCTGACCCAGCAAGTCAAGGAAAAGAACCTTCTCATCGGCAAACTTCGTCACGAGGCGGTAATTCTGAATGAGCATCTGACGGAGGCCTTGCGTAGACTGCGCAACGATCAGTCCGACTCCAACGTCGACAAGCGACTGGTCACCAATTTGCTCTTGCAATTTATCACCACACCTCGCAACGATGGGAAGCGTTTCGAGATGCTCAGCTTAATAGCGAGTGTGCTCGACTGGACTGACGAACAGCGCGAAACAGCAGGTCTGCAGAAACCCAGCGTCCAATCTTCCCGCCGCAAGTCCTCCACAGCTTCGCAACAGCTTACAAACAGTGGACCAAGCAGTGTAGCGGGAGACGAGAGCTTCAGCAATCTCTTCGTGGAATTTCTCCTTTCAGAAGCAGAGCGCGGATCGGCCACTGGATCAGCCACGCCCTCCGAACCTCCGACCACCCCTGGAGCCACAAATACTTCAGGACCCCCATCACGCATTCTCTCACCTTTTTCACCTACGGTGACAAAATTCTCTGACCCGCCCAATGGCTCAAGTCACACTCCTCCACCATTACCACGCGGCTCGACAAGTTCAGAAGCGGACCCGGACAAAGCTCTGGGCAAAAACGCAACAAGCGATGCTGGAGGAAGCGGGATCGGATCCTATTTTGGTCTGGGAAGAACCCGCAAATAGTCGCACGCAGTGTCGCAGGCATTGACTGAGCCACATACATTCAGAAAGAGACTGTGTCTATGCATTATGGGAATGATCACGTGCGTCGTGTTTTCTTCTCCTTCTTGGGCGGGTTGTCTTCCGCTGTCGACTTCCGCTTGGACTGTTTTGTCGTGCTGGTGGTGACGGTTGGCTCTGCGGGGGCGATGAAGCTCTTTGCGCGCTGCTGATCGCGTGTTGCTTTCTGCGCAGCCTGCTTGGCAAGTTTGGCAGCGTGGTCTGCCTGACGTTTCTCCTTGGGCTTGAGGAAGTATTCTCCCGATTCGAGCTGCAAATCGATCTTGGACGGTTGTTGCGGCGGTGGGAAAGGGGTGTATGTCTTTCTCGTCACAGACTTGGTCGTCGACTTTTTGGCGGCCGGTGCACTGTCATTAGTCAAGGTTGTTGCGGCTGCAGCTGAGTCGTCGGCAGCGGGTGCCTTGGCTTTGACGTTGCGTTTCTTGAACTTGGGCAAGAATCGGGCCCAGTTCTCCTCGGCCAGTTTGGGATCCTTAGCTAGCTCTCGCTTTATCATCAGCTCTTTAATGTGATAGATGGGATGAATGTTTTTGAGACAGTCTATCACAATACGTCTGACCTCCTTTAATGGCTTGAAAGGGCCCATGGCTGATACAGTGTTGCCTTGGACCAAGACATAGCAGCCCGTGAGTAGCTCAATCGCTTTAAGGGTGCTGCCATTTGGTCCGATGATTCGTTGACGACGCTTGACAAACTTCTCTTTGTTGCGAAGAAGGTTGCCGATCTTGATGACATCGCATTCAGTGCCGTCTTCCAAGATCTTGACCGCCTGCGGAAACGGTACAGAGCGAGAAAGAAGCTTGATCATATCGCGTGCCTTGAGAATCATATATGGATCATACGTGCGTCTTGTCGTCTTGACCGTCATAGAGCCTTCAACGAGGTCAAGGGTGCATGCAATACCCTGCTTCTCTAGTGCTGAAGTGACATGGCCCCAAACCTCTTTGAGGTAGCGTTCACGATACTTGGGAAAGAGAGTTGCAAAGCTCGACTCCTCCAAGAATGGACCTTTGCTCTCGGATGCTTCGAATTTAGGCACATTCCAGTGGTCGATAGTTTCGTCATCCCATGGTTTGTCCTTTCGGTGTCGCTTGTTCTTCGACACCTCCTCGACGGGGGCAGCTGATGTAGACATTGGTGATGGTCACTTGGTCAGTTTCAACAGTCGAACACAAGAGTTGGAAATTCTCATGATTTTTTGCCAAATTCTCATCGTTCCGATCCATGAATCCCGATGATATTGCATCGGGGTGTTGCACAACTTGACCTTCTCGACAGTCTTCTCAACCAATAGAACACCATCATGTCGACGCCATCGCCATCCAAGCGGCCGCGAGCTGCACAGGCCACATCTGGTGCACCATCGCCCTTTGCATTCTATTCATCGCATACGACAGCCCGACCTACGCCGCCAGCGCCACAACCGATGTCGTCTCTCGCTGCCTTCTCCACCATGAGTCCGGCAGATTCCTTCTCACCCTTCAATCACGCCGCAAGCGGACTGGGATCCGGCGTTGGTCTTGGTACTGCTTTTGGAACGCCCTATGCGGGCGGCTCTGCGGCTACATCGCCCATCAGCACGGCACTGTTCCACGGATCTAAAGTCCTGTCAAATATTCAGCCCTCGGAGCATCTCCCATCTTTAAGTGCACCCAAGCAGTCCACCAAGGCAGCTGCCATTCCACAGCAAGGTTCTCCTCAGCACCTTCGACTGACGTTACAGCATTTGCAAGACACCCTGCTTGCCACTCTGGAAGCAGACGCCAAGATATACTTTGACGCTGTGTAAGTTCATGTCCGGGTCCGCCTATGCGCTAATCAGCTGACTTTTTCGATCTGTCGGTGTTCATGCTCATAGTGACTCGGCCTTGACCACTCAATCGGACTCCAGAGCTGTACAGAGTAGGTGCCGCATTCATGCTGCAACTCGCGCTATGTCTCAAACTAACCTTCATACTGCTTAATGTGACAGGCAAAGCGCGAGCTTTTGAAGCAGCACTACAGAGTGTGCTCACGCATCTGGAAAAGCAAGGCCTCGCTTATATACCCTTACTGCCGCTCCCAGCTAAAGAGCCATCTGATCCTGACACCGCTGTCAAAGAAGCACCTGATGAGGGTCTAGCGGCTGCTCCCGCACCAACAGCCGAAGACCCCGACAGCACAGCCAAGCCTTCTTCCGATGAACATCAATCGTCGGCTCCAAGCTTGGCGCAGCAAACAGATGCCCTACAACAACAGACCAAGCAGCTGTATGCTCGCCGACAACGCTTGACAGAAGCGGCGAGCATCGTAGCAGGCATACTCTCTGATTAAAGATGTATTGCTCTCCTCGACTTTTGCGAGTTCTATGGTTTTTGAGGCTATCGACCGGCTATGACCGTGACCGTGCTAACATACTGACACATGAAGCATTTGAATGCAATCTTTGGACTCGCCTGCTGTCATGTGGGGTGTGAGTGTGTGGGTGTTATGTCCACTTTGTCCCACCTGTCGTCGCTCGTGCTTTCATGGCCATTGTCTAGATCAAATGAAGGCCCGCATCCTCGCATTGCGTGGGCGGTGCTGTCAAACTTGTACCATTCTCAAAGCTGATGCAACAACGGACAGACGCAGAGACGATGCCATATAAACAAGCCTGTTCAGACACACGAAGCCTCGTCCAAATTCCCACCAAGATATCGTAGAACATGGTAGGTGTTGAACATCCCAGGGTCCTCCCACGCTGCTTTGCTGATCATCGTTGTTGTTTCGCAGTTGCCCACCATCAAGCTTGCTGCTGTCTTTGCCGGTGCCGTTGTCGCCTTGTCCGCTTGCACAGGTGCCGAGGCCAAGTCGCCCAGCAGCGAGGAGCTTCAACACCTCAAGTGGCTCTATTCCTGGAATCCTTCGGGACGGTTCCCGTACAACGTCCTCTTCGACGCGGTCGACCCAAGAAGCCCGACTAAGCGCTTGGTCTCTTCGTGCGAGACTCCAATGGACGACAAGTTCCTCAACACGATTCTTGACAGCGACAGTGGTTTTATTCCTGTCGAAGCTGCTTACCTCTGGATGCCCACTGTCAGCATCCGACTCCGCGACCGAGGACATGTCGACAGCTTCCGACGAAAGTTCCTCCAGCTTTGCAACCAGACACCCGCTTCCCAGGGCTACCTCACCTATGGCTACAGCGGAGCAGACTACACCGGAGACCACCCTTAGAGTGAGAAGCCTCCCGGTCATTGCCGCATGTGCACTGTTTCGCGCCAACAATATTCCACTGAGAACCCGAATACAATTTTGAAAAGTAGCTTCTAGCACGTGTGGCGACCGTACTTCAAGAACACCTTTAGCACATCTAGCAGAAGTGAGGACTCGATCATGGCATTGACAAATATTCTCTCAACTAGTCGTGACAGACACTTGTCAAATCGTCATCCGGCGGTGATCAGTGGGTGATAGCGGGCTTGAAGTTGTAAATGTAAGTGCCGTGGTATTTGACGACGCACGTCTCGCGAAACTCCTCCCGGTACTTTTCCGTGTCGAGGCCTTCTTTGGGCTCGAACGTGGGCATGGCCCAAGTAAAGCCTCGGACATCAAAGTGCTTGTTCCTCTGCAGAGTCTTTAGGAACTTGGAGAACTTTTGTTCGCCATCAACGTGGCAGCTTGAGATGATCTTTGCAGGTTGTTCCGGGCTAGCTGGAGCGCTGCTCTGGAACAACGCTCGGTTGCTCGTGTCAGACTGCCCGACCGACTGAGCCTGACAAAGCCCGGCGGCAAGCAGGAGAACCCAGCATGTAACACTTTTGGCAGTACCGAGCATCTATACAGCACATTCTGCGTCAGTCGGGTGATGCAAAGCAGGGAAGGAAAGTCAGGCATGCTTACTTTGGATAAGTAATTGTTAAGTGACGAAAGGCAGATATCGTTGACAACTGATAGAATGTCAAACGCTTTATATGCCCAATCAGATGTTTGCCTAGGCTGCAAGACGCTCTCCGGGCTGTCTATCAAAGCAAGCTTTCATAAGTGAAGGCTGAGTTCGGAGTGGGCACCCCCGGTGTCGTACCCCACTTCATCAAGCAATGGTCCCACGAGACGGCTCAAACACACACGAACTCATTACTGGCATCTGACAGTAAAAATCAAGCCCACAGTAAAGATCAAGCCCACGTCACACACATGTGCGCAAAGGAAACGAGATGTTGCAAAGAAGTACACGTATTGAGGAGGGTTACAAGATGAGAAAACACAAGATTAAGCGTATTGTTCGAGGTCGAGTGTCAAGCTGCTGCTAGAGTTGATTTCCTGATCACGGTAGATGCCGACCAAGCTCTGACTTCGCTCGTACAGAGAAGCTTTGAGCGAGATGACGATGAACTGGAATTGGTCGCTGGCGTGCTGACGGATGTAGTTGCTGACTTTGGCAACGTTCTGCGAGTCAAGCGCCGCATCCACCTCGTCCAGTACGAAGAAAGGCGCTGGCTGGAAGCTGTGAATGGCAAACAAGAGCGCCAATGCGGCCATCGTCTTTTCACCACCAGACAAGGCCGTGATATCGCGGAACCGCTTCATCGGCGGCACAACTGAGTATGTGATGCCACCCAGATACGGCTCGTCAGTATTCTCGATGGAGAGATAGGCAGAACCACCCATCGGCGCTGCTTTGGATCGCGACAGATCCTTGTATACCGAGTCGATTTGGGTCGAAATATGGTAGAACGCCTTGTTGAACAAATCGCATCGTCTCTTCTTGATCGTGTTAAACTCGTCTCGAGCGTCTTTTGCTTGTCGTCGTGAACGGTCAAATTCGCGCTCTGTTTCCGCAAGCTTGGACTCAGTGTCGTCAAGTCGTTCTACCGCCTTCATGTTGGGCGACATTTTCTCGATTTCAGCCGTGATGCTGTCAAGACGGGTCTGCAGCTCTGCGCCCATTGAAGGTCCTCCATCCTCTTTCGCCTCATCGTCGAGCTCGGAGAAGTCGACCTGGATGCCAAAGTCCGGGGCTAGCATTGGTGTCTGTGAGTTCTCGTCATCCACGTCCATGGGGGCCTCGACATCAATTGTCTCTTCCAGACCGACTTTGGAGAGCGATCCTTTGAGTAAGGGCAAAGCAATCTCTTCCAGACGACATCTACGGTAGATGGACGCACGTTCCGATCCAAGACGTTCAATCTCGTCGTTTCGAGCAGCAGTCTCTTTCAGCAAGGTGTCCAGCAGACGTCCGACTCGGTTGAGCTCGGAGCGAGCCGAGTCCAAAGCAGCTTTCTTAGTCTCGTTCTCAGCAACGAGGCCGGAGAGCTGCTGTCGGAACTCTCGAATTTCCTCAAGCATGCCGTCTAGCTCCTCTTGCTTGCTGCGCTTCTGATTTTGGGCCGACTGCAGCTTGTTTTCCTCCTTGGTGATGGCCTGGCGAAGGGTTTCCAGCCGATCTTGGGTATACTCAATCTGTTGACGTTCAAAGTTGGCCTGGTGATTGAGCCGGGCCAACTGGGACTCGAATTGGAGACGTGCATCACTCTGTCGCTCCATGAGACGCACTTGACGCTCTTCATATTCCCGAATACTGTCGACACCGATTCGGCGGCAGAAGGCGCCAAAGATCCGGTCTTCCTCCCGGTTCACAATCGTTTCGAGGCGTGACATTTGTCTTTGCAACTTCTCGAGGTCGGTCTTGGCAGTGCGCAGCTTGGGCGAGATCTCCTTGGTCTGCTTGTCAGTGTTCTTTAGTTCATCGCGAAGACCTGTGAGACGTGTGGTGACAGCTCCGATTTCGTCCTGCACCGAGCGCAGGTCGGCTTCAAGCCGAGTAATGTCGGCAATCATTTCGTCGTCACTGACAAAGCTTCGCTTTTCCTTTTGCAGCTCCTTGAGCTCGGCGAGGCATTCATCGCGTTGGCGTGTGAGACCCTGCAGCTCGCGTTCTTCCCATCGCTTGCTACCTGTCTGACTCGACTGGCCACCGGTGATGAGACCGCTCTTGTGAATGATCGTACCTTCCAAGGTTACGGCTTTGACCTCTACCTTTCGCTCGTAGCAAACATGGCGGGCGACCTCGAGCGTGTCGCACACTAGCGAGTTTCCGCAGGCATGGTGAATCGCCCGCTCGATCGATGGCTCATACTGAATCACATCCACTGCCAGACGAGCTCCCTTGGCGATGCTTCGCAGGCGATCATTGATCGGCTTGGACTGGATTCGATCGAGCGGCAAAAACGTCGCTTGGCCCGCTCTTGTGTTTCGCAGATACTCGATGCAGTCGATCGCTGTCTTTTCCTGATCGACAACGATAGCATCGGCATTGCGACCTAGGACAGTGGAGATAGCAGCGTCGTACTTGCGTTGAACAGGTTTGCAGAGGTCGACAACTCGGCCTCGAACACCGGGAAAGATGCGTTGTAGCTTGGCCATTGTCTCCTTCATGGCGGCCTCTCGCTCAACTTCGTTAAGATCGTTGCCGGCCTGAAGCAGCTTGTTGTAGCAAACTTGAAGAGTGTCGTTGAGTTTTGTCTCGCGTTGGTTGATCTGGGTGCGCTGAGTTTGAGTCGCATTCAGCTTGTTGCGTGCAGCTTCGAGATCGGAATCGGTCCGCGTTCGCTTTTGCTCTAGAGCAGTCTGACGTTCCGAGAGAGTACTTTCTTCCGTGCGCAGCTTGTCCTGCTGCTTTTTGAACTGTTCGAGCTTCTCTTCAAAGCTCTTGACGTTGTCTGTCTTGAGTCTCGATTCACGCTTGAGTCCATCAAGCTCCTGTCGTTCCGCCACAGCCTCGAGGTTTGCTTGTGCCTTCAGGCCATGATATTCGGCAAGATCAGCCTCACTGAGGGTGAGACCTGCTGACTCTAGTGCCTGGCGCTGCTCTTCGGCAGCACGATCAGCGGCGCGTTGGACCGTTGTTCTGTCGCGTTCGAGCTTGGCAAGTTGGGTCTGCTGCTTTTCCAAATCACGCTCCACCTGCGTAGTCATGCTGTTGCCGTTGCCGAGCTTCTTTCGAGAAATAGTGATTTTCTCCTCGAAAGCATCAAGTGTGGGCTGAAGGTCTTCAACATCGCGTTGCTTTCGCTTCAAAGCCTTTTCCACCTGCAAGATTTCGGTCTGTGTCTGTCCCTGGTTACGGCGGGCTTTGTTCACCTCGTCCTCGGCTTTCTTCTGGTCTTTCTTGAGTGGACGCATGTTCTTGTTTTGATCTTGAACGAAGCGTGTATTGGCGTCAATGTCTTCGTTGATGTGGAATAAGCGCCAGAGGATTTGGTTGAGGACGTGCTGTACGCGCTCCTTTTGCAGCCGCTGAAACTTCTCGGCTTCGCTCTTTTGCTCGCGGAACTGCTTGAGCTCAGAATTGATGCCCCTGCGTTTGTTGAAGTTGAAGGTCGAGTTGTCTGTGGCTCTCTCTTGAGCTTCTTTTGCGCGCTCGTATTCTTCCTTGAGCTCGAGCGAGCCGCTGATCTGATCAATCAGCCTGCTTAATTCCCTCGATCCTTGGGACGCAACGGCTTCGACGTCACCTTGGAAGACGAGAAAATTTCGTGCTTTGACGAGAATGTTGAACTGCTCCAGTCTCGCGTTGTACTGGGCATACTGTGTCAGACGCCCATTGTATCTGTATTCGCTGGAGCCCGATGTAGTGATGGTGCGTTGAAAGTGGTGCTCATGGCCCTTTGCGTCTTCGTAGACGGCAGTGACACTGGCTTTTCGGGCCGTTCCTTGACCTTCATCTTGCTCGTCAGAGTCGGAAGCAGACAGAGCTTCATCGTCGTTAGCTGTGCCCATCTTTCGTCCTCTGAAGATGAGGTCCTTGAGCTGACTTGAGCGAAGCTGTGCGGATCTCACTCCGAGTACAAAGGAGATAGCATCCATGAGGTTCGACTTACCACTGCCATTGGGCCCAATGACAGCTGTAAAAGCATTGAATGGGCCGACGACCTGCTGGCCCCGGTAGGACTTGAAGTTCTCGATCTCGAGATATTTGAGCGGCATGATGGGAGGGGAACAGGGCGGTGCCCTTACCGTTCGAGACGAGGGAGAGAGTTGATTATGCAGGAGGGAATGAAAGTAGCAGGAGGCGCGTTTCCAGAATTCTCTTTACGCCAACGACGACGCGTCTTGGATTCGCGCATTCGCGAAATGCGAATTGCACACGAACGCACGAACGCACGCACGCACGCTTGAACCCTTTTCTGATTAGACGCGCTTTTCCCGTTTGTTTGGCTCAGTCGCGAATTTTGCTGCCGCACAGGCCTTGACGTGCTCGGAGTGCATTCCGACATCTCCACCCATTTTTGACAACCTGAGGTGTTCTCACGCTGTTGCGGATCCACACTGGGAAGCTACGAGCATGAACTGCAGCAGAGCAGCACAGTCTCGAAATGTCAGCCTTCCCTCTTAAGCCGCAAGAGAGGGGCCACAAGCGCAAAGCTTCCGGGCTGTCCGAAGCCGCTTCCATCGACGAGCCGTTGTCCAGCACAAGGCGGCGAGGCCGTCCGTCTAGGGCGTACGAATCGTCACCTAGCCAGAGCCCGTCCAAATTTGGGAGAAGAAGAGAAAGACCTGATGAAGACCAAACACCTTTCTATGTAGATGACGAGCTGGATGCCGAGGGGGAAGACGACGTATACATGGACGAGGACGTTCGTACTATAGAAAACACTCCGGTGCGAAAAGCAAGATCCATACGTTTGACAAACCGGCCAAGACGATCAGCGGCAAGCACTCCTCTCCGTCGCACATCAATACCAGACGCCGACGACGATGATGAACCGTCCACTCACAATAAGAGATCGTCGTCGACCAAACCCGGGCCGGAGCAGGCTCGCCATCGCGATTCTCGATTACCAACATTTTCGGAAGAACCTGAAATGTCAGAAGAAGCCAAGCAAGCCGCAAAGCTTGAAAAGCAGGAGGCAGACATGCACAATCGCTGGATAGAGGAGTACTTTGAAATAGTCGAGCAACTGCCACTCGAAGTTCATCGTATGTTTGCACTCATACGCGAGCTAGAGGGACAGACACATGCACGTCTCAACACCGTACTGCAAAACACAACAACCTACCGCGATGTCAGGCTGGAGCTTAATAACTGGATCGAAGCCAATGCCCATAAACCGACTGACGCGGTGCGGCCTTTAAGAACTTCGGTCTCCACCCCAGAACCAGCGTCGCACGAAGATGACCCGACCGAAGCCGTAGGCACGGATGACAGCACTGAGGTAGTCATGGATCACATTGCCCGCAAGGCTCTGCTACAAACAATCTCGCACGCCGCGGACGAGTCTGTCAAAAGCGCGGAGGAAAAGATGGGTCTGGCGATTTCAGCGTACAACCTCATCGACCGGCATATTCGACGCCTCGACGGCGACATCAGCAAGATGGAGGCCAGCATCCTACTCGGCCTGCGCAGCGGAACAGAAGAATCTCGTGGTGTCCGAGAGAACCTTGGTCTTCCCGTCGATGACGCACACGGTGACGTCGACTCGAATGCCGACGCCGGAACCGTAGGCTTGACAACCGAAGCAGAATCAGCGTCGTTGGCAAAAGCCGCTGGAGCCAACAAACGAGTCCGAGAAGCTCGAGGGCCCCGAGCCAGCACGGTTGGGAAGAACACGTCCGCCGCATCCGCTACACCCGCCTCCAAAAACACCAAGACCAGTGGCACAAAATCGGGAGAGCGGGGAGCGGCAGAGCTCTCCGTGTCTGGGATGGCATACGACCCAACCGAGCCGACCTACTGCTACTGCGACCAGGTCAGCGTTGACGAGATGGTCGCGTGCGAGAACGACGACTGCAAACTAGAGTGGTTTCACTACGCCTGCGTCGGGTTAGAAACCGCACCAAAGGGCAAATGGTACTGTCGCTTCTGTGCGCCTCCCGGATGGAAAGGTCCTGGAATGGCCGTCCCCGCCAACGCCAAATTCAAACCGCCAGGCTGGAAGAAAGGCGGTATCAAAAGCTAACAAGTGCCTTCCCGCTGTGCGATATGTATTTTGCTATTGCCAAGACAGGAATGACAAAACCCGAAAGGGTCTTGCTCTATTACTACATGCGAGATTGACGTTAAGGATACCGTGTGAATGTGCGTGTGTGTATATGTATGCGGACACCAGGTTATTCGCTTTCGTCGGGTTTGGACGCAGAAGGCGCGTCTTTGGTCGGGTCTTCTATGCCGGCCATTTCGGCCAGACTGTCAATGACACGTTCGCAGCTGTCGACGTGCCACTCTGCGAGCGTTTTGCGGTTATTCGGCCCAATCATGGTCGTGTAGATGCCGGAACCTTTCAAGTTGAGTTTCTTCGCGTTCCCCATGGGTTGGTCCGTCTTGAGCGGTGTAGGCGGCGAAATCATCAAGAACTGGTCCTTGGGCTGATCGCGACAGACAGCTGGAAGATCACTCTTGTTGCTCTCCACACCGCCTTCCTTCTTGCCGTCGGCTTCGCCGCCATCCTGGTTCATCTTGGGGCTGGACGGCTCGAGGTTGAACAGCGTGCGGAACATGTCTTCGTCCGTCTTGTCATCTCCGGCGCAGAAGACGAATTCGACATCCGAATGATCGTAAAGGATGCGTTTGACAATCTCGCCCTTGTTGACAGCAAGCGGCCGTACCTCGAGATTCTTCTTACCGACCAGCACTTCGATCGCCAGCTTGTTCTGCGAGCTGAGGTTCTCCAAATGCGCCTGGCATTCCTTTGCCTGGAAGGAGCCAAAGTCGGGATCAGCGCCTCGATAGTGCCAAGTGATGGCACTCTTCTTTTGCTCAATGACACTTCCACCAGTTCGCTCCGTGTAGTACTCAAACACGCTGCGAATAGCCTTCATCCACGTCATGTCGAGATCCTCGGTCAAGTTGTGGTACTCATCCTGACCGGGCTCTTTGATGAAGCCTCCATGCTCGGCAGAGAAGCCAAGTCGCTTGAAGTGGCCTAGATGCTTGGTTAGGAAAGCGGCGTCACGACCAGAGATGATGTAGATGACGTTGCGCGGATCTTCCGTGAGTACTTTGAGAGCATCAAGCAACCTTTGCGAAGGCACGGCCATTTCGGGCACTTTGACGATCGGGGTCATTGTTCCGTCGTAGTCGAGGAGAAGCAGACGCTTGCGAGCCTGCTTGTACTTGTTCACCATCTCTGTGCGATCTAAAGGCGGTGTCAAGTGGGCAGAGTGCACAGAGTGCAGTCGAGCTAGCAATTGCTTGACTAGACCTGCGGCCCACGTGTGTGATGTATGCATGACGACTTGGTGGTACAGCTGATCATGTCTTGCATGCTTTTCTTCGACGGAGAGGTTGAGTGCAAAATCGATCGCCTTTGCCACGCCAAAGATGTTCCAAGGATTAACCTGAATTGCCGATCGCATGCGGCCAGCCGTCCCAGTGAATTCACTGAGAATCAATGGACTTTTGTTGTACTTTTCTTGACAAATGATGTACTCCATCGAGGTGGTGTTCATGCCGTCCCGCACGGATGTAATCAGCGCTAGATCCGCTACGGACAGCAACGCAAAGTACTCGTCTCGATCGATGATCTGGTGATAGTGATGAACGGGAGTGAAACTGAGAGAGCCGAACTCGCCATTGATGTGCGAGACCAGCTCTGAGACTTGTCGTTCTAGTTTCGGCGAATCGTTCAGCGCTGGAGCTGTGACCTGGATAAGCACAACCTTGTTGCGCCACTCTGGGTACTCCGCGAGCAGCTTGTGGAAAGCTTGGAGCTTCTGAATAACGCCGCGCACAACGTCCAGCTTGTCTCGACCAACAAGAATCTTCTTGCCCTTATACATTTCGCGAATCGCTTCGATTTTGGGCAAGACAGCATCGGCCGAGCTGTCTTTTGCGATCTTGGCAGAATCAATGCCAATCGGGTTGTAGGTAATATTGGTGACGTGGCCGTTGGATGATTCGACAGCATTGGAAGATGCCTCGAAGCCGCAGACCCGAATGCACGAGGACAAAAAGTGTCTCGAGTAAGAAAAGGCCTGGAAACATGCAAGATCTGCGCCCAGCATACCTTCGAGCATCTCTTTGCGCTTCGGCAAACAGCGGAACACTTCGCTACTGGGGAATGGAGCATGGACAAAGAGGCCAATGTGGGCCTCCGGCACGAGCTTTCGAAGCATGAGCGGCACGAGCAGCAAGTGGTAGTCGTGAATCCACACAAGATCTCCGGCCTTGTACTCTTGCGCGATCTTCTTGGCAAAAGCCTCGTTAGCGGCGTAGTACGCGTCCCAGCTGTACTGTTCCCAAGCCCGACGCTCGGAATTGACGTCTTGCCATAGCAAATAATGGAACAGCGGCCACAGTGTTGCCTTGCAATAACCTTCGTAGTGCCCGTGGGCAACGTTGTAGTCTAGCCATACGGGCACGTATTTGATACCGTTTTCGACGTTACTAGACCCGTTTGCTCCTTTGTTTGAAGATGTACTCGCGCGTCGGACATTTTCCGTGGTGGATTTGACGGGGTCTGCGCCATTCATTACTGGAACCGGCATCTTGCCGACCGGAAGCTGATTTGACTCTGGATCGATAGCTGCTCCGGTTACGGGAATATCCTGTGTAACCCAGTTACTGGCTTCGTCCAAAGAGGCAAGAACTTGCTCGATCTCCCTTCTTTCCGGTTCGGTGGTTTCGGATGAGTCGGTACGATTGTCATTTCGAGCCTGCACGGCGAATTTGATGTCACCAGGCCAGCCGATAAAGGTCTGCTTGTGGGTGCTGCATAGACTGCGAATACCGCTGTTGAGGGCAGTATGTCCACGACGCGGATTGAGCACCCACTGAGGAGGGGGTGGCGCCGTGGGTGGAGAATCAATGAAGGGACTGTTGGTGTCACTGGCTCCGGCCCAGTATTTCCAGGGTTCAGCATTAAAGCTGCTGAAACTGGCTCTGCTTGCAGCTGACCATGTAGAGCCACGTCGGGAGTGTGTTGGCGTGAAGCGGTCTTCTTCTGAGATTTCGCTGGTATCGTCTACGACTTCAGTCATCATCCAGGCGCGGCGACCAGCTTTACGTCTCGAGCGATCCTGGTTTTCTCTCAGTCGCGCTTCGAGATCCTGAAACTCGACATTGGTCATGCCAAAGCCGGGAGCGAAGGAGGATCGTCGTGAGGAAATGCGGAAACTGTTCTTGCGGGACGCAAGCTCCTGAGTGGCTTGTTTCTGAAGTTCGCGCTGTAGTTCTTTTTGTGCCTCCATCTCGCGCTTTTCAGCTTGAGCAGCTAAGCGAGCCGCCTTGCGAGCGCGAGCCGCTGCAGCCATGGCGGCAACACTGGCAGTAGCAGCAATCTGCTCTTCGCGCTGACGCTCAAAATCGACTTCGGCCAACGGACGGATCTCGAAGGGAATGTAGTGACTGACGTGAATGATGCGCCCACTGAGCGGCATATCGGGATGCTTGTTGTTGAAGTCGTCCTGAAGTTCTTTGACGACGCTGCGCATCTCATCGATGGTCTCGAATTCTGATTTGGCACCGAGGTCGCCTGTAGCCGCTGTTCCGAGGCCCATTCCGCCGATGCCGTCTGGACGCATAGATATGCTCTGAGCTGGTGAGGCGGACGGAGCGGCCCTAGAAGAATCGTCTAGATTCGGTGGTGTGACGGTCATCTTGTGCGAAGACGACGAGGGCTGGGAGGCAGCAATAATGTCACCTTCCATGCTTTGATTCTCGGCGTTCAACTTCGCGCTGGCTCGATTGGGCGAATCAGAGTTGATCTTGAGCGATGAAGAAGAATCCTGTTCTTTGCCATTGGGACCGTAGATCGAGGGAGGTTCTTCCGAGAAGACAGTTGGTGAGAGGGGACCACCATGCTCCAAAATGGGCTTTAGCGAGCTGCTTCCATTTCCACTCATGATGAAGTTGGCCTGCTGTCAAGATCAGCCTTTGGCTACGATGCCGAGCTGCCAAACCAACGTGGAGACCCGATTGCCAAGCCAATGGCAACAGATCGCCTGATCAGACGGGCGTTGATGTTGTTCGGTTGCGTTGAGAGGGGAGGAGATGACTGGCGTGGAGGTTGCAATCGATTGGCGTCAATCACAATTGGCGTACCTATCTTTCAGAAGGTTATCTGCCGACGACCGTCATCCTAAATTGGGATTTCAAAATGAAATCATCGTCTAACAAGTCACCCGAGATCGCCGATCATCAAGATCTTTGTCCGATGCTCCCATGCTCCACGTTCTGAACGATGGCACAATCCCCCACACTCGCCGAATAGGAAGCTTTCACGGAAGCGGCTCCTTCATGTGGGGGTTGGTAAACTGCCGTGATGATGTCGAAGTAGCAAAACATGACCCGTGATATGCTCTCCTGAGCTCACACAGCGCTGAAATCGCAGGTACAACGTCCAGTGTTGCATCGTAGCTCGGCCTTGCCTTGTCTCTTTCTCTTTCGTGCGGAGGGCATTGTCGAAAAGATCACGAAGACACGTGGCGACTATTTGATAACCATCACTAGACGCTCTTGACTGTTCCGTGTAGCCGTTCGGTTGTGCTATGGTACCTTGTTTTTATGTCGGTTTCAGTCTCCTGCTGAACAATAGAGATGTCACCTCATCTCGGAGTCATAGCGGTCAAAGCGAGAAGAATCGGTCTGCTTTCCTGCAACACGTGCTCACGCCCTCTGTTCAGCGATCCATGCCACACACAAATAGACTCACATAGCTGCTTGGCTGAAGCGGCCGATCACGAACAGTGACATTGAGTTTCGACGTGCACATCTGTGATCGTCACTTCCTTCACAAATTGAACGTAATGGGCGAAGCTCTACCATCAGTAATAACGTACATCCGTCACGGTGTTGCGTCGTCATCCGTCATCCTCGCTAATGGTTGCGGTCCGCAAAACAACCGAATGCGCGTCCACCGCTTTGACCGCGCCAAAAGGCTCAACCAACCCGAGGCTCGCTCGTAGAAACTCATAAACGCAAATGGACAGCACCGTGATCTTGAGCAAGATCCACGCCGCGCTTGCGTGGCTCGGAACATAAAATCAACCTTGTCTGTCTGCACTTTCCCCTCCCTGCTGTAATGCCCCTCGCAGCATTCTGAGAAGACATTCTACTAACGAGTACGATGGTGCGGATCCCCTCTCGAAATGCAATCTGGGTCACAGCAGTCTTTGTGTTGACAGTATCGTCTACTTGTACTTCAGCAGCGGCTGTTCGCAGCGGAACGAGACGTGGATTGTTCGACATTTTTGGCGGTCCAGCTTCAAAACTCGATGATGCCTACGACTACGTGGTTGTTGGTGCTGGAACATCAGGCATGACGCTTGCAGGGCGACTATCGGAGCGGTCGGACATCACTGTCGGCGTCCTGGAAGCGGGAATCGATTATGAATCCAACTTGATCAATTCCCAGCTGACCAACTTACCGGGAGCAGACGTCGTTGGTGTCGGTGCTGATCCGTCGGACAACGCTCAGGCTGGGATTGACTGGGGATTTATAACAGAGTCTTTCCCGGGAGCTGCGGGACGCAAGATCAAGTATGCTCGAGGCAAGTGCATTGGCGGTAGCTCGGCGCGCAATTTCATGCTCTACCATCGTCCTTCACGAGGAGCGCAACAGACCTGGGTCGACCTGACTGGCGACCGTCAGTGGAGCTTTGACCAACGCATCCAGGATTACCAACGAACATTCCACGCTTTCGCTCCCCGATCGCAGTACCGTCAGGATAGTCCAAGAGCGCAGTACAACCCTTCGGCCTTTCCTTACAGCGGGCCAGTCAACATCGGCTTTCCAAACTATGCTCAGCCCTTTTCGAGTCCATTGCTCCGCAGTCTGGACGAAATCGGCGTCAGAATTACAAACGATATGAGCTCTGGCAGGATTCTCGGCGCTCAATTTTCTACCATGACGGTCAACGAGGCGGATGGGCATCGCTCCACTTCGCGCGCCTTCTACGCCCAGTCTCAGAAGAGGAGTAACATCAACGTTGCAACTCAGGCCCAGGCGAAAAAGATTCTCTTTAGCAATCCAGTCCCCGGTCGCAAGCCTCGCGCGATCGGTGTCGTTTACGCCGATAGCAATGGCAACGAGCACACGGTTAAGGCCAACAAGGAGGTCATTATCAGTGCTGGTGCTTTCCAGTCGCCCCAGCTGCTTATGTTGTCCGGTATTGGACCAGCTGCCCAGTTGCAGCGTTTCAATATTCCCGTCATCGTCAATAACGTGCATGTGGGGCAGAATATGGAGGACCATGCCTTTTTTGGACCTACGTACAAGGTCAAAGTCGATACGTTGACCAAGATCGCAAGCGATCCTGTGGCGCTTACTGCAGCAGTTGCGCAGTTTGAGACATTCAATCAAGGCCCACTCTCCAACAATGTGGCCGACCTCATCGCGTTTGAGCGGTTCAACAACACGTATCTCGCACAGATCAATGCTGCTCCCCTGCAAGTCTATCCGTCCGACTGGCCCAATGTCGAATACCTCAGCGCTCCGGGTTACGTTGGCAACTTTGACAACCTTTTTGCCGAAAACATCCCGAAAGGTCTGTTGGGAGATCGGTTCGCTACGGTTCTCATGGCGATCGTCTCGCCGCTGTCCAAAGGCACGGTTACACTCAAGACTGCTGATGCGAAGGATCTCCCCGCCATCAACCCGAACTGGATTGCTGACCCGATTGATCAGGCTATTGCCATTGCCGCTTTCAAACGGGCTCGCGATGCCTTCGCCGCCCAGGCTATGAAGAGCACGCTAACCACTCCCGGACAGGAATACTACCCCGGATCTGACGTCCAGACCGACGCCCAAATCCTCACGTGGATCCGTCAGAACATCATGACGGTGTGGCACGCAGCGTGTACATGTCGTATGGCCGACTCGCCGCAGAACGGCGTGCTTGACTCCCAGATGCGCGTGTTTGGCGTCGATGCGTTGCGCGTAGTCGACGCAAGCTCTTTCCCCAAACTTCTTCCCGGTCACCCACAGGCGGTCTGCTACATGATTGCCGAACGCGCCGCCACGCTCATTCTCAACGACTACGCCCTGTTCTGATCCCGTTGTCCTTGCTAACACGTTTTCGCTCTTGGCCGCTAATTCGCTGTTGTCTATGTTCCGAGTGTGATGCCGGTTGCTTTTAGCTCTGTATTTAATGCGGTGATAAACCCCGGCTTTTTTTGCTCCCCCAGTCGGGAGACGAGATCTTGCAGCATTCTGGATACGCGTGAGATGGTTGCTTTGTTGAGCAGCGGATCGAAGCGGTGAGAATCCAGCAAGTTGTGAACCGTTCTGAGTACCGTTTCCGCTTGGATCTCGCCGTCACCTGACACAGCTCCAGGCTGAGACAGCTGTGAGAGGAGCTGGTTGAGCTTCATTGTCGATCTGTCCAGGTACGTCTGCTCGACTTTGTCCAACGTCTGGCGCAGCAGCTCGACCGTTTCAGTGCTTTGGGTTGTATCGGTGTACACAATGTCTGTATACACCGAAACTTTGGCGAAAAACGTCTGAAACATGCGGAGCACCTTTACGTAGCCTGCCGAGTTCTGCGCGTCAGTTGCCGTCAGCACCTGCGCTAAAAAGGGAGACTTGGCGAGCGCCCTATCGAGTTGCGCGCGGAAGCACGTGCCGAACGTGTGCCAGAATGTGACGCTCGGCTTGTCCTCCAGCACCTGCAATGCTGCGTCGAGAAAGTTGATCCCCGTCTCGGAGTCCGTTTTGAGCTTGAGCACTTTCTCGAGCGTGTACACTTTGCTACACACGGCGCCCATTTCCACGACAATGAGTGTTTCAAGTCGTTTCCAGAAAGCCGCTAGCCACTGTGCATCTTGCTGGTGCGAGTCTGCCGTGTCGTTACGAGACCAGCTCTTGTAGCCGGTCGGTGCTGTCTGCGCTAGTGTGGGTAGCCGAATCCCAGTGGAACGCGAGAGCGCATCTAGATCAAACGCAGCGCCAATTCGCTCCTTCACCACTTCGGTCAGATCCGAAAGCAAGTCTTTCACTAGCGACGCCAGCGTGCCCAGATTGAAGGCAGTTTGGAGGGATGACGAGAGCATGATTGGTGAGAGATCGCGCAACCCACGCACAATCATGTCTTCCATATAGTCAGTGACTGTCTTCTGTGCGCTTTCAATGGCGGGAAGAGACTGCTTGACCAAGGTGAGATCTAGGATGGAGCACTCGGCGGATGTCTCGACAGGCCGTGTCGAGTCGTGAGCTGCGTCAAAGATGGCATTTTCCCGCTCGAGCAACGTCGAGATTTCGCGAATGGTGAGCGCTGCCCTTGCCAAGTCCCGGCCATGCACAGCGCCAATGACGGCATCCTCCTCCGCCTCGCCCGCTTTCTCCACCGGCTTAGCTTTGGCACTGAAGATCACCGTCATCTGCGAGTCAAGCCGCCGCGCAATGGTGACAAACTTTGCCGCCCGCGCAACCAAGTCCCCCGCCGCATCATACCGAAGCAGCTCTGCCTGTGCAGATTCAAGCCGGACAATGGGATGGTGCACCTTTGTCTGTAAGGACTCTACTTCTTTCTGCAGTGTGGTGATGCCTTGCCGAGTGTCGGAGAGACCTGTGCGCATAGTGGAGATTCGCGAAGTCCGCTGCAGTAGAGGAGCTGCATTAGCCGTGACTTTGTCCGAGATCGACCTGGACAGCTCGTCGATTGCCAGATTGAGACGCGATATCGCCAGCGAGAGGTCTACCTGTGGCATTGGGTCTTGACGAGACCCTAGGTCGGATTCCACAGCCGATGGGGCTTGTTGTGTTGTTGTCGTCGTAGAGGCATTCTGTTCGTCGGTGGTCGAGCTTTGAATGAGCTGTCGTACGTACTCGGATGCGTCAAACGAAGGCTGGAGGAACAAGTTGAGGTCCACAAAGCCCGGCGTCGACGACATGACCGCCATCAATCCACACACTGGACCACACCCCGTATAGGTTGCAATGAAGCAGGAGAAGCTTCTTCCCGCCAAAACGTCAAAATAACGCACCAAACAATTCATCCAAATAAAAGGAAAGCACGAAAGCACACCCTGCCATGTCATGATCTACGCATCTTTATTCCAAGTGAAACTGACGGATCTCGACGCCAGACTCGGTGAAGATGTGCTTGGTGCGCGAGTCCATCGAGTACTCGAGCTGGTAGACGACTTTTTTGATGCCGCACTGGATGATTTTCACCGCACAGCGGAGACAGGGGCATGTGTTGCAGTAGAGGACCGCTCCGCCCGTCGAGGTGGGATCCGAGGGGGCGGCAATTTTGGCACGTCCTGCTTCCAGCAGTGCATTTTCCTCTGCATGGAGGCACAGGCATTCCTCGAGGTTCTGGCCGCATGCTGAGCTTTTCCCGCGCTGCAGGGCTGCTGTTGGTCTCGCATCTGGGGCAGATACCGGCGTTGCGGTAGATCCGGCGTTCTCGATGGGCAGAGTGTTGTTGCAACGTGGACAGCCGCCTTGATTGCAGTTTGTCAGACCGGAGGGTGTACCGTTGTATCCCGTCGCCAGGATCCGATTGGCTGAGACGAGCACAGCGCCAACGCGTCGCTTCATACAATTACTGCGCAAGGAGGCGAGATTGCACAGACTGAGGAAGTACGCGTCCCACCCTGGACGCAGTCTGTGCGACGAGGTGAGATTCAACGACGTCAAGTGCGCATCCAGCGCAGCTAGTGTTGGGAAGGTGTTGCTGATAGAGATGTTGGAGTACTTGAGTAGCTGCGAAAGCGTGGTTGTCGTCGAAGACGACGACGACGACGATAATGATGATGCGGGGTCGGGTGCGATGGTCAGACTGGACACGTCGCTCACCAGACCGTCCGCGCCAAGTACCGGCGTTGCTGTCTGTATCACCTCGCCATTGGTATTACAGGCCTCATCGTGACCGAACATCACCCCATCATTGGCGGTGACAAACCCTTCCAGTGTCATCGTCACTGGGCTTGTCTTTCCAGCAGCTACACCGCTGTACTTGCTGCAATACCGCCCAAACCGCACCAGTAAGGGCGCATCAACGTTGACTAGTAAGTAAAACGGCCGCTTGGAAAACGCATCAATGTCGGCCTTATGCACCAGATCGAGCGTGACAAACGGCTCCTGCCACCGATCCGTCACGTAGTCCAACATCACTTTGGCGTCGGTAAACACTTCTACCGCTCCAGGCCAATTGAGTAGGAGCTTGTGTCGCGCTAGTGTAAGCCTGTCCATCAGCGTACCCCCCACCCCCACCCCCGCCGCCGTTGTGGATGAGCGCGGGGAAAGGAGCAAAAGACGAAAGCCATGCTGTTTGTGTAGGTATTCCGCGATACTCGTCTTGCCAGACGCCGGCGGACCGATCAAGGAGATCAACATGGTCTTCCTCACTTCCCCTTTCCCGTGGGGCAAGCAATGCAAAGGTGTTGGTCCAAGAACCAAAAATCTCAAAACGCGCTTCGGGAATTCTCACATCGCACTTTACGCGTTCGACTCACAAACCCGCGACCACATACCATCTGAAAAGAACGAAGATACAGACGCACATCAATTAAATACATCCTCTAGCTGGGCGTGATCTCGATACATATTCTGGTCATAGCTTGGCGTTCTTGCCCTTGCCGGACTGGCTTCCGTTGTCATCCGTGTTCTGATCGCCCTGGTCGCTGACATCGTAGGGACCAGTACCGGGTTCTTCCTGGATCATCGGTCGAGCAATGCTCCTCATCGGCGCTAGTCTCCACTGCAGATCTTTGAGCGGTTTGGAGCGCGGATCTGGTTTCCAGTCCTCATAGCTGTTGAGCAGGTTGAGAATGTCCTCTGCAAACAGGCTTCGCACCTGCTTGTCCTCAAACAGGCCTCGGAGTGACCACGGCAGTTCGTAGGGATTCCAGCGTTGCGCCTCAAACGGCTCTGAGGCGAGCGACGGCGCTCGTCTCGCCTCGCTATCAGCAGTGGCTGGCGCAATACCAGGAACGAGCGTCGGCTCATTGAGCGGGTGTGTCACTTCAAACAGATAGCGTGTAGCCAGATCGTACACTGCCCGCTCCTCGTACACGTTGGAATGGCCCTTGCCACCATACAGACTGCCAGCCACACTGGCAGATAGAAGCGTGAGCAGATTGTAGTCGTTCAGTCCCGCATTGCGTACCGCAACACACATCACCAGCAAGTTTGTGAGAAAGTCCACCTTGGGGAATGCCTGTCCGTCGATGTACAGTGCTCGAAGGATCGATGGATGGTTGTTGCCCGAGTTCAGAGCAGAGTAGATCGGCACTACGTTATCGTCAGTCGACCCGACATACACGCACTTTGCTCCAGCGTCAAGTACAATCCGCAAAGCCGCAGTATACTGCTGCGAGACGTTGGTCGAGGACGACTGGAAGTCAAACAGCTCTTTAGCCGCCGCGGTCTCAAAGTAGTTGATATAGCTTGTCGTCACGCTCGACTTGAGATGCGCAAATGGTCCATGATGGATACCGCACATGGTCAGCAGACATACTCGGGTGCGCTCTGCCTGGATGTGCCGTTGCTCAATCAAGCGAGCAAGCAGCTGGGTGGCCACGATCGCACCTTGAGAGTGGGCCGAGAGGAAGATCGCGTCAGCTTCCTTCATGTCGGTCACCCACTTTGGCCGGCTGATCATCTCGGAAAACAGTCGGTCCACCCGGTCAGCTACCTTGCCATCGCCTTGAAGTGAAATGACCGTTATGGCTTCGGGATTAAGCTCCAGGCCGGCTTCGAGGAAATGTCGACGCACAGATTCGGCCTGCATCGCTGCGAACTTGGACGACGTGCCAGTCAATTCGCCTATCATCGTCTTGAAGATGCTCTGTGTGAACCAGCCGTGAACACCAATCACGACAATCTTTGAGATACCCAGAGTGCCCTTTGTTTGAGCCTTTTCGTTCGACCCAACTGTGTACCATGCCCTGGGAAGGCGTTGTGTCATCTCGGCGACTTCTTTCAGCGCCTGCTCGACACCCTTGTCCTTGCTCGAACCAAGACCGCTTACTTTCGACTTGCCCGCTAGATGTTGCCCAGATCGTTTGCTCTTCAGAGTGTTTCCGCCTGAAGATGAATTAGACAACATCTCACTGCCGTAGCGAGAGTAGCGTGTTGGTCGGCTCATCCGTTCCAGATCAGGCACCCTGCTGAAGAGGTAGCTGTTGACCGCACTTAATGTTCGCTCCAGCATGCTCACCTTTGGAGCCCACATTCTTGGGGCCCGTCCAAAGGTATCGTCGAACGAGGGAAGCACCAAATTCGGCGCGTACTTGCTGCTGGGATCATTCAGGCTTCGCACTGGCGTGGACGCTCCAGACCGAGAAGGTGCATTCTCCTCGACTGCGAGACCTTTTGAGGTTCCAGCTGCAACGCTGTTCGCCTCGGAAGCACTTTTGTTCGCGGTTGCGTCCTTCCGTTTCCCTTTTCCCAAGCCGAGACTTGTAGCAGCAGTTACATTGGCGGCTTTTGTGAGAGCGGCTTTTCCCAGCATCTTTACGCTTTCCTTGCTTGTGGACAGTAGCGGAGTGGGCGGTCTTGCGGCTTCGTCTGCTCCAACGACGGAAGAGGCTCGAGACGTACTGACCTTGGTACTTGCAGCAAGCGAACCTCCTTTCCCCTGATTCTTACTGCTGACAGTTTGCTTCCCAGCCGCTCCTTTCGACGACTTTGAAGTAGGAGCCCTTGGCGAGGACGAGGAGCCAATAGCATCACCCATGTCGCTAATATCCATCACCTCCATACCATCTGCATCTTTGACAAGATCCGGCATTGGTCTTGGCAGGTTTGCGCTTCGTGAAGCAAAGAAGCTGATCCAGCCCGAACGTGTGTTGTCGTTGAGTATCGCTTTGCTAGCGTCAAAATCGCGAGCCAGTGCATCTGCTTTGACCTGTTCAGCGGGAGTCCGAGGCTGTGCAAATACATTGACATCCTCCATGTTAGAATCCTCCTTGGGTTCTTGCTCTTCCTGCTCGCCGTTGTAGACCCACGTTGGGACCCAGCTGGCAAGATACGAGGAATACGTCCACGAATCGCCGCCTTGTGGCACATGCACGGTCCCTTCTGTCGGTGCAATCGTCTCTGCTGCATCCACTTCCATCGATGAGGTAGTTGGACCAATTGCAGAAGAGACCTCGGATTGGAGACCCTGAATGTCTTGAGAAGCAAATTCGCCGGGCGTCCCACCCCAGACTCGCCATCTCCACCCTCCGCTTGTGTTTCGGCTTTCGCTCGCGGAAGCATGCTGCAAAGACGAGGTGGTGCTGCCCGCGTTTTGCGCTTCCGCGGGTCGGCTTTCTTCCGGTTTCAGCTCAACAGCAGCAGGCATGCTGGTGTTCGCCAGGTGCAGATCCATGATGATGGGTTCTTGTACTTCGTAACGGGCTCCCATCCATCCGCGTTTGAGGACTGTTCTATACTTTATCGTGTTTTTACTGCTTTGCATGCTTATTGGTCGGGCTTCCTCTCGTAGAGTCGAGACTGGCTCTCTGTCGGACTCCGCAGGTGCGGCTGCACTCGAGACATTGTCTGGCATTGACGGAGACTTCGCACTTTCTTCCATCTGGCTTGAGTACTGCCTCCAAGGCAGCCAAGACACTCTGCGTTCCCTGACGTATGCATCCAACTTTGGACCAGCAAATTCACCACTTTGCTTTTGCGTGTCTTCCGACGAGCTTGTAAAGCTCGCTTCTAAGCCCAGCTTTTGTCGGAAATCAGCCTCCTCCTCGTTCATCGGAGGTGGCGGCTGGTCTGGCACAGTGGAGTGCGAAGGTGCAGACAGTGGCGATGCTTCTTGAAGTTTGACAGTAGAGGATTCCTGCGTTTCTCTTGCCCGAACAAGTCCGAACCAAGAACGTGTGCTGGGCGCTGGCGAATTTCTTATGACTTGAGTAGCTGCGGAGACGTCTGTGTTGGACGCTGGAGGCTCGTCTAGCTCCATCTCATCTGCACGGCGTTTGGCCATCTTGTCTGGCACAAAGGGCAAGCCTAGTCCGATGTCGGACGATTTAGCAGGCACTGATGACGGTGGCACGATGGTGGAGGTGGAAGCTGCCAGGTCTGCGTGTAGAGTGGATCTGGTGGAATTGGCAGAGGTTGATGTCGTAGAGGATTTCCGGCTGGAAGCTCGACGAGCAACAGGTTCGTGAAGATTGTGTGAGTTGGCAGGAGCAGAGTGCATCCGCTGAGGAGCAGCGATTGCCTTTCCCTTTCCCTTTCCGATGGTCTGTGTAGCCGAAACGGAACGATTTTGGAGTTGTGCAGCGTGTCCTAGTGCAGTGAGGTGGTTCCTACTATCAACGGAGCGGCCGACAATGTGCGTATCGTCGAGACCGAGCTCTGGCGTTTGGGCCTCTGACGAGAGCTGTTGAAGAAAGTGACTGGTAGGGTTGCGATAGATTGTCGATGACACAGAGCGCCGAGCTGCTGAAGATGTAGAGAGGGTTGAGTTCTTGCGCGCTCTACCCGATAGCGCAGCCTGGTTAGGTCGCTGTCCAGAAGAGGCTGCGGAAGGATCAAGAGCAGACGCACGCCGAGACTGTTGATGGCCGATATTTGATGAGCTGGTGACTCTACGGAGAGACTCTGCAGCGCCGGGACGTGAGCCAGCACCGGAAGGCGAGAGATTGTATGCCTTGGGCCGACTCTGTGATTGATGTTTTGCGTGAGCCTGATCTAGAAAGCGTTGAAAGTCGTCACTATCGTCGGCAGTGACGACCGCTGGAAGCGATGCTGATTTGGTTGGTGTAAAGGACGAAGGAGCTTGACTACTGCTGCTTGCAACACTAAGACGGGATGAGACTGATGCTGAGTGCGGCAGGCCTGGACTGGGAGTGTTAATGTTATTGCCGTTGAGAGTATGACGAGTGGACGGAGCTGCTGACGAGTCTGGAGACCATGCAGCTGGCATACTTTGGTTGCTGCCCCCGTGTATGAGAGCGTTTGAGTTAGTGCGGCATAGATGATGTTGCTGGGCAATACCGAGCTAGTGGGGAGGCACAGCTCGGTTTAGACATGCATCGCTGGCTACTTTCACAATTTCAGCGCCTCCACAAATAACGCGCTTGCCCCACGCCTTGGGTTGTGCGCTCTCACCCAAATGTCGGAAGGGCCGATAGTGGATCCAGCTTGGCAGCGAGTGCCGGGGGACGAGTTCGGTCCAGCTCCGAATAGCAACACTGCTGGCGAAGGAGACGATGGTGAGAGCGGCTCAGATTGGTCTTATGAGGACGAAACGGAACTGGTCACGCTCGATCTGGGTAGTGACAGAGTAGCTCGAAGGGCTTTGCTTGGCTTCAACGCACCCTCCTCGGCCGACTTTGCCACGACGGCTGCATCGAACGGACCAAACGGATCAACAGGCGGAGGGGCTAGCTCCTGGTCTACTGCCAGGTCTGTTCGCGCCTCTCGACCGACTGAGAAGTCAATCGAGCAGAACTCAGTGTACTCAGCCACACCTTCATCCTCTCTCAAGTCACACCTTGGCGCAGGAAAGATGCTTTCGCTTACGGGACTGGACACCACTACGCCCGTTCTCAAGATTGAGAACACAGTGCTGAGGGGCAAGCGTGTCGACATGCTGGGCACCGAGATTGTGCTGGTGGATCACTTTGATGCTACCAGACCAAAAGGGTCCCAGCACCGGCTTCGACCCATTCCAAGCGACAATGCGGGTCATCCAACCACACAGTCTTCGACTACACGCAAACGAATCACTTTCACACCCATCTACGATCCAACAGACAACGAACGCTTGCCTGCGGATGTTCGACACAATCACATCGCTCACGATCTCAGAGACGCCGTCAATTCGGTCAAAAACTCAACCACACTCTCACAAGCAGAGACACCTGATCCGATATTACAAACTGGCGAGCCCACACCTGCAGCAAAACGAGCCAGAACAGAGACGGGCGAAGACGCTGAGGACGACGATGACTCCACGCCTACACTGCCAGAGGAAGAGCTCCTCGTACGCCGTGCCGAACGCAGCATCAAGAAAGCAGCACGCGCCCTCCGCAAACAACAAAGACGAGACAACGAAGACAAACGATAGTATCATACCCAATAGAATCAAAGAGATGAAGATTGTGTTGTGTATGTAAAAAACGTGAGTTCTATGCCCATTCGTCGTCCGAGTCGTCCATCTCGCCGTCGGCGATTTCAGCAGCGAGTTCGCGCTCGCGTTCACGGGCGGCTGAGACGCTGTCCAGTTCAGCCTTGTGGCCGTTGAGTGGGTAGCGCATTGCCTTGACCGACTCGTTGTGCAGCTGAAGACAGAAAGAGATACGCTGCTGGAACTGCTGCATTGGCTCGTCCGTCTCGTACAGGTCGTTGGTCTCGCGGTTCACCATTTCCGCTTTCTGATGATCAACGCGCGTGTCTCTGCTGTCGACCACGTTGTCGCGAATAGCTTTGGCAACAATGTACTCAGCATCTTCCTCGCTTTCCAGGTGTAGCTTTTTGGTGATATCGGACAGCGAGATGCGCGAGTAGGAGAGCGAGATCATGCGGATGCCCGTCTTGATGACATTGTGACGCAGTCGCACGATAAGCGAGAAAGTCTTGTCAGACTGGAAAAGCTTGGTGTGCTGCTGCAATGTCGTTTGGAAGCGTTGCAGATCACCCACTCGTACGGCCTGGACGATCTCCATGTAGGGTACCAAGGCTTTGCGCAGCACAGGCGTGCGGAAGATGGACCGCTCTGGGATATCTCCCATCAACAGCTCCACCACAATCAAGAACTTGTGTGCCGTCTGCAGGAAGCCCGCAGCCGTCTGGCTCTGGCCGACAGGGTTTGACTCGGTCCGTTGCGATGTCTGACGCTTGTCCGTGGTGATAATTTTGCTCTCATTGCTAGCTGGGCTCGTAGAATCTTGTGGCAACGCTGTTTGTGGTGCTCGTCGGATAGCCTGCTGCAAATGTACGTGGGCTTGCGAGTAGTCGAGACGCACTGCACGAATTCGTCCGACGTAATAATCGTATCTGGCTACCTGTGGGTTGCTGGCGCTTGACCGAGGGAAAGGCGCCCTCGCGACGAGCTTGTCAGCCTGATCGTACAGATTAGCTTCGACGATGTAGGAGCGAAGGAGCAAATTGATGATAGTCGCTTCCGTCTCGTTGTCATGACGTAGAGATGCTGTTCGCTGCAAGGCCAGCAGCTGAGTTCGGATAGCAGTCAGACCACCTTCCACTCGAGCACCTTTGGCCCGGGCTGCTTCGGACTTGAGTTCCTCTGCACGACCCAAATAAAAGATGGTCTTGGCGGCCAAGTGATCCAGTGTGCGTCGATTCTGCGATGTGATGGTCGAGATGGATGAAACTGCTTCCGACGAAGCAGCTTCCAGCTGTTTGGTATCAATCAGGTGCACCAGGACAAGCAAGCGGAGGTAGGCAACAACTTCAGGCTGGGCTTCAGGTTGCCTTTGCGCAGCCGAGGGCTGCTGCGTTCCCGTTGATTTTGTCTGGTCGGTCTTGGCCTCACTGTCGATATCCATAGCCTCAGCACCGTCGGCCGCCGTTTTGGTAGCAGATTCAGGCTTGTACGGTTGGGGCAAGAAAGAGAGAAGTTGCTTCTGAGTTACGGCATCGCCAACAATGTCGTCGTGCACAACAGCAGCAAGCACCTCCGGATGCGCGTTTATTTTGCGTCGAACAAAAGGCAAGGTTCGTAGCACTCGAGCGGTGAATCTCTGCTCAATGTGCGAGACACTTCGCTCGATTAGCAGAAAGTTGTGTCGGAGTAGCGCCAACAACTGCTCCTTCTCGTTTGGCGGCTTAGCAGATACTGCCACAGCAGCTGGAGCTTCCGCTGTTTCCTTGGCAGTCTTGGTAGCCTCTGGCATGGTTGAGGTTGGGCTACAGAGGGTGGGAGGTGTTACTGTGGTGGAGCGGTCAGAACACTGTGTTTCTTTCTTGCCTTTACCAGACGCGCGTTGACCGATCACCGTGCACCATTCCAACTTGGCATCCCTCCACAAAAGCAAGTCAATCGAGATTCTGATTTAGATCGGGGCTGCGAACTATCGGGGATTCGGAGCATTCACATTTGTGATTCACATATACATTCGGAGGGAGAAGAGATCGACGATATCTCATTTTCAGCCTGCTGCGTAGACGCAGCAACAAAGAAACGACAGGATCGCTCTAGCGATCACCGCGGGCTTTTATCACGTAGCGAATATATTACAGCATTAATGAGTTAAATCTTTGTCAGAGGCTTGAATCCGCCGAGGACGTTTGTGCGAACCGCAATGAGGAAGCACGACCCGACGGCTACGAGGATACCGCAGTACAGCTGGGCGTGGAGATAATCTCCCTTTTCGATATTAATCAGTGCTCCAGCTATGGGAGTGCCGATGAGAATGCCGATTGAGTTGAAGACAAACGCGAGACCGATACGTCCGCCAAGTTCCTCCGGCGTCTTGGTCAGCATTGCCACAGTCGGGCCTTGCACGGATACATAGGTTCCGCTGAATGCGCCGTAGAACAAGCAGAAGATGATGGTCGTGGCGGCGGTGGACACGCTGATCCATGCGAAGCCCATGATGGCAGCCAGCACACAGCACGGAATAAACATGTTCATGTACCCCACCTTGTCCGCGTAGAAGTTGGGTATTAAACGGCCAAAGATAGAGCCAGCGTTGAGAAGGGGGATGAGGTAGTACGCCAGACGTTCCGACATGATACCTTGGGAGAGCGCACGCGACGGTACGTAGAAAAAGGGCACGTAGAGTCCCATAAAGGTCAACATGCCGGCGATGCAAAACATGGCAAATGCCGGGTCTTTGAGGACGGTGAGGTTGATCATCTTGCGCGACTTTGTTGGTAGGGAGCGTTGCTTCATGAGCGATATGGCCATGATCTGGGTGACGAGTACGATGAGGGCCATAGTGCGGACGGTCCAGCCAAAGCCGACCTTGCCGAGCATCTCGCGGAAAATGGTGGGGAAAATGATGCCGCCCACAGAGGAGCCACATGCGGCAATCCCCGTCGCAAACGCACGCTTGCGCTTAAAGTAGGGCTGCAAGATGGCCACAGACTGAAGAAAGAGCATACCCGTGCCGAGCCCGATGAGGATACCCTGGGTGAGCAGCACCTGGTAGTACTTTTTGCAGACGCTGAGCAAAACTAGCCCGACAACGACGAAAATCGATCCGGTAATGTTCAAATGGTGCAGGTAGCCTTTGTCGTAGAGCGGGCCAGTGATTACGCCTACGACGAGCAACAAGCAGCTCTGAATACTGCCGACCCACGAGATTGCCGATGAGCCGGATGACGTGAGCAGATTGCTCTCGTAGTAGGTCTGAAAGGAGCCAAAGGCATTCACGATCCCCCAGGTGTTGAAGAAGATGAAGAAGGAGGCAAACACCTGCAGCCAGGCGGTCAATCCGCCGTCTGGGAAGTCCATTTCTGCAGCAGCGGGAGTGTCGATGGGTGCTTTCTCCAGCTCGGTGGGCGGCACACCGGCTGCAGCTGAAATGGTCGCCTCCATGGCCGACGATGATGTGGACGCCAGACGATCACGATACAGCGACGGGGCTGTCGTGCTACTGGCCCCTTCTTCCCCTGTTGTCATGGTGGTCATTGTCACGAGTTGAGGGATACCTGCATGCCGCTCGCAGCCACCGCGCTGTGTCTAAGTTGTAGTTGCGGGAAAATTGGCCACCGGCCAAAAACGCGGCAAAGCATCCGAATCTCCCAATGCCGGGCGGGGAACTGGACAGCTGACATATTTCCACCACCGGCACTACACCTGTCCAAAGCTAAAATCAAAACTCAAACGCCAAACAGAAAAGGCGGAAATATTTGTGCCCGTGTACGTCCCCGGCTAAATTATGTGCGCAAGCGCGATACCAACTGTGCCCTACTTTCATTGCCGACGCCCAGCCGCTCACGCTACTTCAGCATACTCAAACACCGGCAATGCACTCTCGCTTCCCAGCATAGGCTTCTGACAGGATGATTCACGGGCATAGAGTGAAAATTAATCGCGGCTGCTGGCATTCCTAGACAGGCACGTTGTGTAATGTGACGCTGCGGTCGAGGTGCGAACGTTTTCCGTCTGAAGAGACAGGTCGATTGTCAGTATCGTAGTAGACAGAGACGAAGGAGTCATCGCGCGCGTGGGCCATACGGCTCCGGGCTTTTGAGGTAAAGACGTCCATGTCTTCTCCCGGGGACCACGTTGCCTCGCCGTCTGTCTCGACTTTTGTGGGAGAAGAGTGGGAAGCGGTGCTACTCTCGTCGATCTCGACATTGACATTGACGTTGCGGGTGGATGATTCGTCGGACGGAGTGGAGGTGGAAGACCGCGGACGTCCAGAGACTGGTTGAACCGAGACGGGCAGTTGCCATCCAGCGCCATGCCACCCCTTCGACGCCGCTTCGGAAGGGTCCACACCTTGGTTGCCTTTTGAACGGTGTGTCTTTTCGCCGTTCTCCGGCGCTGCAGGCAGCGCGGCCGGGGTACGGGCGGATGATCGAGCACTTTCAACCGCGCTCTTGGCCATCTTGCCCAGAGCTTTGCCCGTCTTTCGTAGTCGGTCGAGCCCAACGGTGGTGCCCGTCGACGACGTGGTGGGGACAGTAAGTCCTGCTTGGTACGAGTCTTTCAGCCGTTGAGAGCCAGCACGCTCGACGGTAGCGCCATCGTTTTGCGTCCCGACTTCCGAATCTGGAGTCAATGTCTTTCCGCTTTGCGGACTTGCAGAGCGAGTAATGTCCGCGTCATCAAGTCTAAGTGGCAGATCAACTGCCGACGATGTGCCGACGCCGCCAGCCCGGATTGGCACATAGGCGTGATCGACAATCACGGACGGGGGCCGCATGCGCTGGCTATCGTCTGACCGCAGAGATTGCGGGTCTTCCGAAGTAGGTGTTGCGTCTCGTCTCCGATCCCGGCCGGAAGCGTTGCTATCGTCGAGCTCGAAGTCCCAGCGAACAGAAGACTGACGAGCCATTTTAGTCCCACTATCCGCACTGCGAGCAGGGCTCGGCAGCACAAGCGCATCCGTAGAAGCAGAAGGTGACTCGGTCAGCACCTTGGGCGACAAGATCTCCGGTACTTTGAGATGGGTATCTTTGAGCGAAGACTTTGACTTGGTCGACGAACTCTGGCTGCCTGCATGCGGTAACTCCAAGGCAAAGTCAGATAGCGAGGTTGCTTTGGCCGTTTGAGCTAGAGGATCGCTGGCGGTGGTGCCCTTCTTCTCTTTGTTTGCTTTGCCAGAGGTGACGAGAGTGTCACTGGCCGTAGTGCCCCTCTTCTCTTTACACTTTGCCGACAAACCGAAGGTGAATGAGCGTTCCGACAGCCTGGAAATGTTGGACGCAGAGCTAGTGGTGCGTGGACGTGGTCGCGGCCGCGTTGAACTGGCGACCTGCGTCGTGCTAGCATGCTTCTTCAGCCTCTCAGATCGCTTCTCCACACTACGAGCACTACTTCTGTGCGTCAGCACAGCCCTATCAGTGCCAGCGCTGTGGCTACTGCCGAACTGAATGCCGCGGAAGATGGCATCGATGAGATCGTCCGGTGCGCGGTCATGCTGATGCTTGCTGGAGATGAAGGTGCGCTCGAGATCGCGACTACCGCGTTTCCGCTCTGTGTCCGCGCCTGAACTTGTCATCAAGTTTTCGGGCGGCACTCTGCTGTTCCACGTTTTCTTGGTGTACGCCGACTTGAGCGGTGGGCCGTAGACGTTGCGAAGCGAGGGGGTGGATGGGTTCATGTGCGCGATCGATGTGCTGCTCGACCTCACCATCTCGTTGTGACCGACGTTTTTGGGCTCAGATGTCTCGCCCGATTCGGGCGCCTCTTTGCGTGGACTGCCACTTTCCGATCCGCTGCCCGGCTGTGAACCCTCGCCTTTTCGGGGGCTACCATTGTCATGCTGCTGCAGTATGGTTGGATCCATAATGTGACTCAATCCATTCACCATCAGACCACTGGAGATCGGGGGTACGTGGTACTCTCGCGAGCCGCCGAGATACGTCATGGTGACAGTGACTCGAATGGTGGCATTGGTTCTGCTTTCCGCCAGAAGGAAGCGACGCGTCTCGGATCGTGAATGCCGCTCGCTATGGTGATCGCCGTGCAGATGATGATGGTGGTGGTGGTGATGATGATGTTGATGGTGGTGGTGATGGTGGTGTCGATGGGCAGGTGTACTGCTGCCCGAGTTGGGAGCTGGCGGAGTGGGTGCAAACTCGGCCAGATCAAGCACGACATAGCCCAGCGTAGTGAGGTGGGTGGTCGACTTTGTGTCGGGCGGCATCTCCTGACGGATTGTCAGCTTCACTTCAGAGTGGTTGAGCTTCCCCCAAGCTGAAGAAAGATCGTTCTGATGTTCCCTCTGTTTGCTGCGAAGATCTCTCGCGCTCGACTTTGCCGAAACGCTCGGACTGGGGTGATGGCTCGGATTGGTCGACATGTCTTCATGACCACTGGGATTGCGCGTTTTGCCAATGGGTATGCGTAGGCCGACTTGCACGTTTCGGTCCCAAATCACCTTGTGCTCTGCAACTTTGATCGAGTCCGTCTCGCCCTTGGGCTCCTGGCTGAAGAAGAGGAATGGGTCGATATTGTGCCCGTGCGAGTCTCCAGACTTGTGTCGAGAAGGCGCATGCTCCTTTTCCGACTTTTTCGACGTCTGCGTCAGACGAGAGTCGGTGGTCATCCGGCTGTTGACACTTTCACGGCGCGACGAGGGCCTTGCCGGGTTCCTGTTGAAATTCGAGGAATGGCGCGAGGCGGCGTCTTGGTCTACGTCTGTGCTAGCTGGTGTTGACGAGTCGTCGTCGTTGTCGTGGTGTCGGGTTTTCTTGATCAGGTTGGTGAGAAAGGCGGGGCGGCGTTTGTGGGCGTCACTGCTGCTTTCCTTACTGGTGATGGACGCAACATCCGCTGACGAAGAGTTGTGATGCGCCGTAGCAGCCAGACCGGACTCGTGGTCGATAGCATGAAGCGAAGACGGTCGGTGCGTCGAATGATGATGATGATGACCCTCTACATCATCTCTCGAGCTGACGTGACGCAATTTGGTCAGATCCTTGCTCGAGTCCACCTGTTTGCGACTGGACGCGTGTGCAGAAGACTGCTGAATGGCAGCAGTTGCCGTATGCTGCAGGCTGGTGAGCGAGTTGGCACCTTTGACCTTCCACTTGCACGAAAACAAACCGGTGACGAGGGGAACATTGGTCAGCTCGTGGATGGTAATCTGGACGTGAAAGTAGGTGTTCTTCTGACCGAAGCTGAAGGGCGACAAGAGGGAAGACATGGCTGGATGGCGAGAGTCAGAGAGAATGTGTGCGCACTCCCGGCGTCTTCACACCTTGGGCATGATGGTGGTGGCAGTGGGAAAGCCGCGTTACCCTTGTACCACGCTTATGGAGTGACGGATCTGTCAGAGGCTAACCTTATGCAAACAACCTCCGAAGGGTCTCTCCTTACTCCAAATCGGCGGCTGGGAAGCTGTCTGGGCTAAATGTGCGCCTGCATAATAATCTCATTGATTTGTCTGTGTTTCGGATCGTCACTTCAGTCATCATTCATCGCTTCTGCCAACCTGCAGCCAAACATAGACCCTGTCATCATACATCTTGAATCTGACACGCTCGTCGTCCAAAAAAAACACAGAAATCAACTTGCAAATGCAGACGAGAGCTACAGGTGGTACAACGGGAGGGGTCGGGAGATCAGATGTCGGCAGCGTTTCGACGGCCGATTTCTTCCTGATCTTCGCGCAGCATTTCTTCAAAGGCAGAGCTAGGATCTAGGCCGTCTTCGACGCTCATGCTGGGACGAGTGCTGGTGCTTTGCTGCGGGGTGCTGTCCGGCGCTACAGAGGGTCGTCGACTGGTGTTGGTAGAGGTGGCCGCTGTTGAGCCAGCTCCGGATTCGGCCACCGATCGGCGCTGTGCTTCGGCCAGGTCTCGCGCTTCTTGCTGTTCAGCCGTGAGAGCGTTGCCATCGGCATCGCGGCGTCTTCGGCGACGACGACGTGGGAGAGTGATGAACTTGGGCATCTGGCGAGTCTCGAGATCAGCGGCGACATTGGTCGAGGCCTGCAGCGCCTCGATCCAGTCGACGACGTGACGATCGCTTCGAGTCTGGAGTAGGAATTGTTCGCCCTCTGCTCGCACACGCACTACGTGGCGTCGCTTGAGGTAGTCGGCTGCAAGACCGCTCTCAGCGCTCTGCAGCGTGTAGTTGCGGATGAGCCCATGCTTGGAATCGAATGCGTTGGATTCCTTGACTTTGGATCCTTCTCCTCGATTGGCTAGAGGTGTGTGCGAGATGGCTTTGTTGGCAGCCTGACTGACGAGACTGGTGCTGGCCGATCCGTCTTCGTTCATCGGCTCCATGTGCACATGTACACCCTTCATCTCCCCCCAGACTCCAATCGAGGCAGATCGATCGACACTCAAGTCGTTTCGGTAGACGCGCAAACTGGTGCCGTGCAGTACAAAGTACTGTCGCTTCCAGCTCCGGTCCTTTGCCTGGACACCGGGAGCCGAGAACTCGAGTTTGCGTGGCAGATACCCTTCGATGTGCACACCGCAGTAATACGACGGCAGCTTTTCCTTCCCCTCCTCCTCTCGAGGCAGAATCATCTGAGGACCTTCTGGACGGTTATGTATGATCGAGTACGGCGGTGGCTCTGCCCGCATCTCAAACATGGACCGTCTACGGCTGAGACTCGTCACTCCGGGCGATGCAAGCCCGACCTTGGTCGTCGGACCCGTAGAGATTGGGGCCAAGCGGTCTTTTTTGTGCGGCGAGGCGGCGTCTGCCACAGTGTAGGATGGCGCTCTGCCAGGAGAAACATTAGCGCTGGCCGGATCCGTCACGATCAGAGGAGTAGATGTGCCACTCAGCTCAGCCCGACGGCTCGAAGGCCCAAGCAGGTCAATGAGCGACTTTGACTTTTGGTGGTAGAACGACGGCCGGCTGCCCAGTCCGCTTGCAGCAGCGCCAGATGGGGAGGTTGCCATTGGTCTCGATGTACCGTTGACGAAGCCGGAGGCGTTTGGTAGCACTTCTCGTTTGACAACACCACGCTCTGAAGCAGGGCGCTCCATACTCGTCTCTCGGCTCGGCGTGCGATCTCCATCGGGTTGAGAAGTGAGCCCGCCTGTGGTGCCTGGTCTTTTGAGCGAGGCGGCCGGCGACTTGCCGTTGCTCACATCGTTGCGCGAAATGGTAGAAACCCCGGAAACTTGTCGGCTAAGACCCAAGGGCAGGAAGTTGCTTGCAGGTACCGGCATGGATCGGTTTGGAATCGGTCCTGATGCAGCACCGGGAGTGCGACCTGGACGCATACTGGCAGACGATGGAGCCCGAGATCGGCTGATGATGGACGGCGACGGAGGTGGTGCGGAGCCGCTCATCGACCCGGATCCAGCTGCTGCAGTGCTTGCTGTGCCAGGCCGGGCAGCAAAGTAGGATGACTCTGAAGATTCCTGACGTGCACGAGGTGTCTGGCCGGACATACTGTTGGCAGTTGCAGTCAACGGCGTGTTGCCGTGGACATTGGGAGTGGGCGTCTCAAAGGGGGTAAAGCCGGTGGCATTGAAGCTCGTCCAGCTCTGACGTCCGACGACCTGCTTGAACCCAGGTGCCGCTGAACCTTCATCGGACGAGTGTGCGTCTTCGGAAGCGTTCACGCTCGGAACAAAGGTCGGAGCAGGCGGCATCACGAGACTCGCGGCAGGGCGGATACGGTTCAAACCGCCAGGAGGGGACGTGGAGGAGTTCGTGGGCAAACCACTCATGACGGAGGAAGTGGTGTTATCAGCTTCTTCATCCGTCTCTTCCTCGGAATCCATTCCGTGATAATCAGATGTCTGGCCGGTCTCGTCGCCCTCCTCTTCGTCCTCACTGGGCTCTTGCTCCTCCTCGCTAGTCTCTTCTTGTACGTTACTGCGACCGTCTTGGCCGTCACGTCCACCTCCATTGCCGTTGCCCTCGCTACCACCGTTTCCTCCACCGCTGCTTCGGGTGACGGCTCGCATCGAGTTGAGGCGGGGCAAATGTGAAAGCGCTCGATTCGAGCGCGAAGAGTTACGTTCTGACGGAGTCGAGTCTGTCGAAGCGCCGCCTTGGCTGTTGCTGGACTGTGTGGTCTGATTTGGCGGAAGAGCGACGACAATGTCAGTGTCGTCCGTCGCTGCTGCTGCTGTTTGCTCCTGGTCAATACCCAGGGAGCGAACGGGGGCAGGGGAAGCGGACGTTGCGTTCAGTATCAAGTCGGCATGAGATGTGGCTGTTGGTGCTGATGAAGGAACTTCCTGTGTGGTCTGCATAGCCACAGTATCCTCAGGTGCAATCATGGAGTCTGGCCCCACCTCATCTTGCCGGGCGTTGCCGCCGATGCTAGGCGAGAGACCATCCGTTACCGGGGACGTATTGGAGAAGCTGTTCTGGAATACAGGACCAGGGCTTCTTGCGGGCGCAGCTTGTTGTGAAACCTTGGCGTTCCGACTAAAGCCGAAGTTGGAAAAAAAGGAGCTCGAGTCTCGAGAGCCTCGTCGTTCCCGTTCAGGAGTCAGGGGCGAGCTAGGTTGAGGTGCACTACCCCTTCGGAGGATGCTGAAGCTGGATCTTGGGCCACCAGAGAATGAAGCTCGTGGTGGTGCTTGAGTCAAATCGCCCATTTCAGCATCGCGTCCGGGCAAATGCAGACTTTTGCGTGGCTGGGTAGCTTGCTCTCGAGCTACCGCCATGCTACTTCGTCGTTCTGAAGAGTTCGAGGCGAGACGATCGGTGGAAGCAGATGCCCAACGCTTCTGCATGGAATCCTTGAACCCGAGGATTGTACTCGGAGGGCGTTGCGCATCGCTTCCACGGCTGAGTTTGCCAAAGCTTCTGAAGCGTGAGCGAGGCTTACTTTCGATGATGGGGGTTTTCTCTGCACTACCTCTTCTGCTGCCACCTGGTAGACTGATACGAGAGAAGAAGCGGGGATTCCCAGAGGCAGAGGGGGACTCCAAGCCGGGTATGCTATCGACAGGCGAACGGCCCGCAGACCCACGTCGAGGAGCGCTCGTGTTCATCGTCTCGCCAGCCAAAGAGGCAGAGACAAGGTCGAAGGAGACACGGCCGACCGGGTTCGCAGTTCGGGCGGGAGATTCGTGGGCAATAGATCGCCGATGATCAGCTTGATGGACCGAGCTGTGGGATGAGGAAGCGGGAGAGGGATAGCCGTGGTCGCTAGTCGTGGGTGGGATTACGGATTTGACTGCTGACGTAGCATATGGATGCTGCTGCTGCTGATGGGAAGCGACAGTCTGCCTTGGTGACGAGCTGAACTGAACGGACGCGGGTGGACTTGGTGGAACGGCAATCTCGATGGGTCTCAATGCTTGAGCATCAAAACACGTGTTGGCAGACGAGGCGGTAGGTGTGGTGTTATCAAGACGGGCTTCTTGTTCGTCCAACGAGCAAGCAGCGACTGTGGGGTTGAGCGGGGGTGTGTTGCTGAGCGTGGTATGAAAAGAAGAAGCGCAATCTCTGGACGACTGCTCTAGAACATGGTTGCGCTGGTGCTGAACGAAGGACGGGTCTGGCTCTGGGAGATTGTGTGGATGTACAGCCGATGTTGCTGATGCTGCTGAAGAGGGCGAAGAGGAAGAGGAAGACGAGGATTCGGGAAGCATAGACGACAGGCAGGATGGCGCTAATTGTGCAGCTCCATTATTGTGATTGTCATTCTTGCAATTAATAATAGCCAAATTCGAATTCAATTCGCCTTTGCGCGTCATGCTGCCGGTTTCAACTTCGGCATCTATCTGGCTACTCGTCTGACCATTGTGATTGTCATTCCATACTGCTGACCGTCTCCCATCAGCTTGTGGATAAGCAGCAGTAGTAGTACCGGTCTGCATCGTCAGTACGTGACTTTCGCTTTCGCTCCTGTGCATGCTGCGATAGTCGGGAGGTGCGTCAAGGCTGGTCTGAGTCGGGAGAGCGGCCATGGTCTGGCATCGTGTCATGTAGGGGTGTCCCTCGTCGGGCACGGCTTCAGCCAAATTACCGGTGAGACTGTACTGACTGCTCTTGGTCAAGGTGGTGACGCTGCCCATGACTTGTACGCGTTCCCTGTGATTCATGCTGGACGAATATAGGTTGCCAAGTCCTTCGCTTCCGCCAACAGGACGACCCCAGTCGCTCTGAGCAGTGTTGGCTGGGGGTCTAGGTCGAAGCAGAGCGTTGCTGAGGAAGAATGAGGTGCGAGCAAATGGTCTTGGTGCCTTGCGAGACGTGTCGCCAGGCATCGAAGCCGAAGCTAGACCTGTCAGCTCACCGTTGAGCGAATCTGCGGCACCCATGGCCCCTGCTTTCGACACGGACATGGTGGTGATGGGAGTGATGGCAGTCGCTCAAACGTACAGAGTAGCACAACACAAAGAAGATCCTAGGCTCCCACCCCCCACCTTCAACGATGAGGCTGATTCGTTCCATTGCCGGCATTGTTACAAACAAGCAGACGCAAAATGACATGGGCTTTCCCCGGCAAGTCAAAAGATTCCAGGGTCAGAAATGGATCTAATAAGAAAGGCGGGTTTGTAGGGCGTAATCCCGAAGTGAAGCTAGTGAAGGATGATCTTGACCCTGGATTTCCTTTGATTTGCATAAGAAAGTGACGCTCGACTCTCTCGACCTCGCTTGCCCTGCTCCAGTTTTAGAACAAATTTGTCGTTCGGGTTCCAATTGCTTGCCGAACCAGTGGGGATTTTCCTGCAGTGGAGGAGTAAGCTTGAACGGTCGTGTGGTCTCCCCCCCGGCTTTGTCATGCGTGTGGCCACGACAAGTCACCCAAACGTGCCAAATCCAAAGTCTGATGACGGCAACTCACTTTCACAAAACCCACGGTCGGCATGATCAAGCCAGAAATTTCATATTCATGTGGGTTGAGTGAGCCTAGCGCCACGATCGTCAAATGTCGCCGTACGTCGATGTGCCTGGGCCCCTTTGGATCGCAATGACATCTGGCGGCCAAATCTGTCATCGTATTGTGATTATTTCTTTTTCCTTGGATGCGCTGACGGCAACACCACGTGTAACCAAAAAATTGAGTCATCGGGGTCTCGATCGTTCTTGATTCATCGTGACAGTTGACAGCTCCTCTGTAGTAGCATGCCTGAGCCGCGTTTGGGTGCGTTGGTCCGCTACGCCTTGGTGCCGACCCTCGCATCCTTATGCTGGTGCACGTTTCTGTTCCACTTGCGCCATGCTGTGCTGGGAGATAACGCCGAGCATGCCTGTCGATGGTGGAAGGACTTGGACTGGGCAGCGTCGCGCATCCTTGCCTCGCTTGGCACCGTGACTGGCATGCTGCTTGCCTTTCGCTCCAACAGCGCTTTGGATAGGTGGGCGACAGGGAGGCGCAAGTGGTCAGACGTCCAGGCTACGTCGAGATCGCTCCTTCGTCTGCTTGCCACGTCCCTGCTTGTGCAGTCGGACAAGAGCGATGATCTAGAGAGCTTTGCTCAAAATCAAGGCAGACGTAGTCATGTGGACGCAGCTATTGCCGTCATACCCTTCTTCACCGTCTGTCTTTTGCATCAGATGCGCGGGCAGAGTCTGCAGCTGGGCAAGGCTTCTCAAATCGGACTGCTGCGACAGGACCTTCTGGACCAGCTTCCACCACAGCTGGTTGCCATCACTCGGCAATCACACGCTACGAGCAACGGAGCGCAAACTACAGGCAAGAAGAGCGAGCTCGAGCGCGAGAAGCAGATGCTCAACGATGACAGTCCTCGTCAACTTCGGTCGCACATCTCCGTCTCCACCACCACGGACGGCAGTATCGCGCCGACCAACTTGGCGCTTGCTACACTCGTGTATCTGCAGCGCTCACTCGACGTATTCCACGATTCGTCCGACCCAGCGTCCCTGCCGGTGCTCGTCGGGCCGGTATACGCCCACTGCATCGGTCTGGTCAACTCGCTCGTATCACACATGACTGAACTCGAGCGCGTCAGGGATACACCCGTCCCGCTGTCGGTCTCGCGCCACTTTGCACGCCTGCTGCTGATCCATTCGGCCATGCTTCCCTTTATCCTCGTGCAGCGGCTTGGTGATCGCCTTTCGCTGTGTCTTGCCATCACCGGCGTTGTCACCGGCATGCTGTATGGCGTAGACTCCTTCGCGGCGATCCTTGGCCAGCCATTTGGCACAGATAAGGAAGACTTGCCGTTGGAACGCTTCGTCGCTGAAGCACAGAGGGAATGGGTCGAAGTCCGTGCCTCCGTCTCCCTCTTCACCCTGTCTGCACCTTCAGAAACCGACCGCAAGGCCATGCAGGTGGAGAAAAAGACTCCGTACTTGGCCTCCCTCGACGATCGCTCCGTCGACGCAACAAGTCAGCCGGATACCGTGCAAGAGGCGGCAAGCTCGCACACTTTCCCGGATGATGGACTATCCAATCCACAGCAGGAACCTGATCTCGACGAGCAAGACGAAGCTCCCGCAGACGAAGACGCTCTTCGCGATACCTTTACTTTCTAGCACACACACACGAACAGCGATTGATTCATTAGAGATGGACGATCTACAATGGCTCGAAATAAGTCAGGCTCCAACTGTTGACTGTGCGATGATTCTCGGGTCTTAGCTCAGGGCCCAGAGCTGCAGGCTGTGCGTTGAAGTCGACGACGAGGCGGAATTTCAGCGTCGGTGCGTTGCGATGCACGAGCGAGGTGAGAAGAGACGGGAGATACAGTACATGCTCTGGTCTGAGAGGAGCCTTCTTGGCCCAGGCTGGAACTGAGCTCTGCAGGAGTGGACTCTGCGACAGCGACTGTTGAGTCAGAGGAACAGCGAAGGGTGTGATCTCCGCCGAGAGCGGCGCTTTGAGCGGGGGAAGCAGATCGTGGGGCAGTCTCGTTGTAGTGTATACAGCGATGCGAACTCGCTCCCCCTTCTGCACATTGATTTCCACCCTGCCGACAAACACGACGAGGTCAGCGGTCAAATCGAGGCTTGTCTCTTCGCGCAGTTCGCGCAGTACAGCAGTGAGTGGTGATGCGTCAGTCTGCTCAATCTTGCCGCCGAAGCCGTTGACACTCCCCTCGCCAAACCCGCGCTGCTTGAGCCCCAGCAGTAGCAACAAGCCATCTTCAGCACTGGCAGCGGCGCTGGCAGCTTTAAACACGGGGAAGATGAGCGTGTGCGTGTAGCCTCCCTCCTCCTCCTCCGTCGGAGTAGCCACGCGGGTTGACACTGCATCGGCGGTGGGAGCAAGAGTGTTGCTGTTCGTCAACCATGTCCAGCTCGTTGGCAGTGTGCGTCCTTCACGCGCAGTCACCTTGATGCCCGTCGCTTTGGCTTCAGACCTCCCCGCCGCGTCGTGCATCGAGGCCCTACCATCGCCCGACTGCACCTTGCGCTGACATTCTTCCGACATACGATGCGCTGACCCAGCCCTGAATTACATTTGAACCCTTGCTTTGAACCAAAACTCAGGATCCACGACACTTTGCCCAACACCGATTTCAGAACCTGACGGGAGAACACACCGACGCGCTGCAGATGCCAGGGGGGGGGAAAGAGAGAATTCTTTGCTTATTACTAAGTGGCTCTATAGTATGGGGTGGTGAGAAACGCGCGTAGACAACTAGAGGTTGGCTTTGGAAACGGCCTTTTTCAGCGCTTTCTCGGCGAGTTGCGCAACATGGTCTGCTTCGAGAGCCGGGTCCTTCTCGAATTCAGACAGCGGCTTGACCGGCACACTGGCCTTGGAAGGGCGCAAATTGGCCTTGAACGCAGTAGCGTCCCGAACTGCCTCGGACTTGACCACTGATACGGGCTCAGCGGCTTCCTTTTCCGCCGCAGCAGGTTCGACGTACGGGTGCTGGCTGGCGAGGTGGTCGATAAGGCCGAGCAGCTGTTTGGTCGTCTCCGGTGCGACAGGCTCTGGCGATTGAGCCAGCACGGCCGTGGCCATATCTTTCACCGTCTCGATGCTTGGATTCTGTGTGCGGAGGGAATCAAACGCTTCCGCAGGCACCTGCATGCCTTGCGCCGCCAGCATCTGCTCCAGCGCGTCTGTCGCCGCTGTGCTGAACCGCGGAGAAGGTTTGGCGGTCGAGTTCATGTGCACGCTGAGCTTGCTTCGACTCGCACTGCTCGGATGTACGAACTTCATAAACAGGTCCATCACTTCTTGCTTGGTCGTCCGCGCGATTGCGTCCACGTCGGCGTAGCGCAGCAAAAAGTCGTAGTGTCCGCTAAACACAGGGCTCCAGAAGCGCTGTGACTCTTCCGGCAGGTTCTTGACGGTCTCGAGCTTCTTGTGGATAATGCTTGCCTTGTGGCCTTCGAATTCAGCATCAGTCATTCGCTCCAGGGTGCCTTTAAGCATTTCCAGGAAACTGTCCACCCGACTCTCGAGGTAGGGCGCATCGCGCTCGCTTTGGATCAGCACGCGCCAGCCCATGCTGCCCACGCTCCTGCGCAGGCCGCTGAACACGAGATAGCCCAGTTGCTCCTTGGTTCGCAGTTGATCGAACACGGGCTCATTGGCGATCTGTGCAAACAAGCTGAGCGGAGCGCGCAGCGTGATGTCGTTTGGATCACCGACTTGCACGTAGTACTCGATAGCACTGTTGACGTTTGCCGAATTCGAGACAGGCAGGTCCCACACGTAGTTGCACTTTTCAGGCAGCAGCAATGACCGGCTCGAGATAAGCTCGGTCTTGTTGACTGGTCGCGACTTGATAGTCTCCCAAGCCATGTTGGCAAGATCGATTGCTTCAGCCTTAGACAAATTGCCGTGAGCAAGCACCTCGAGATGCATTCGCTGAAGCAATTCAGGCAGGAATTGCTGTACTTCGCCGACGGTCAAGTGCTCGAGCTCGCGCAGCTTCTCTTGCGGTGTCCACATCCTTTCTTGCAGCAGATAGGTGGTAAAGTAGTTGGCGTGGCGGTAAGGCTCCTCGATCTCAAAGTTCTGGTAGGAGCGCTTGACACGGTCGACGACCAAGTCGAAACGACGAGGATCGACTTGGAAGTTCGCCAACTTTTCGAGAATGCTGCGAGCAAGAACGGGAATCTTATCGTTGTACCCAGACAGCGAAAGCGCAAGTGATTGATCCTGCGAGTCCAGCATGTAACTCAAGCCGGCGAGCGAAGCGTCGTATGAATACTCGACGAGTGAGTCAGAAATGAGCTCGATGAGCATGCGCGTCTTGATGGATGTCAACGGTGTCGCATTGACGAGCGGGTTGCGTAGGTCAAAGAAGACGTTAGCTTTCGGTAGACCGAAACGATCATCGAGCTTGTGCCACACACGCATACTGTTGCTGTTAAGCACAAGCTGCGGACGGGGCGTTGGCTTCTTGTCCTCTTTCTCCGCCAAAGGTCCTTTGAAGTCAAAGTTGGCAGGAATGAAGGAATTTGGCTTGGGCAAGTGCAGATCTTCAAATTGTGTCGGTGTTTCCGTAAGAAGCTTTTGCGGCAAAGGCTGAATGGAATATTCAGTGCCATACCACTTCTCCTTGTGTTCCCATTCGGTGCTTCCATCCGGCAACGTCTTGGCCATGAGGACCACTCGGCAGTTCTGAGGAGTGAGCAGGTCAAGCGTGCGCTGGATAAGCGGACGATCAAAGTCCCGTGTAAGCCAACCACCGGACAGAATCCACTCTCGCGGGTAAGGCATTTGCATCTGCGTCGCCGTGCTTGAAGCGTAGTCGGCAGGATCGATCTTCTCCTTGAAGCGAAACATGAGCTCACTCAGCTGCGCGACTTCGTCATGTGTCCATTCTTCCAGCTTGCTTGTGCGAAGAAGATGGATGTACTTGAACACGGATTCGACAACCTTGTCCTGGTGTTGCAGTCCCTCTTGCGTCAGATCGATGGAAATTCTGAAGAACTCAAAGCCGTTCGCATCACCTGTCGCACCAGCAGACAGTCGATCGCACCATCCCTTCTTCTTGAGGTGCGAGAGGATCGAGCCTTCGCCTTCATGACCGATAAAGTGGGACAGAAAGTGGCCTGGCTTGGAGCGGAAATGCGGTCCTTGATCCGGAATCGGGAAGGTAATCTTGAGCTTGCGGACGTCTCGAACCGACTTGGCAAAGATCTGTTTTTGCAGCTGATCCTTTGTCAATGGACTCTGTTCGAACATCGGCGGCGCGCGTCCCGTGTTGCGTACGCCGGAGAACTTGTCGATCACCCATCCAGTGAGCTGATCCAGACTCTCACGTCCTAGCACAACGAGCTTCATGACATTGGCAGAGTAGTATTGGTCGTGGAACTTGAGGAGTTCGTCTCGGACATCCATGCCTTTGCTCTTGGGCTCTTCCCACAACGTCTGGTAGTTGCCGGTGCCAAAGTGTGAATAGGGATGGTTGGGATCCGAGAGCGTCTTGTCGAGCTGGAAGCCACGCCACATGTCGCTCTGCAGATTCTTCTTGTGCTCGGAATCAACAGCCTTGATCTCGCGCTCGGAACAGGAAGGGTCGAAGAGTGGCTCCAGGAAGAATTGCGCAAACCTGTCGAGCGCGCCCTCAAAGTGGTCGGGCGAAACGTCGAAAAAGTAGTTTGTGTTGTCCATGCCTGTGTACGCGTTGGATCCACCAGAATGGTTGGACAGGTACTCGGCATACGCGTTCTCCTTGGGGTACTTTTTTGTGCCCATGAAGAGGAGATGCTCGCAAAAGTGCGCAAGGCCCTGCAGCTCTTGTGGATCGCTGAGGTGGCCGACACGAATGTCCATAGCGGCGCTCGATTTGTCAGTCTTTGCATCGTGGATTACTAGCGCTTCCAAACCGTTGCCCAGACGAACGAGACGATACTTGAGATCATCCTGAGCCGAGATTTCCAAATCTTTGGTGAAGACAGCGTATGGAGCTGCTGACTTGCTTCCGTTGAGTGTTTCTTTGACCTCAAAGCCTTGTGGAAGACCTTCGAAAGGGCCAGTGCCAAGTGTGAGGGCAGCTGAAGCGGCAGGTGTTGCCAGATGCCGCGACGTGCTTGGCAAAGTAGTAGAGAGTGTCATTCTTGAACGCCAAAGAGGATGAGAAGAGATGCTGCGAGCTGCTGAAGAAGCGCGGTAGGATGTAGTGTTGAGAGAAGGTAGGACCGCACGAGAGCTTCGAGAAGCAGTGCGGACAAGATTACGGCTGACAGGCAGCATGCACGTCAAGTTGCTATGAGATTGTCGCAAAGGAAGGAACGGGGGCGCAATAAGAAGGTCAAAGGGGTCGAGTGGTGAGACAGTCTATGTAGCGGGATCTATACGCCTCTGCGACTCGGGCCGGGTTGCGGTGATCAAAGGAAGCTTAGTGATGGTACGAACAAAGGGTGCATATTCCTTTCTCATCATGTAACCGTCACTCAGCCCAGCCGGCCCTTCTCAAAATGTGAAGGCCAACCAAAAATGCATGCCTCCAGGCCTAACAACCATTCCTATTTTCAAAATTCAAAATTTAAAATTCAAAATTCAAAGCTCAAAGCTCAAAGACTTTCAAATTTCAGCTTGTGACTTTATGAAACACCAGCGGGAGAAGTGGAGGTGTGACTTAGAGCTTGAAGCTGGAAGGTGGATCTCCTCGCTAGCAAACCTTCGCACGAGGATGTCCCCAACAAGGTTACGATTGAGCTCTACCTGGCCACTCTGAGTCAAATGTCAGTACAGAGAAGCACAAGATGAACCTTTCGGGTCATATGAGACCAAGTGAAATAGACATCGCAAGCGTGTGCCGCTCGAATGCAGAGTCATTGCGATATTGTGATTGTGCTCGATCAGCAACGGCCACCTCTTCACGGCAGCCATGCACTGTCACAGGACGGGCTCGGTTGATTCTCAACAAAGCACAGTCGAGTCATGCTTCTTCATCCGTATGCATCGACTGTCACAAGCACCTGACATTGCACCTTCGTTGCCTCTGGCGTATGAAGCATTCGTACCTGTCGTAAATCGTAATGGAACACCTCCCGCGTCCTGTCTGTCCACGCTCAACACAGCTGAGCCCATCCTCACAATTTTGCCCAGCTGAGCGGCGAGGTCTATGTTCACCCCTCTTCTGTGGGTGTCTCCTGATCGAGGTGCTAAAGTTTCGAGCTCCCGCACCTGCACGAGCCCTATCCCTTCCTTGAACTTCAGACGAGATGGGCAGGAAAGCACTAGGCGCAGCGCGAGAATACCACACGACCGCATGACCCGCGCGTACCTCAGTCGCATGCATGTGGTCATTTGGAGTCGAAAGGTCGAAGTTCATAAGACTCCATATAGTCACAGAGCTTCGGATCCTCCGACTGCGTGGCGACGTCGCGACGCCGCCAAGTGGCCGAAGAGGGAAGGGGCCGCTCCAGTGACACCCCGTCCAAGAGAGATCGATCAGCCTCAGCATCTGGGCTTGCATCTGGCGCAACGTCTCGCCCACCTTGCCGACTCGATTACTCCGATGTGGATGGAGATACATTGGGACCGTTTCGTCCTATTCGCCTGCGATGGCCCCGACCTTGCTTCGGTATATGAAGCTTAGGTTTCTGAAGTGGGCACAGTCTCGTACAAGCGATACGGTGCCAACTTTGCAGCATGGCCATCGCTGTTTGGACTGCGGTGCCGATCTTGCTAAAAAGCGGATGAGGCCGCGCGAGCATGCCCGACTCTGCGCGGCGAAAGTACACAAGGCGAGATAAACAGGAACTTTCGGCTTGCAGCAATTACAGTCGGCACCTTGTCCGCACAAGAAGTGCCGGGACGCCAAAAGAGTCTTTGAGAGCAGCATTACGGACCTGACCGCTCATCCTCGCCAATCGAGGACATATACTATGCTGAAACCTCGGCTGCCGAAATGCACGAACATCTTGGATTCAGGCAGCCATTGCACCTACGTTCGGACCGGAACTTCAGACAAGGACTACAACGAGCATCGTATGCACAACGAGCTCGTTTATGGTCTGCCAGCCATGGATGAACTCGAGTACTGTGGTGAACACAACCTGTGGCTGAGGTCATCGAACAAGCTGTCGAAAGCAAAAGGCTCTGCTCATAGTCTGGGGTTGTAGGAACATTTTCGCAGTGTCTCTCTCATGCAAAGGCAGTGCTAAAAGTTCCTGCATTCCCAGACCATGCGAAAGGCTGGACATCTACTTTGAGTCACTTCTATCTCACAACATACCAGTGACACATCTTGTTGGGAACCTGAGGAAAAGGAGCCTGGGAAATTGCTGAGCGTGAAGGCTGTTATGTTACAAGTGAGCAAGAATTTAGAGCGAGTTGTCTGCACAGGTGAAGGGAGCCTTGATGGAGCCGGTCGCGTAGTTTCCACGGATACCTTGGACGGAGGTGTATAGACCAGGGCCGAGGATGAAGAGGCCGGCGATGATGAGGACGAACTGGAAACTTGTCTCGAGCTTGCGCTTCCAGTTCTGGCCAACCCAGAGCTGTCCACGGTAGAGTTCGAAGAAGGCGAAAGCCCAGAAGATGTAGCCAAAGTAGCAGTCAAAGAGGGCGCTCATGAGCGAGAGAAGGGAGCCGAAGAAAGGGATCGCCTCGCCAATGACCCAGCCCAGCACCCAGGTGAGGACGACACATCCCGTCCAACCAGCCCAGCCAATGACAGTGTGGTTGTTGTAGTGTTTTGTGCCGATAAAGATGCGGCCGAAAATGTATTTTGCCACCACACTGGCGTACAGCACACCGATGATGATGGTGGTAGGCAGTACAAAGGCAAAGGCGATCTTCTTGTACGTCTCCTCCAGAGTGCCGACGGCGGGCGCGACTGTGTATTGTCCAGTGTACACGTACACGACGATTCCGGTGAGACTGAACAAGACAAACTCCGCAATCGTCACCGCATACAACGCCTTGGGGAAGTCCTTGGGCTCCTTCATCTCTGCGATGAAGGTCGGGTACATAATATGCCCGATCCATGTGAACACGATGTTCAAGAAAGCGTTAAAGCCATCAACAAAGGTGGTACCTTTGGGGGCAAAGGCAGTGATTCGAACGGGAGCGACGACATTGTCGACTGCGGGGTGGGGACCCTGAGCGCCGTGGAATGCAAGCGTCAAAATGATGGCGATGAACATGGACAGAGCCGAAATGATACCGAGACCAGCGATCTGCTCCAGTTTGCGAGGCAGGGTGAGCAGAATGGAGAGAATCATGATGACGATGGAAAACACCAGAGTGCAAGTACCATGGTTGGACAGAGTGTTGAGAATTTCGGATCCGGTCAAAGTGTGCAGGCCCTGGATGAAGACGTTGTTGAGGATGAGTGCGATGGCGGTGAGCTCGTAGGCGATCTTTGACTTGCCAAAGATCTGGTAGCCGATATCGCAGATGTTGAGGAGTTGAGGATGCCTCATGCAGTAGCGCCAGAGAATGAGGGAGGTGTAAAGAGCGGCCATGCCAAGACCAAAAGTGGCGAGCAGACCACCGGCCATACCGAGAACGGAGAAGGCATAGGGAAAAGCGAGGATGGCCAGACACACGTACTCGGTAAACAGGAGCAGCGCACACCGGGGCCAGGAGAGCGTTCGGTAGACAATGGTACCACCCTCTTGGGCCTCTTTTACTTTGGCTGCTCGGGCAATGTCGTCCGAATCACGGGTGTCGACGGGGACAATGCCGTGAGAGACGCCGGCAGCGCCCTTGCCCTCCTTCTTGCCGGCTTCGAGATCGTCACTGGACGAGCCATTGGTGGAATTTGGGCGGGGGTCGGGCACGGTGCCCTTCTCAGCGGGATATGTAACCGTCGACATGCTGTTGGTAAGAAGCCAAAAGAGTGGGTGGCAAGGGTCAGCTTAGGCTTTTATTGTTTCCCTCAGGCACATGCACAAGTAAGGGGGAGGGGGTAAAGGGCCCGGGCAGACCAGCAGTCAAACACTGCCCACACAGCACATTAGCAGTCAAATGGGACGGTGTTAGTAGCAGCCCAAAAACAGAGCGCGAGAGCCAGGCACCAGCACAATGTCAGTCTAGCGCAACGAAATCATTTCAAGGGTCTACCGCATTCACATTGGCCGGGCGGGAATGCGTCAGCTCGTCACCGCGTCACCTCCCCCCCCCCCCTCCCATCTGTGCATCTGCGGGTTCGGAATGTCGATTGTCTGATTCGGTATACGGATTGTCTGATTGATTGCAATTTCCGGCCTTTGAATGTCGATTTAGTAACTGACCGGAACCTGCGACCTTTGCGTGTGCTTGTCCTTGCCATCCTTGCTCCTTCCTGCTCCATTTCCTTGCGTGCCAACTTTGTGGTGCACATCGACATGACTTTGGAGGAGAGCGGCTGGATGCGGCAAAGGGGAACGGCGGCGGCAACAGTCAACGTCCGCCCGCCGTGTGATTGACCACGCCTTCTGTTCTATGTTCCGAATCTGAATTTGAAAATTTGTATTTGCGCTTTACAAAGCAGGTTGCGGCCAAGAGTTTTCCCAGCTCCAGGCGAGTGTTCGCTTGTTTGTCCGCTCTTTGCGGCGCGACCAAGACCAATCGGAACGGGTCCAGCTTCCGCCATTTCTGCATACAATCACCAAATCCTCACCCAAGCACCGGATATATTTTGTCTCCTCACGCATGTAGTCGAATTAGGTTGTGCAAGCAGGCTAGCTAAGAAAGATCGAGTAGCGTTCGGGTGGGAGTTGGTCCAAGGGAGGGCCACAGTTGGTGTCGGGTTTGATGGTGATGTCAAAGACGTTGGGACCACGGCGTGGGTGGAGACGCACGCGGCAGTGCGAGACACCCACGTTGCTTGTCTCGTCTAGCAGGTCCGGGTCGATTTCAGCGTCGTCAGACGAGGTCCAGGATCCACTGACCTGCTTGCCGTTGAACCAGAGGTGTGGCCACCAGGGATGTACCTGCGGTCGACGTTTACTCGGCCGCGTCTCCTCGGTCTTGTTGGCTTCCTCGAGGTCGACATCGCCGTTACCGGCCGCTGCTGTGTCGCTGGGTGTAGACTGTCGCAGAATGCGGAGCGGGAACTCGACGACAACTGCAGTGGCAGTGGGCGGTACTTGAAGCGAGTGATGCTTGACCGTGCTGTTCTTGATCACCACCGGCAGAGACGATGGTGGAGACTGCCCCTGGGCAGCTTCCAGCTGGACGTCGATCGAGAAATGGCTGATGAGCGGCGTGCGTTCGTCCATCTCCTCAAACGGCAGTGGCGCCGGCGGTTCGGCGGGCAGCAGGTAGTCCTTCTTCTTGACGGGCGAGGCAGGCGTTGCATCGACCGTTGGCGGGGCAACGGGCGAGGATCCTGACTGACGTGCATGAGGGGTGGCAAGATGATGCTGTGGCTGTTGGTAGTGGTGCTGCTGCTGCTGTTGCTGAAGCTGACGCTGTTGCTGCTGTTGTTGGAGGAACTGCGCATGCTGCCATTGTGGAGGCGCGCTGTGTTGCAGTGGCGACTGCATCATCGCTCCAAACGGGTCGTGATGCTGCTGTTGCGCGGCGGCGGCAGCCGCTGCCGCTGCCTGTGCTTGTGCAGCGTAGTGAGCCTGTCTAGCGGCAACTTCGGCCTTACGTGGACGACCTGGCCCAGCCCGACGTTCAGGCAAGGGTGGGATAATGGGCGGGATAAAGTGCGGTGCATGTGCAGCGGGTACGTGTCGAGGAGCGCGATCATGAAACGACACTGGCGCGGCCGATGGCGACGTAGCAGACATGTACGGCATCGGAGACATTGAATGTGGCGGCATACCCATTCCCACACCACCTGGATGCGACGGCGAGGCCATTGGCAAACCACCCACCGACGACACGCTATCGACACCGGGCACAGAAGGTGAGACAGGCAAGCCTGCCGACTCGTACCGCATCTTGGCCGATGGCTCCGGACTGGCCGATCCAAGCGAGCTTTCGCCTTCCACACCACCCGTCTTTGCCACAATCATCTTGAACGCAATCTTGTGCGCCTCAATCGTGCTGTTCGCCGCCAAGTGCAAAGGCAGCGCCGACTGACGCACGTCGTCCTTTTCCAGCGTAAATCCATCCTGAATGAGAGCCGGAATGGCTTCGCGTTCGAAAAAGCTGTGAATCTCCTGTGCATCCCGCCAGATGTCGGTACTCTGGTCGTAGTAGGTCTGGGCGTTGTTGAGCATCTGCTCGAGGTCCATAAAGAGAGCGTAGGCGTTGATGTAGGATTTGTCGTGCACCCGGCGCTCAATGTCACGCAGCGAGATGGGTTTTTGGATGATCTGGTAGTAGTCCGGTTGATCGCGGCGGGAGGGAAGGACGTCAAAATGTTGACAGACGGGGTAGCCTCGTGAGCCGATGAGACGACGCAAATTGTGGAACAGTTGGCGCAAGGTGGCTTTCAGGCGTTTGCCACGTTTGCCGGGGCGTTTGCGTCCGTCGAGGAGGCCACCTTTTGTGAGCTTGGCGCGCGTATTGTCGTATCGATCGTCATCGTCATCTCCATCGGCGTCTGGGTCGTCATCGTCTGCGCCAGGTGTGCCGTAGTGGGAGGATGCAGCGGCAGAGTTTGGATATGCTGGCTGGGCCGGCGGTCGAGCTGGCGTAGATGGAGACTGGGCGAGATGATCCGGAGCCAGGGGAAAGGCGCGTGAGGGCACAGAGGGCGAGGTTTCCACCTTGAGCGGCGCTGCCTGCACTTGCGCTGCTGCGGGGGACTCGTTGAGTTTTGGCTGCGACTTGCTCGTTCGAAGCAAGATACGTTTGCGTGGCTGCGATGGCGTGGTAGCGTCGGACGAAGCCGCCGGTGGATCTTGCGCAACGGGCGCCGAGCCTGGCTCTGGAAGACTCTCAATGATCTGGACGTAGGTGATCTTGATGAGACTGTGCAGCTCTTTTGCCTGGACCCAGATGAGACTGTCGCGAAGGTTGTAGCGTTTGGCATTGTTGCAGATGGTCTCGCAGTCGTGCTTGACATCCGGCAGCGAAGTGTACGCACGTTCTTGCAGCTTGGACTGAATCTCATCCAGTGCCATAGGTCGCTTGATGATCTCGTAGTAGTCTGGATACTCTTCGGCATCTGGCAGCTCGAGGAAATTTTCGTGAAGCGGGCTTCCATCGGTTGGATCGGTTGCTTCTAGCAAAGTGTTGAGCAGTTGAGTGCCATACTCGGTGACCTGCTGCACCGACAGACTTGCTATGCGACGTTCGATTGTACCCATTCGGACAGGACTGGCCGCAGCCTCGTCGGCGGCATCATTCTGGCCGCGCAGACGTTTGCGAGACCCCTCGACAATCTGTAGAAGAGGGGGAAAGGCTCAAGTTAGGAATCGCCGGCATATTGAAATCCAAAAGAACGCGGCAAAAGTAAACTCACATTGGAGGACTCGATGCCCCTCGTGGTCGCCATACTTGCCATACAGCTGCGACGCCCAGGGGAGAAAAGCGTGTCAAGCAAGGTGGGAAGAAAATCGGGGGAGGAAGGAAGAATGGAGGTACACGTTGAGAGGAGCGCTCGTTGCGAAAAGCGGGCGCGAGTGCGCGACCCTGGGCTGTTTGCGATCGGGGGCAGGGTTGATTCCCATCGGTGATGCCATCGGGCATGCAAGGCGCGTTGGCGTACGGAATAATATAAACGTGGGCTCCCGAGTGCCAGAGCGTAGCACTGCCCACCATACCATCCAAAACCATGCCGCCGTCTGACCCCTTTGCAGATCGCAATGCACTGGATGCAAACCCATTTGCCGATCCATCGGTGCAGGGTGCCCTGAGCGATTCGAATCGCATGTATGCAGGTGGTGAGGATGACGCCGCCTCCTCCATCTATAAGGGAGGTGTGGACGAAGGCACCTCTCGAAGCGACGCTGCTCGAATGGAGGAGCTCCGTCGTCGCGAAGAAGAATTGGCGCGCAGAGAGCGAGACCTAGAGACCCGCGCACAACACATTCAGAAGCATGGCCGTAACAATTGGCCCTTTTTCTACCCGCTCATCTACCACGATATCGAAGCCGAGATCCCACCGGACAGCCAGGTGATTATGCAGAACCTCTACCGGCTCTGGCTCTTGCTCGTGCTCAGTCTCATCATCAACATGGTCGCCTGCATTTTTCTGCTCATCCAAGGTGCAACCGACGGCGGCAAGGATATGATTTCGGGTGTTGTCTACCTGCCGGTCATTACCGTCGCCAGCTTCCTGCTCTGGTACCGTCCAGCGTACAACGGTCTGATGAAGGAACACGCGCTCTTCTTCTACATCTTCCTCATCTTTGCCGGCTTCCACCTCGCGTTTTCCGTATACGTGTTCCTTGGCATCCCATCCACCGGATCGGCAGGTCTGATCAACACGATCCAGAGCTTCAGTCAGGGACACATTGTTGCCGCGATCCTCGGAGTGTTTGCCACTGTTGGATTTGCACTCCAGGGTCTCGGCATTCTGTGGTACTACCGTCTCATCTGGCAGCACAACCATCAGCAGGGGCACACGTTTGCGCAAGCCAAGAACGAGCTGGCGACACACGGCATGAAGGCCTACTTTACTCGCGGATCGCAGGTATGAATGACGAGAGAGGTTCGTGCGTCGGTGCGCTTTTTGTACTTGTGCGTGTTTGTTGAAATAAAAAAATAGCGGTATCTGTTAGACTCTGGTAATCGCGTGTGGTTGCGATTCAACAGAGAGTTGGTCTCAGATTTAAGATTTGAGTGCGACAGTGCGTGCTTGCGTGCGTGCGTGCAACACACACTGCGAACGGTGCTTGTCTTCTCACCACTCGCACTCGCCATCATGACGGCCGTAATCTCACCTGATCAGGCTCACACGCCACTCCAGTCCTACGTAGGATTCGACTCCATCACTCGCCAGATCGAGTCCAAGCTGCTCAAGCGTGGATTCCAGTTCAATGTCATGGTCGTAGGTCAAACCGGTCTGGGCAAGTCGACCCTCATCAACACCCTCTTTGCCGCGCACCTCATCGACTCAAAAGGCCGTCTCGACGCCGCAGAAAGCATACGCACAACTACAGAGATTCACCCCGTCTCGCATGTGATTGTGGAAAACGGCGTCAAGTTGCGTCTCAACATTGTCGATACCCCAGGCTACGGTGACCAGGTCAACAACGAGAACTGCTGGGACCCTATTGTCAAGTACATCAAGGATCAGCACTCGGCCTATCTGCGCAAAGAACTAACCGCCATGCGCGACAAGTACATTGTCGACACCCGAATTCACTGCTGTCTCTTTTTCATCAACCCGTACGTATTCCATAGCCGGCTAATGAGCGCTCGCGTGTCGCACTTGTTCTAACCAATTTGCCTTTGCCTTGGCTACAGTACGGGTCATGGGCTGCGCCCGATTGACGTGACAGTGATGAAGAAGCTGTCCGACGTGGTCAACGTCGTTCCGGTGATTGCCAAGTCGGATTCGTTGACAATGGACGAACGAGACCTGTTTAAAGACCGCATTCGAGCCGAGATGCAGTACAACAACATTCGCGCTTACCCCTTTGACAACGAAGACTACGAGGAAGAAGAGCGTGAACTCAACGAACGCATCCGCGCACTCATCCCCTTTGCCATCGTCGGCAGTGAACGAAACGTCCTCATCGACGGTAAACCCGTCCGTGGTCGCAAGAACCGCTACGGCATCGTCAATGTCGAAAACGAAAACCACTGCGAATTCGTCCACCTTCGCAACTTCCTCACCCGAACCCATCTACAAGACCTGATTGAAACCACGGCGCAAATCCACTACGAAGCCTTCCGAAGTAAGCAACTCCTCGCACTCAAGGAAAGCTCCACCAAACAACAGCAACAACCCCCCTCCGCTTCCTAATCCAAACCCGTGCCCTCCGCGCTCTCTTCCTCCAGTCAAAATTTTTTACAGACTACTAGATGTGTTTCATGTGTGAGAGTGTGTGTGTGCAACTGTGTGTGTTTACCAGAAAGAGCACCAGCCTACGAAAGCGACACAGAGGTTTTCTTTCGACGTGGCGTCGAGGACGAGCCGCTCGATTTGTGCGGGGACCGAGAGGGATTCTGTCGGTTTAAAGTCGCGACCTGTGAGTTTGTTCTGGATGCGACGGACGACTTCGAGTGCACGTTGGTTGCGCATATCGTGGCCTTGGGCTGGCTGGTCTGTGGTTGCGAGGGTGGGTGGTGGAGCGAGGAGGGAAGGTGCGGTTGGGTCGGGTGGTTGGCGTTGGTTGGCAGTGACGATGCCGCTGGCATCCGTGTTGGCCGCGTGCGTCGGTATACCTTCCACGGACGCTGCAGCGGTGGCAGCAACCGCCGCTGTCGCCGCTGCCTCGTTCTCCTGCGCATCCGGCGCCCGCTGCTGCTCCACATCATCCGCAACCAAGCGCCACGAGATAAGCGGGTCGTGAACAAAGGCCTCCAACAGAGCTAACACGCTCTCCTTGTTGTCCCGCAACACCCGCATCGTATTCTCGGCAGTCACCTTGAACGTCCCCTTGATCCCGCCCACCTCCATAGCATTCACCAGCATGCGCGTTAGTCGGAACGGCACCTTTTCCGGGAACTTGGGTCGGTGACAGGCAATCTCGAAACAATCGCCGAAATCAATATGCACCACTTGACCCGTCAACCTGTCCAGCAGCAGGTTCGAGGGATGTCGATCGCCCAGACCCAGAATGTAGCCCGCTACCGAAGAAACGGCGAGACTGCGCGTGTACGCCAGTCGCCGTTCCAGCCAGGACTCCGAGTTGCGCGATTTCAGCCAGAGCACGCGGTACAGATCCTGACCGGGCGTATTGTCAAGCGCATACTCAAACACTTCCACCTTCTGCATCAGCGTCAGGTGGTCGTAATCTGGCGCCATCTGCAGCATCAGACGGTGCTCAATGTTGAGCAGAATCTTGTGCTGTTCGCGGTACTCTTTAATCAGCACGTGCAGCGTGTCTGTGTTCTCCACCCAGCCCAGCATTCCCGTATTCGGCGACAACGGGATAACGGGGAACCGACGAATCTCGAGTCGACGCTTGTAACTCTCCGAGTCAATCGAGAGGAGTGTGTTGACCAAGCCAAACAGCTGCATGACCCGCTCGTCCTGTCGCAAGTCTTCGTGTCCCTTGAGCAGGTACTGGTAGGTCTTGCCGTCGGAGCCCTTCATCTTGAGTCGACGAGGATGCTGTTTGGACGCAATGACTAGCACGATCTGCTCAAACTGCGTGATACGCACAATTGGCTTGCCGGATTGGTACGTTCCCGGCACGGCCAGCTCCAAATCGCGCATCGCAAGCAGCTTCGGCGAGACATACTGCAGATCCAGCTGCACAGAATTGCCAGCAGGCAGCTGTTTGGTAATCTTCTTGAAGACGTGGTAGTACAGGTCCCACGCTTGGTTGAGATCGCTAATGTCGCCGTATTGGCGGTAGCGACGGCCACATTCGCGCGCTTCGGCCAGATCGCGACCGTGTGTCTGCGCAAACGACGTCTCCCGTAACGTCTCGGGTCCTTTCTCCAACGCATCGTGCAAAGGCTCCAGCGTGGCAAACATTGCATCAATGTTGTGCTCGGTGAAGTAGAGTCGTGAAGCCTCTTCCAGCCCTTCGTGCCACATTTCGTGCCACAGAATCGCAACTCGGATTAGCTCGTTCGATACCAGCAATGCTTGTTCCACCAGCAGAGGCGAGTGTTCGCGGACATTCTCCATGATACCCATGGCAGCCTGGATTCGCATGTGGCTTGGACTTTTAGCGGCTACTGTCAGCGGGTAGACAAGCGCCTGCGGATGCGCCAGACCGACGTCTGACAACAGATTGTGAATCAGACGTCGGACGCGCGGTGACGGTGCGGTAATCCGGGCAATAATCTGCGGAATCACCTCGAGCCACGTATCAACAATGACACTGGCAAAGCCCTCGCTCACTGCCAGCGAGACATCCTCCTGGTTACCATACTTGAACCAGAGCGTGAGCAGCCTCAGCGTGTCCTGGAGAGAATTGCCACTAGCCAGTGCAATCGAGCGGAAAAAGCCTTGCACCGACGGCACAATGCTCGCTGCAATCATCTGTGGCGTGATCCGCTCGTTGCGCGCCTCGTGGTGCGAGATGATTTCAAAGTTGGCCAGCGCCCATGCGTGCCATGCCTTGTACCAGTTGCGGTCAAGTTCGGTTGCGCGACGGTAGCTTTCAATCACGTTACTGTTGTCGTCCATGACCCAGTTCTCGCGCAGTGACATTTGCCACTCACCCTGCTTGAAGTAGCATCGGGCGAGCAGACGGGCAAATTCGCCCAGACGCGGCGAAGACTGCCAGTCCTGCGAGATAGTGTTGCCATGCTCGTCGACGGCATGGATACCCAAGTCCTCGGCCAAGTTGTGGGTGAATTCCTGCAGATAGCTCAGCGATTCAATCTTGGCGCCCGACGCCCACATGAATTTGAGATGAGCGTAGATGACGGGCGGAGGCGCTTTGGGCCCGATCGGCGAGCGCGAATCAGCTCCAGCGCCGTCCGGACCCAACAGCGAGTTGAGCGTCTTTTCAGCTAGCACCATTCGACCCGACTTTCTGCACAGGTTGGCAAATTTGATCCACGTATCCGTATCGTCTGCAGGCGTGAGCACAATGGATCGCACCGAGAGAATACGTTGCCACACTTCGACTTCTGGCTGGCAGCCTTTGAGTCGCTTCATCCAGGTTGAGCGGATGGTGGCTTGTCGATCCGGCTGCTCTTTGTAGTCCAGCTTGTACGCCAGTGCCTCCTCGAGCTCTGAGAGCATCTGTGTGCGCACCATGAGGTCGTAGGCGCGGCCGTAGCTCTCGCTAATCAGCGCCGTCAATTCCGAGTCGAGCGATTCACGAGCTTTGGCAATCTGCTTGTTTGCCGCAGTGCGTTGCGAGCGATGTGTGTGCAGAATGGCGCGGTAGAAGGAGCGCTCGGACGAGTCAGACCGCATGGCAGAGATGTAGTCGTCCATAGTGTCCCACTCGCCGAGTGACCACGCAGCCGCTGCGGCGAGGGGAGCCATGTGTCGGCGGTCATCCATGTCGGCATCGCTCCACTTTTGCTGGACTAGATCAGATAGGTGCTCCCACTCGCCAAGTGCATGCAGACAGCGCATCTTACCAAATGCAGCCTCGTAATCCGCTGGATCGAGCAAGGCTTTGCGGTCGTACGCGACCAGTGCTTCCTCCCATCTGTGCAGCTTTTCATACCACTCTTCGTGATGCGTGATATCCAGATGCTCTCGCGCATACGTCAGTGCACCAAAGGCAGCGTCAGATTGCTGAAGCTTGGTGTTGATGTCAATCAGGCTCTCGACCACCTGCGGCGAAGGATCGGTCAGGAATTCGGCCTCTTTGTAGTGCAACGCCTTTGCGTACGAGTGGAACTTGTACGCTCTGTCGCCCAACACGCGGATGTTGATGGGCAATGCTTTGTCGTCGTGCTCCATGAATTCGGCGAGATTCAGCAGCATGTGAACCACTTCACCAGGCACATCGACTGCATCAAATGCCGTCTCGATGGCCTTTACCAGATCGCTCTGGTACTGCTCATACAATTCGGTCCAGCACGAGACAAAGGCAACGTTGAAGAGCCCATACGCCAATGTCGGGTATACATCGGCCAGACTGCGGCATGCACGCAAGGCGTGACTGGGCGACTCTCGCATGAACTCGACCGCCATTCGTCGCAGCCACTCTTGCCAGTCTTCGTTGGTCGAGATGCGGGAAGTGTCCCATGCTTGCTTGAGATGCTGCTGATTGACAGTCATCTTGTTAGCCTCGGCCTGTGGTGACTCGTCCACCTTGCTCTCCAGCGCGCTATCAGCAGCGGCAAAGTCCTGGGGCAGACGCTCGCCGTTGAGCAGTTTCGTGACCAGCTGATCGTACACGGGATACTGGATTCGGTTCTGGACGAGCACCTTGTTGACGACCGGGATAAAGATCGCATACGATGAACCAAGTTGAAGGACTAGCGCAGAGAGAGTCTCCATCACAGCGCCACGGATCTCACTGCCACTGGTGGGCAGCACGCGGACCAAAGGATGAATGACCCGAGAAGCGTGGTCGCAGAAGCTGACCTTTCGCGACAGCTTACCGACGGTGAGTATCGCCGATTTTTTGATCTGCGTGGGAATCTCTGTGCGCTCAAACAGCTTGACCATCACCGGCAGAACCAGGTGCAGATACTCTTCAATGTTGGAGCCAAAAACTTGGAACGCCTGGAGAATGCGCAGTACTGTCGGTGCACGTTTTGGTGTATACTCGCCATCCAATGTCTGCAGCATGTTGGGCAGCAGGATGGGCAGGTAGGACTTGAATTCGCCTTCAAGAGCTTTTGCAACTGCCTCGACAAGCGACACAATGGTGAGTTGGATACTCGAGTTGGGGTTCCAATTCTCCTGCACCAGCTCAAAGATGGGTTCGAGATAGCTTCGGACATGCTGCTTGATGATGGAGATTAGGATCGCCAACTGCTGGAAGTAGAACTCGGAAAGCCCCGTGCCGCAGGTCCGGATGACGTCGAGGAAAGCTGGTATAATCTGCGGCAAGAAGGTGACACATTTGAGCCCCTGCGTTTTGAACATGTACATGATCGCCTCGATCACTGCATGGTGGTGAGTCGACAAAGAAGCGTCTTTGAGGATAGTGATGAGCGCATCGATCGCAACGTTCTGGTAGTAGTCATCAGTCGAGGTTCCGATCGCGAGCGCTAGCTCAAACAGATCTGTGCCGCTGCCTTTGGACGTCTCGTCCTGGCCCTCGTCGCCGTTCTTCTCCAACAGCTTGTACCTGTAGGGATCCAGGGCGCCCAGTATGCCCATGACGCGAATCGTTTCGCGTCGAACGGGTTTGGACTGCTCTGTCTTGAGAATTTTGACGACGGTGCCGAGCAGATTGCGGTAGGTCAGATACGGATTGACGACGTGTCCCGTATTGGATGCTACCAGACCCAGCGTTTTGAGGGCGGCATCTCGTTTCGCAGTGGAAGAGCCGGGTGCTGTGCTGGAGAGCTGATCTATGGCTAGACGCATTAACTGATCGACATTGGGAGCAAGGTCCTCACCGCCGACTTTGGCGAGCTCGCCCAAGCATTCCATGACGCGCGCTGCAACACCGACACTGGGGTCGTTGGCTTTCGGTAGAAGCACTTCCAGCATGGGCAGAGCGTAGGACTTGACTAGGCGCTGAGAGGCCCGCACGACCTCGGTCAAGAGCTTGGCTGCTTCCTCCTTGTGCTTGCTAACAGTGGAGTATTCGAGCTCAGTGAGCAGCTGGATCAGTGCTTTGCGCAGCGACGGCATCACGTAAGCTGGATTGTGTTTCGCCAACCGGCCAATGATGACAATAGCCACCTCTCTGACTTTGAACTTTTCATCGTTGAGAGCGATGAACAAGGAACGTACGTATTCGGACTGAGCCAAGTGTCGATCGAACTGCTCTTGCGATCCAAATTTGTTGAGGACGGTCCACCTGAGTTCTGGATCGGGGTCTGCAATGCCTACGGTCATGAGTTTGTCGAGAACGTCATTGACGACCTCGATAGCGTGCATGCTGGTTTGACGGCAGATGGGGTCGTTGACGAACAGATCGGCGCACGTTTCTGCTGCAGCTTGGCGTACTGACGCATGGTCATCTTCGAGGTACGGCAGCGTGCAGTTTCGAACAAACTCGTTGAGAATGTGACCTTGAAAGTCGAACCTGCCGAGGGTCTGAAGAGCGACTGTGATTGCTTCGACGCCTTTGAGCTCGGACGTCTGTGCTGCCGAGACATCCCGACTAGCATTGGTAGACGGACGAAGACCCATGGGCGCACCAAGAGGGCGGTAGGACTGACCGATCAGGGTGAGGGAGAGCATGTCGAGAAGTCGATCCTGCACCATTTTCATCAGCGGCGGAATGGCTTTGACAATACCATCAAGCGCTGTCACCAGTGGGATGCTGAGACCGCAGGAAAACATGAGGTCCAGCAGATCATGCATGTACTTTGTCAGATGAGGGCCGACGGCGGTGGCGAGATTGCCAATGCAGAGGAAGATGGGTCCTTCTGGTGTTGCGTTTTTCTTGCCTCGCATTTGGAGTCCTTCTTTGACACAGGCGAGGACGGGCTCGATGTAGGGTTTCATCTTGGGTCCCATGGCTGCTGCGACAAAGCCAATGGTCTCAAAAGTCTGTGCGGACTCGGAGCGGTCCTTTTCACGGCGGAGCTGATCGGTGAGAATGCCCATGACTCCGCCGAGATGCTCTTCGGCAAAGTATTGCGGATCGTAGCGCGCAAGGACGGGGACAAGATTGGTAATGGTCCTCTTGATCAGAGGATCGCGATGCTTGTGCAGGCGGAAGACGAGTTCGCAGGCGCGATGGAATCTGGATCGCATAAAGGTCTTGGAGTGCTGTAGCAGCTGTTGCACGGCAAGCAGACTGCCATGGATGGCTTCGACAGTGTTCATCTTGAGACCGCGCTCGGCCTCTTCGTAGATGGACTCGAAGAAGTGACTGCCCATCTGCTTTTCTCGCGAAGCAATAATGCCGAGACAGGCGCCCATGGCTTCTGCTGCGCCTTCTCGCACCAAAACTCTGGCATCCCGTAAGGCGACCCAGATGCGGTCAAGAACACGCGGCACGTATGGATGAAACTGCTGTGGCACCTTTCTCGCCATTTCGCGAATGATGAGCACGGCAGCATACCGGCCTGACTCATTCCGATCGCCGGCTTGCAAAAAGTCAAGCACACGCAGCACCTCGTACTCGATAAATTGATCGCCCAACGACTGGCCGCCATGATAGGCGATTCGTCCAAGAGCGCGGGAAGCTGCGATCATGACAGAAGCATCCCCGCACGGCAGATTGGGTTTGAGATACTGGTAGAAGCGATACAGACGAGCACTGTTGTCTTCACTCTCCTGCTCGATCAGATCCTCGATCGCAACAATGCCGCCGAGCTTCTCATGGACATGCTGACTGTGTGTCAGCTCAAAGATGCGACGGTGCAGATCGTTGCTGAAGGCTTGTAGTCCGTCGGTTCGCAGCTCGGATGCGCCCACGGCAGCGTGAGACTTGAGCTCTTCGCCCGCAGCCTGCCGTACCAGCTCATCTCTGCTCTTGAGGTTGGTAAAGATGCGGTTGAGCGCCTCGTTCTGCTGCGACCCCTGCTGCGCCGACATGTTGGGTCTTCTGGTCGCTTACTGTGCAAACACCATAGCGCCCCTGCAATGCAATGAGCAGAGAGGATGGGTGAGTGTCGGCTTGTTACTCGGGCCAATTTTAATTGCTCAAATTTGTCTCTTTTTTATTTTTATTTAATAAATTGCTGGTCCAAGCACCACGGAGTCTACTCATACTACTCTGCGGGTGTCAATCTTCTTGAAGGATCGGTTCGCGGCGTCTTCTTGCGCCTCTTGGACACGACCCTGGTCATTGTCGCCGAACACTTTGGTTGTTTTCTCATGCAACTTGAGGTGCATGGTAGGGATTGGAGGATCTTGGAGCAAAACGTCTGCACGCTTTGCCTGCTTCTCGCCAATGGTGAGCGCGGACGAGTTAGCATCACCCATCTGGGGTTCCGGTTTCTCACCAGCTGCAAATTCGAGCCCAAGGACAGAGTGAGCCTGTTCAAGCAGACTGTAGTAGCCCTCGTCCGTCTTTTGATCGGGTAGGAAGCTCTGGAGAGACTCTTTGGACAGGGGGCGATGCAGGCCTAACTTCTCGCGCAGTCCGTCCAGCTCTAACTTGACGCTGGCGACACTCTTGTCAAAGGCATCGTCGCGGCCTGGATGCAAACCCGTAGCAACATTTTCGTTGGGTGTAGCAATCTCAATGGTGGATAGATCCAGGCCACTGCCGACCATCTCCTTCCAGGTCTTGCCTTCGGCCTTGAGGAGCGCGGTCAATTCGTCCTTGATGCGTCGGGGTAGACCGACGCCTTGGTATCCGAATGCAGTGTAGAGTTCAATAGCGCTCGCACCGGCTTTGGCATAATCAAGAGCATCTTGGCCGGAAGTAATACCACCGCAGCCAATGATGGGTAGCTTACCCTCGAGACGTGCATTGACCGTCATGAGAGCTTTCAGAGCCAGCGGTTTGAGCGGAGGTCCAGATAGACCGCCCGTCTCTCGCACAGACTCGGAGGATCGTAGACTCGTCGGCCTCGAAATGGTCGTGTTGCTAATCACCAAGCCATCCACTCCGCTGCTCATAGCAGCATCGGCAACATCGTGCAGCTCCTGCTCGTTGAGATCGGGAGCAATCTTGACCAGCAGAGGCACAGCAACTTTGGTGTCGAAAAACTTCAGGTGAGAGTCCACCATCGTGTTTCGAGCTTCAACGACTTGGGTCAGCAAGTCTTGCAGCACACCGCGTCTTTGCAGTCTTCGTAGTCCGGGCGTGTTTGGGCTGCTGACGTTGACGATAATCATGTCGGCATAGGGCCCAAGACGTTGAACACCTTTGACGTAATCGTCGACGCTTTCTTCTTTGCTCGTCTTGTTCTTACCCAGATTGATACCGAGCATCTTTGCCGGCCTGAGACTGCGGGGCAAACCGGTAGCGTCTACAAAGGCTGAAGTACTCTTGGGGTGCGAGGCAATCAGCTGTTTTGCATCAATCGATGCAGTCTCGGGCTGGTCTACAAGTGCATCGTGAAGTGACGCTGCGCCGGAAGAATGCAACAACCACCTGCGAACACGATCTCGAAGACGGCTCAAGACGACGCTGTGACCGTCCGAGTTGAAGCCAAACCGATTGATACATGCTTCGTCTTCTGTCAGACGGAAGTAGCGCGGTTGTGAATTGCCCGGCTGTGGTTCCGGCGTGACACTGCCAATTTCGATAAAGCCATACCCAAGATCCAATAGTCCATCAATAGCTTCAGCCTGCTTGTCAAATCCAGCAGCCAGACCGATGGGATTGGAAAGCTTGCGTCCAAAAAGCTGCGTCTCGAGCACAGCATCGTCCTCAACGGCGTCGCGTGGTGCCAAGCCGGTTTCGAGCAGCTTGACGGCCAGTTTCTGAGCAGTTTCCGGATCGACCAACGCTTTGAGGAGTGGGATAGCTACCCATCGGTGGATGCCAGAGCGCGAGTCAAAGTAGTAGGCGATTCCAAACGTACCTGCCGCCAGCGCAAAGACGAGATAGACGAACTGCTTTGTTCTCGCCAAAGGGGTCGGGGCAGATCGGGTGAAAAGCGTGCGGGCCTGTACAGGTCCTGCTGTTGCTACTGTGGGGATACGGACCCGCGGCAGAGCAGCTACGCGCGTTGGATCTGCCGTCCAAGAGCGTCTGGAAAGTGCGACGGCTGTGCGGACACCCTTTGAGCTCAACATGATGGCTAGCGTGGTGGTCAAGACGGCAAAGATCCAAAAAGAAGCAGCCGTTCCAGCATTGCGAGCAGTTCTTCGCATCGCCATTTCGAATGTGGACAGAGCGTTACTGGATGTATCACGTGATCCGCTCCTCTACTCAAAAACCGGCGAATACCACAATTTGTGCCTCTGTCTGACCTGTCATCACCACCACCAACCCAGTTTTGCAAAGACGCGGCACTCGTAGACGGAACGGATGCGATCATAGCGGTCTGGAGCAAGTCCGACACCTTGCGACGACAGGCGCACCAACATCATGTCGGCGCTTCAGCAATATGTCGAGCGTAAGTATGCTGTGTCAATGCAATGCAGGCGGGCCATCTACTGACAAGCCAAGGATGTCTTTACAGAACAGGTGCTAGTCGTGACACAAGATGGCCGAGTCATCGTTGGCATGCTGCGCGGATTTGACGCTGCTGGAAGCATTATCCTGGCAGAGGCCGTCGAGCGCATCTTTAGCCCCGATGAAGGCGTCGAACAGGTTCCGTTGGGATTGTACATTATGAGAGGCGATAGCATGTAAGTACCCCACTGCGCATAACCACGGAACACACAACACTGACTGCTGCCGGCGTCGTAGATGTCTTGTTGGGCAAGTAGATCAAGAAAAGGACAAGTCAATCGACCTCGATCAGCTGATGGCTGAGCCTATACCCGAGACCAGACACGGTCTATAGATCAAGAGCATCAACACAACACTCTCTCACACCAAAACTCGCACCGTAGCAATACGAAGGGGAAGAAGAAATTGTCCTTTCGGAGCTCTATTGATATTTTGAGACCGGGTACACCCTGGCAAAGAAAGTATGATACAACCAGCGATTATAGGATGCGAAAGCAAGATGCAATGTAGGAAATGCGATGAGAACGAGGTTGCTGATGATCACGCCGCAGGCAAACTGAAGGCCATGCGAAATACCGTAACATGGGACGAAGACGGAAGAAAGAAAGAGAGTACAGATCCAGATGTTTCGAAAGCAGAGTGGCCCATTGTCTCCAAGGGCACAGTCGATTCTGCTGTTGAGCAAGGATGCTTAGTTGTTCCACCACTGGATGGGGACGACGCCAGCGTCCATGCCCGAGAGCTGCTGGAAGGCACCGGTAGAGAGGTCAAGGTCTCCCCAGTTGCAGGTGGGGCAGGTGTCGGCAATGACGGCCTGGATGGTCTTGCCGTTGCCCTGGATCGAGACAGTCTGACCGCAAAGGCCACTGTTCATCTGGGCAGAGTTAACAGCGACGACCGAGTCGCTGTCCGAGTGGTACTGACCACAAGAGCCCGGGTTTCCGTTCTGGTAGAAGTAGGTGGCCTGGCCGGATCCACCGGCTCGCTTCTCCATGGGAGCGGCAACAACAGCCGAAGCGGCGGCGAGAGCGGTAAGAGCGAAAGTGGTGAACTGCATGTTGGAAGGATGTGTAAGGGGTGAACGAGAGATGCTTGGACAGAAGTTGGTTGAAGGTGAATTTGGGAAAGGATGTATACAGACGGTATATATAGCTTTGCGAGAGAGGGCACAGCAATGGACGGTGGAAGACGCAGCGACAGCTGTAGCCATCGTGGCACTGCACGATGATTCGAAGAGTGACTTGACCCACTACCACCCCGAAAGTTTTGCTATTTTGGAAAAGTTTGACGCTGGCAAGTGGAAGCGGAGAGAAGGATGACACAACGTTGCGGCAACACCCGATGGTTTGGAGGCGGTGGCGCCACCACAGGCATGCAGGATCGTGAAAAAACAGGGGGGGAGGGAGTCGCCATTGTCTTTGTCACAGCAGGGCTGTGGGCGAGCCAGCAGAGGAGCTGTTGCTGTGGACACCGGCAATTAGCAGTGACGCCGAGCAGAAGCCGGGGGTGAAGCGCCTCAACGTGGCTAGATTGCCGCAGGTTGACGGTGCTTGACAAGTGTCCGAGCAAGCATCGTGGACGATCGGCTGAAACGAGGGGGTTTCAGGTCGACAGTCGTTGAGCGGTGGAGGTGAGTAGTCGCAGTGCTGTGAAGTCACAGTCACAGTGGAAGTCCCGCGTGGCTGCTTCTGACCGCCTAAACGCCCTGTCAATTAGGGCGGTCCCCTCAAAATTTTCAGCCTCGTTTGCCTCGGTTTCGATCTGAAACCAAGCAGGACAACAATTCACCGCGCATCGGCGGCTGCTTTGCCTGCTTGTCCCCTTCTTTTGGAAACGCTGCACCCTCACGTCTAGCGCATGAAAGGCGGTATCTTGACGAGCCGGAACTCGCCGCAAAGTGCTCTTGCCCGGCACCGGCTCTCAACCTTGGTGCTTCTCGGCCTTCTCAGCTTCTCGTGCGTTATAGCCTGTCAGATCAGACATGTCTTTCCCGATACGATGCGATCGCCGATGTATGTTAGATCGAGTCTATGTTTTGCTGACGGCGTAACGCGCTCACGCGCATTTCGGCCATGATTCGGACGCACTCCAGAAGATTAGTGGTTGATGGTACAGTCGCAAAGACAGCGGTCCGCTTAGGGCGTGGTGAGGCGGAGAGTCGGGATTGCGTCAGCTACGAGATGGACATAGGAAGACTTCCGAATTTTGTATTGGAGGTGCGGACAGTCGAGTAGAATTGACATCATTGTTGGGCTAAAAAAGAAAAATCGCGGCCAAAGGGATCACAACACCGCCAAGTAAAACAAACTTCGGTCAGGGTCCGAAATCACAATCGTCACGCTTGGCCATCTTGCTCTCTCCTCTTCGCCGCGTGTACATCTTGAGTCTCTCGAGTACTTGCTCCTTGTCGTCACAGACAGAAGCTCTAGCCGCTCGACGACAGCGCCTCTCGCGCACTCTGCTTCGACACAATGTCGACTCCTGCTGTGCCATCACATGCATTCCACGATCGATTCCTCGTCCCCCAAAATACAGACGGAGAAGCCGCTCATCCCGATCCGAATGCTGTTCTCTACCATTCTTCGGCAGAGCCGCACCGCGAAACCGCTGCTCCTGCTGCTACTGCTTCTGCTACAGACTCAGCTCTTGCAACGGCACTGCCCGAGTTCCCCGAGTTCAAAGGATTCGGGAGCGATCAAGAACTGTTTCATAGCAATTACTTTGAGCAGTTTGCTCCCAAGATTACCACGCCTATAGCCTCTTTTGAACCGCAGTCGGCCCTCATCGAGAACAGCAGTCCAGAGCCTGCTGAACCATCACATCTGGTCGAGCAAGAGCTGCCGCCCGTCTCATCTCTGCATTACCACCCCCCTGCCGTGTCCCAAGAATCAGCTCCTGCCTCTGAGTCACCTGCTGCTCCAATGCCAGACCACGAATTGGCAACAAGTGTAGAGCCTTTCCCTCAGGATCAACTGCCCAACGGAAGCGCTCCTCAGCAGCCGCCGCTGTCTGACCCTGAGCCTCACTTTTCATCGGCCAGTTCGTACGTCAGTCCGCCTTCCATCCATCAGCAACTTCCTGTCCATCAATCTCCTCCGATCCAGCAACTTCCCATTCCTCAGTCCCCTCCAGTCCAGCGCCATCCCAATGCTGGCAATCCTCTGCCCATTCCGCCGTCTCTGCCGACTTCGCCTCCGTCATCAGCCTACCATGCAGGTAGCAGCCCTCCAGCAGCTCCTCAACCTCCTTCCCTCAATGGCCACTTTGCAGAAACTTCGCCCTTGCAAGCACCTTTTGTCTTTCCACCCCGACCTACAACAGACAGCATACACAACTCTCAGCCAAGCTCTGACCACAGACCTCATCCGACGCATCCCGACGCCTTGCCCTTTGAAAGCATGCGTGTAAGTGAGTCCGAGCATGTACAGCCGGCGTCAACCAATCCCTTCCGCAGCGAGACCGGCAGTCATTCCCGATCCAGCAGCTTCTTTGGCAACGAGAGGCCTTCGGCTGCTATCAGTGCTTCCGGCCAACACATTCCTGTTCCTCGCAGCATGATTTCAGATGACGACGGCTTCTATCAACATCAAGAACCCGCCCCTCTTTCTAACCCCAGCTCGGGCTTCTCCCCCAACGGCATGCATCAACCACAGCCACGTCGTGCCGAAAGCAACCTCCCCCCTGTTCCACGCCCGTCCTCCTTCTTTGGTGGCGACGACGATGATGTGTTCAACGCGCCCTCTGACTTCTCGCCAACTCCAGCTGCCGAAGATGAGACAGCAAGTATCAGTCAACCTTATCAACGCAATGAGTCTGTCTACCGAGGCATTTCAACGGCTGCTGGAGGTACTGGCAATGGTCCCATGCCTGCCGCTGCTGGCAGTGGATTCGTCAATCTCGGTTCATCTGCCTCTACTCGACCTGCCAGTATTGCGCCCTCGACTACCAGCGGACCCTTGCTCGACCATAGCCATCTCAAGGTCGGTCAAAAAGCCTCTCTGCTCAGCCATGGCAAGACACTCGAACTCTACCGACAAAATGCCAAAAAGACAAACGATCCGAATCTGATCTACGAGCTTGCAGTCTTCATGATTGACGCAGCCAAGACAATCGAAGACGAGGTCCCGACCGGTGCTACACCTGGCCCTGCTGCAAAAGTAGAAAGCCAAAAGGAAGAACTGATCAAGGAAGCCACCGGTTTGCTCAAGAAGATTGCCGATCGAGGTCACCCCGACGGTCAGTACTTTTTGGGTGACTGCTATGCCAATGGTGTTGGTACAAAGACGGGCAAACAAGACTTCAGCCAGGCATACACCTACTTTGTTTTGGCTGCCAAGCATGGGCACCCCGACGCTGCCTACCGCGCTGGTACGTGCTACGAAAAAGGCTGGGGCTGCCGAAAAGACGCCGGCAAAGCTTTGCAGTTCTTCCGAAAGGCAGCAGCTCAAAGTCATCCCGGTGCCATGTACCGACTGGCAACTGCAGAACTCAACGGAGAGCTGGGCTTGAAGAAAAACGCAAAGGAAGGTGTCAAGTGGCTCAAGCGTTCTGCCGAGACAGCCACGCCAGAGTTCCCGCATGCCCTTCATGAGCTCGCTCTGCTTCACGAGCGAGGCATCGACAATGTCCTGTTTGTCGATCCCGAGTACAGCTGCGAGCTGCTTGCCCAGGCGGGTGAGATGGGGTATGCACCCAGCGCCTACAAACTCGGCGTCAACTACGAGTATGGCCGAATGGGCTGCCCTCAAGATGGCGGACTGAGCATCCACATGTACAACATTGCCGCTCAGCAGAACCACAAGGAGGCGTGCTTTGCGCTTACCGCCTGGTACCTTGTCGGTGCACCGGGAATCTTGCCGCAGTCAGACACGGAAGCTTACCTGTGGGCAAAGAAGGCGGCAGAGCAGCAGCTTGCCAAGGCCGAGTATGCCGTGGGCTATTTCACCGAGATGGGGATTGGCACGGTCAAGGACATTGCCGAGGCCAAGGCGTGGTACAAGCGGGCAGCCGACCATGGCGACAAGCGTGCGAGCCAGCGTGTTGCCGCATTGCAAGGGCGCGGAGCTGCTCCCCCGCCTCCCGGAATCAACCGGCAGCAGCAACGGCTGGAGCAGCGCCAAGAACAGCGGGACAGCATGCTTGAGTTTGGAAGACGCGGACAGCCGACGTCGGCGCCGTTCCCGGGCAGTTTCTCCCAGAGTTCCATGACGCCCAGCACGATGACCAACTATCCCTCTCCCATGGCGATGCGCGATGCACAGACGGCGATGCGCGAGCAGCAGTATCTGGCGAATGTCGCCGCCAATGAGCGTGCTCACGCGCGGGCCATGCTGCGACACTCGCCATCGCAGGGGGAACTCGGTTCGAGCAATCCTGCTGTTGCTGCTGCTGCTGGCCCCCTAGCCCCGGCGCCAGGGCAAGCGCCGCCGTTCAAGGGTCTACCCCGTCCACCTGTCCTGCACCACCACCAGCCAGGTCCACCACAAGCACAGCAGCCCTACCCGTCCTACCCATCTGCGGGCGACGGCGGTGCGGGTGCCATCACGTACGCAGACGCCCCTCCACCCGGACCCGTAGGCCACGTCACCATGCAACCCCCTCCTCCTCACGGTACCGCCGGTGCCGCCGGTGGCGACTACATAAACGTACCCCTCGCAGCTCAAACCCCTACAACTGCTGGTGGTGGTGGGGACGATAAGAAGAAGAAGAAAAACTGGTTCGCACGATCGTAAACCCCACCCCAACACCACCTCGCGTCCCCTTTTCTTTTGCCCCTTTGGCTCTCTCTCTGTGGTCTAGCCTGCTTGCTTGCTTGTCTGCACGCACTCGCACTCGCACTCGCGTTCGTACGTACATTTTTTTCCTCATTAAAAACAACAACAGCATATATACACATTTCACTTACGCATGCCTGCGCGCGCACAAATATGATCCATGCCCCCCCCCCCCCCCCCCCCCCCCCCCCCCCCCCCCCCCCTCCCTCCCCCCCCCCCCCCCCCCCCCCCCCACTGTTTTTTTGTCGTGTTTCTTTTTGGTCGGTGTCGTTTTTTTTTCCGCTGAGGGTGGGTGGCTGGT
>JALBYC010000020.1:37007-188009 GCA_023212645.1 Farysia itapuensis | reverse complement strand
GGGGGGGGGGGGGGGGAGGGGGGGGGGGGGGAGGGGGGGGGGGCGGGGGGGGGAGGGGGGTGGGGGCGGGGGCGGGGGGGGGGGGGGGGGGGGGGGCGGGGGGGGGGGGGGGGGCGGGGGGGGGGCGGGTGCGGGGGGGGGGGGGGGGGGGGGGGGGAAGAGCAGGATGCACACTTACCGAGGGGAACGTACTCCCAAGTTTGGATGTCACGAGCGGACCAATCGGACAGAATGACTGCACCAAACACATGGTCGGCCGCCTGTGCTGGTGACAGTCGCTGTCCGAGCTTTGTCGCTGCACCTCCATAAAACTGCTCATCCAAGTCAGACACAGAAACTGGTGCAAGTTTGACGGCTACTTACGAATCCCACTTCCAGTTCATAGTCGAGCTTCCGAGATGCAGACAGGATGGGCTGCTTAGCGCCTGGCTCGGGCAGAATCTGACCCACAGGGCGGTGAATCGACGTCCCACTGACCACGATAGATCTGGTACACAGACAGTCAGCAAAGGTTCGCATCAACGGTAGTAGGCAGGGGCCAGACTTACGAAGCTCGACCGTGGTATGCGACGGGCAGATGTCGCCAGTTTGGCTGCAAGGCGTTGTCTTTGCCTCGGATCAACACGCCGCAGTTGTAGGCATGTTCCAGGCTGGCGTAGAAATCGGTATAGTCGCCAATCTGAGCGGGTAAGCACATGGATACCGATGCGAGTGGCACAAAGACCTGATCGCGATAGGGCGAGTGTTCCAGCTGTGAGCCTTTCGCTAGAATCTTCTGCAGATGGTGACGAAAGGCGGTCCACTGCGTCCTGTCTAGTGCCATGAAAGCATTCAATGTATTCTGACAACTTTGTCTTTCAGTCACAGCCAGAAGGATTTGAAAAGCTATCAAAAGCAGTTACTCACACTGGAAAAGATGTCTTTTGGCAAGAAGCTGGGAAAGAAGGGTGTGCCGGAGAGCGCCTTGAGATCCAGCACAAGCTGTCCAATGGCTACGCCACAATGGCGCTCACCTTCGTCTGATCCAGTATAAAACACGCCATATGGCAGATTCTGGATGGAGAATGGACATTTTGGCCCATACTGGACGAAGGACTGCATTGTGTGATGGTGTGCAGCGTCGTGCTTCCAGATCAACAACCGTCTGAACCTTTGTGGGGAAAAAGTGTCAAGAAGACGCTTTGCCTGTTTGCTTTTGCCGAGAAGTGTAAAGGTCAAGTTTTGCCGTCGAGTGGATTAGCCGCAGCCCCGCTTTAGCGAACCGAGTTCGTGCGGTACTTCAACGACGCCGGGCAAACACAAACCACGGCGGCGTATACACAAAGCACACATGAACGGGTAAATCAAACTTAGCTATTGTTTCTCTTTCTGGGCAAGACGGAAGTGGGGAAGCACGAATTAGTCTTAGTCCTTTTTGGTTACGCTTGCAGCCATCTGGTGTTCAGCGCGGCTTTTTTCTTCTTCAAGCCACTGCTCAATGGTAGCTGGGTCACGAGGAACGAAGCGAACCTTGAACGGTTTGGGTGTAGAACTGAGACCCTTGGGATTGGCGCATCCAGTGGCCGGGTTCATGTCGAATTCCTGCTCAGACGGGTTGTCTGAAAGTTCGATCTTGAAGAAGTGGATGACTTTGCAGAAGGCGACGTAGAGCTCGCGGTTGGCCAGGTGGACGCCAGCACACATGCGACGTCCGGCACCAAACGAGTAGTGGGCCTGCTTATTCTCCTCGCCCGGTTCCAGGAAGCGTTCCGGACGGAAGGTGGCCACATCATCACCGTAGCGTTCCTGATCCTGATGAATAGCCCATGCGTTGAGAAAGACGGTCGTGCCGGAAGGAATCTTGACACCCTTGTACACCGAGTCGCCCAACGTAGCTTTGGGTAGGGCAAGCTTGAGCACGCTAAAGTAGCGCGAACACTCCTTGTGCAGTGCGGTAATGTATTCGACCGTCTCTTCGGTGGAAGAGGGGATACCGCCCTGGTACACTTTGTACATTTCCTGGTATGCTTTTTCCTGAATGTCGGGACGCTTGGCGAGGAAGCCAATGGACCAGATGAACGTGTTAGCCAGAGTGTCCAGTCCGGCAGACACCATCGAGAGGCAGATGGAGGACAGTTCGTCGTCATTCAGCTTGGCCTCTGGATCTTTGAGGATGTTGCCAGTGATACAGGGGATGTCCGTGCCCTCTTTAACACGCTGCTTGAGATCGTTGAGCAGCTTGCTCATGTACACGTCGCGTCTTGCTCGAATTTGTCCTGCAAACGCATCACTGTTGGTGCCAAAGCGAGGAAGGTAGCGCACGATGGGTAGATAGTCGGCGGGAGAGTTGGACACGGAGCGGAAGTTGGCCACATGCGTCTCGACCTCAACAATCTCGTTGAGCAGCTGGTCGCCGACTTTGTCCAGCCGCGAGCCATAGTTGACCACCAGCGAGACGTTGAGGGCCAAACGCTGGAAGTACGCAAAGGGGGCGATGGGGCTGGCCTTTGATTTGTACAGATCTTCGATCAACGAGAGAGTTTCGCGGTCGATGATGGGGACATAGCTCTGCACGGCTGGACGGTTGAGTGCAGTGGCTGCAGCCTTGCGCTTACGCTTGCACGACTCGTCCCACGGCGACGTACCAATCGTAAACCCAGCCGTGGAGGAAACAACATGGTGAAAGGTATAGAACAGCGGTCGACTGATGTAGATACTGCCCAAATCCGTCAGTAGCTCCTTGGACGCCTGTGCCGTGTTGATAATGACCACCTCTCGCTCGCCCAATTGCACCTTGTACACCGCACCGTACTTTTTCGACCACTTGTAGTAAGTCTGGGCTGCATCTTCGCCCACCTGGAACAGATTACCGACATACGGCCAACCCCTTGGACCGGGGAGCTTGATCTTCGAAGGCTTGACAAGCGAGTACGCGAACGGCACCAGCACCAAGGCCAAAGCCACCACCACGGCCAATTCGCGAGGCGAGGACAACTCCAGGTACGTCATGCTGAGCTTAGGCTGGAACACAACCTGCAACCCTCCTGCAATGTGTTACTTATATACTTGTCAGTAGTGCTTCCTCCCCCCCTTTAGTTTTCCCCGCAAATTCTTTGTTGAACCCCGCTTCTTGCCCAGCGTTTGCCCAAACGTTCGCGTAGAGAAAATTGGTTTTGCCGTATTGACAGGTTGTGCCGAAGTGAGTTTGGTTCAGCCGCTGCTGCGTCTGGCCCCTCTCTCTCCCCGAAGTGCAGCAAACTTGCTTGCCGGTAATAGCTAATCAGTTACAGATGAAACGGAGATCTACAGCACACACAAACATTGGCGAAATGAGATGGATTTTTGTCTTTCTGCAAAGATGATGTAGCTCAAGCGTAAAGTTGCCAATCAAAGTGGAGTTGCGAGGTCCAGACCTGCGAGCAGCCTGCGAACGGGCCCGATGTTAGCGAAACCTGCATGGAGGGAGACGGTGACGAACCGAGGTTGAGGACAGACATGGACTCTCGGGCACTGGACACGGGGTCCCACCTGTGACTGGCTTCGTTGCTGGAGTTGGGATTGCCGGTGTGGATGAAGGCGGACCATCGAGACTGGACCTGCTGAGCAAGCGCGCGCTGTTTCCAATCGTGCAGCGAATCCGGATCGACAAACAGGGTAGAGATATCGTCTTCGTGACACACGGTGCCTGCTGTTGAGCAGTAGGTATTGTTTTGGTTGGAAGGGTATCGAATGCCAGCCTGAAAGGTGGCGAGGTATACTGCGCCGTTGAGCGCGTATCGATGAGCATTGTACCAAGCTGGACAGGTGAAGACACTCTGCGTCAGGATTTTCTCCAAGTTCTTGCGCAGACCGTCGCGAACAGCAGGAATAGGTTGGCTGTACTGACTGCAGGTGCCGAGCACCGAGCTGCAATTGGCTCCAAACGCAAGCGTCAGCAGCTGCGTTCGCGTCAATGTCGCGGGCTGGCCCGTCAGATGGACGAGATTGGTGCTGCTTCCCGACGGCTGTATACTTTTCCCGATCAACGAGCCTCCCTCATTGGCGACGGTAGTCATGATGAGCGGTTTGCCACTCAGAGCTGCCACTGACGCTGCTGGATCGTGTTCGAAAGCCGGACCGGTATACACCCCGGTAAATGGTCTCCACACTTGGCCTGGTGCAATCGACGGATCCAGCGATACACCTTGCGCCGCAATCGATGTCGAGAAAGCCAAGATCTCAGTCGCTGGTTTCGACCGCAAACAGGCCAAGTCACCGCAACCAGACTGTGCAAGTGCAGTGCTGCTGACCAGATCGCTCGTCGTCCGAGACTGGGTTGCGTAAGTGGCTGGATCCGAGTGCAGAATTGCGCGGTGGAAGAGAGCTTGAGCGTCTGGCACTGAAAGCAGGGTCCTGATCATGTGGGCGCCGCTGCTCTGCCCCGCCAGAGTGACGCGAGTAGGGTCGCCACCAAATGCACTGATATTGTCTCGTAGAAATTCAAGACCGAGCACCACGTCGCGCAAGCCTTGATTCCCTGCCACCTTGCCTGTCGCATTCACAGAGGTCTCTTCGAGAAAAGCGTTGGGACCGAAGAAGCCAAACATGCCGAGACGGTATTGGATCATGACGACGATTATGTCTTGCGAAGAGGCGAGATAGGAGCCATCGAGACCTGGAGCGTGAGATGAGCCGCTGACGAAGCTGCCGCCGTGAATCCAGACGATGACTGGCCTGGGCATGCTCGTACGAACCGAGGGCCGATACAGGGTGAGATAGAGACAGTCTTCACTCATGCCATCGTCTGTAATGCCATAGACTGCGTTCGAGACTTGCATGCAGGCGCGGGGCAGTGAGCTGGCATTGTACGGCTTGGACTGCGATAGTGGAGCGATGATCGGCTGAGGACTTGCAAAGCGCAGCTCGCGAACGGGCGCTTCGGCAAACGGTAGTGTGAAGCGCTGAGCAGCGTTTTCCAAGGTAGCAGCGCCCACTACAGCACCGAGCTTGCCGAGATCAACTCGAAGAGAATTTGCCGCAGAACACGGAGCCGATGTCGAACGATCGTGACACAGAACCGGCTGTGTCAGCACAGAGCCAAAGAACGAAGAAAGAACCAGTAGCGTGTAGGTCAGATAGACGGACAGCATGGAAGCCGACATACTGAGCCAGCCAGATGTCGTCGCAGGGGAGGAAAGTACAGCGCCGTACTAAAAAGAGCAAAGAGGGTGACTTATACCTGTGTTGCTCGCAGGACGGCTACACTGCCGGGAGCTACATACCAAGCAGCTGCGCTCAAGATGCGAACAATGAGAGCGTCAGATCTGGCGACGCCAAAACGCATCTTGATACTTCCCTTTGTTCGACGAGCGCCAAGTAGGTCCCGCTTTGACAGTCAACAAAGGGCAAAAGACAACCGCGTCCTTGGATGAAGGGCGGAACGTACGCATGCGTGTTCATCCCGACATGCTTTTTAGACTTCACCAAAGTCTCCGTGGCCCGTGCTCTTGGCGTGCTGGATGGCCTCTTTCTGACCGGTGAGCTTGGTTCCACACGTCTTGCACTTGAGGGAGAAAGTGGACGTGTCGGTATAGTAGCGTTTTGCCTTCAGCTCGCCAACCAAGGACTGTGCGGCTTGCAAGATTGGATCCTGATCCAGTGGGATACCGAATGCGGACAGAGATGGGAAGATGGTGGTGCCGGAAGACATGGACGCTGTTCTGGCAGGAAGCAGAGTCAAAGCATCGTAGTGGATGCCCGAGTAGATGACAATGCCACGGTTCTCGTAGCCCATATCCTCACCAAAGCGGTGAATTGTGCCCGAGGCTACGTCAATCGAGTCGATCTCGATGCCAAAGTGCGCAGAGAGGATGGACAGTTCGATAGCGCCGCCCCACGTCTGCGGTGAGAGAATCTTGGAGATGTAAGAATCTCTGGGTTGGCCCAGCACGACATCGGGATACGAATCAGGGTCTCCTCGGATGACCTCTGCCACCACCTGCCGCAGACCATCGCAGACATCGCTGCCAATCCGGTGCTCAAACAAGAAGCCGACCGAGTTGAACAGGCAAGCATTGTCGTCAGGCACCACCTTGAGCGCCAAAAAACCCTGATCTCCAGTGACTGGGATCACCACTGAGCCATCCTTGATGTCCTTTGCCGTTGTCGTCGATGAAGAAGCGCGAGAAGGAGTAGCAGCGGGCTGTCTCACCGGCGTCGTAGCTGCAGCTACCGTAGCTGCTTCCGAACTTTGTGCTGCTTTCTGCGGCAATGGTGGATCTGACGGTAAACGCTCAGATACAGTGCTCGCACCTGTACGCTTCGTAACAATGATTTGCTCGCCCTTGTGTATACCACTAGCAGTGAGCGACTGCGTAGCTGCTTGGGCGGAGAGATGTACGACTTTAGGTGGATAGCCCAGCTTGAGCTCCTGTTCGTGCGGAGCAATGGCAGCCTCGGTCTGTATAAAGTCTTGGAGATCTTTCAGCGTGGTACTCTCCTGTACTTTGAAGGTGGCTGACCCCTGTGGGTGTCGTATCCTGATCATGATGCTGCGAGAGGAAGGCGAGCTAATAAGGAGTACGAGGAGGTGGCCGAGGTGGAGGTAGCAATAAAGTCGCTCTAACATTTCCTGCTTCTCGCACGAGATTTGGTTGACGTGATCGACTGTGAGTCCAGTGTCTGTGACTTTCTCAGCTTGCGGGAAGAAGTCACAGAGTGCACGGGGACAATTTGAGGTATATCGATCTGGACCGTTTGTCCGGATTCTTCCATCCCATCTATGCCTCCTGCTTCCACTAGCATCCTCTTACGTAGAATTTCCCAGACTACCAAGCAATTGTCGGGCAGCTTTTCCACCATGGCCTCCTCGCACAGTGAATTCAAGGCGCGCGTCGTCGGCTCGCCCAACACGCTCGACTTCCGCGTGTTTCTGGAAAACACAAAGACCGGCCTGCCCGCATCGCCGTTCCACGATGTGCCGCTGTTTGCCGACGAGAGCAAGTCGATTCTCAACATGATTGTCGAAATCCCGCGCTGGTCCAACGCCAAGCTCGAGATCTCCAAGGATGAGTCGTTCAACCCTATCAAGCAGGATACCAAGAAGGGCAAGCTTCGCTTTGTTCGAAACTGCTTCCCGCACAAGGGCTACATCTGGAACTACGGTGCCTTCCCCCAGACGTGGGAGGACCCGAACCACACGCACCCGGACACCAAGGCGAAAGGTGATAATGATCCGCTGGACGTGTGCGAGATTGGCGAGCAGGTCGGCTACGTTGGTCAGGTTAAGCAGGTCAAGGTGCTCGGCGTCATGGCCTTGCTCGACGAGGGCGAGACTGACTGGAAGGTGATTGTCATTGACGTCAACGACCCACTTGCCAGCAAGCTCAACGACATTGAAGACGTCGAGCGTCATCTCCCCGGTCTGGTGCGTGCCACCAACGAGTGGTTCCGCATCTACAAGATCCCCGACGGCAAGCCCGAGAACCAGTTCGCCTTCTCCGGTGAGGCCAAGAACCGCAAGTACGCCACCGAGATTGTACACGAGTGCAACGAGGCCTGGAAGCGTCTCGTCTCTGGTCAGACTGACCCGGGCGAGATCAGCCTTGCCAACACCACTGTCCAGGGAAGCGCTGCCACCGTCGGCGCCAACGACGCAGCCGTCACCAGCATCCCCAAGGCAAACCCCCAGGCACCCGCACCCATCGACTCGAGCATCGACAAGTGGTTCTACATCTCCTCCTCCTCTTTCTAATCCATCACACGCGCCCGCGCCACAATCAGTGAGGTAAACAAGAATGTTTTGGTTTATGCACTGAACATCTGTTTCTGCTTCTGCAAAAGGAGTTTCTTGTGCACTTTCTTTTTCCGGTTGGCCAGGGTTTTACGGGCGCGTTTCTGCTGGTCTGCATCATTGAGATCGATGGGGGATGGGGAGCGTTTTTTGGAGGTGCGTGTGAAGCAGGCGACAAAGAACCCGTTGGAAGCCTCGACGTGGGGTAGTGGAGGGTCTGTTGATGTTCGCTCTGTTTGAGGCGTACTTCCTCCGGGATTGCAGCGGATCATGTGTTGTGCGAGGGCGGGGTTGGCCCCGCACTCGCTGGCAAGACCGCGCGTGGGCCAGGTAGGGATGGGGTCCGAGGCAAGGACCCACTTGCCATCCGCTTCGGACGACGCAAGTGCTCGCATAACCACCTGTTCGTTCTCCTCGGCATTGACCGAACAGGTCGAGTAAACCAGCCGTTGCAGCGCAGGGAATTGGAACGCATGCCGGATCATGAGCGTCTGAAACTCGGACAACTGGCGTAGACGAAGCTGTCGTTTGGACAACGTTGAATTCTCCCCCGGCCCGTCGTTATCGGTACTGCTGGACGCGGTGTCGTTGAGTTCTTCGACAGTGTCGTCATCGTCGTCGTCTTCTTTGAGCCAGTCGAGACGGTTGACGATGCCAGTGCCGCTGCAACTTGGATCGAGCAGCATGTGCGTTACCTGCGTGTACGCTTCCGGCTGCGTCGTCAGAAAATCCCGCCGTTGAGGCTCTACATTGCCGGATCCTCCTCCCTCGTGGCTGCTGCGCGTCGCTCCAACAGCAGCTAGACGTTTCGTCAGAATTTTGAACCGCGCCTCGTCTCGTTCAAACGCAATCACGCGACCCGAGCTGGATTGGGCGGCGCCACACTTCTCATACATGATGGCCGAGAGATGGCATGTTTTGTTCCCAGGAGCGCTGGTTGCGTCCACCACTGTCGCAGAAACGGGCGGGTCAAGAACGTACGCTGGGAAGCAAGACGCCAAATCCTGCATCACAATCCAGTTGTCCCTGTACAGCTCCGTCTGGAGCAACAAGCTGGTTGCCTTGCTGTGAAACGCCAGCAAGTTGGGAACATGCGTGGAGAGGGCAAAGTCTTTGACCTTGTGCAGCTCGTCGCTGTCTACTTTTGTCCAGTGGTGCTGGTCAAGCCAGGCGAGGACGCGGTCGGGCGTTGTGCGCAGTGTGTTGATGCGAATCCAGCGGGGGATACGCGCCGAGAGTTCCTGGTAGAGGGCACCCACTCGCAGATCCGCGACGCGAGATTTGCCCTGCTTGATCTGCAGCTTGACCAGCGCTGCATGGATCGGAGTACGGTACCGTTCGAGGGTCACCTTGGGTGGCCAAGTCTTGGCTGCTTGAATGCCGCGGTTCTGAAACAGCAAGTCATGACAGAGAACCAGCAGAAAAGCCTCTTTGGACGGGTACGTCGCCGACACATGCTTCCGATCTGCTGCGTGTGCTTTCCCTCTCGCAGCTTGCTTCTTGGTGGCCACGGGGGCTGAGTTGAAAACACGGTCTTCCAGTTGAGCGACTTTGGACTGTTCAATGGCGTGGGTCAGCGCGGATCTGTAGGCGAGTGCATTGATCAAAATGGCTAGCACCCGGCCCGAATCAGGAAACGGAGCGGCTGCTGCTTTCACAGAGCACTCATCCCGCAACACTCTGTCCAGCGCTCTGGCCGAACGAAGGTAAAAGTCGGCCATAGCGGTGGTAGCACACCCAAACAGCTGCGAATCAAAAAATGGGCGTAAGAAGAATCAAAGGGTCTCCCCACTTCCATGTCCCGAAACCCGGAACTACGCGGGAACACCACACAGGACGCAGACGACGACGACAAAGGAGTGACATTTTACGGTCTCGAAATAAGACATTAGATAGAGAGAGCGTGGTATTAAAAGCAGCTGTAGCTCGCTACGTGCTGCCAGGAGCGGCAGTCGTATCTGCGTTACCGCCATCGGTAGCGATGGGCACGGTATCGGAGTTGCCAGCGAGGGGGGACGAGGGAAGGGCGGCAGGGGCATTTGTGGCGGCCGTCGTCTTGAGTCCATCCTGGCTGCTCTGGCGTGAAGGCGTGCGGGAGCCGTTTCGAGGCGGACGAGGAGGAGCCTCTACAGACACTTTTGCTGCAGGCGCTGCCGATGATTCCAACGCCGTATTGGTAGCCGTTTGCTCCGGTTGGGTGGCGGAAGTGGCCGAGGCTTGCCTGTGCATTGAGCTGCGACGCTGCGGAACATCGCGCGTTGCTGTCTCCGCAGGTGATGTAGCATGGCTCGACTCGGCTTCGACCGCTGGCGCCGGTTTGCGGGAGAGACTGCCAGACTTGTGCGCGGTAGCCAGTGGGCCAGTGTTGGAGTCGGCGGAGAAGGTAGATTTGCGGAAAGATTGGTTGCGAGCGGGCGCTGCTGGTGGAGGCGGCAGTACTGGGGCTATACCCATCTTGGACGTTGATGCTGCCGATCCAGAGGGAGAGAGCGAGCTACCTGCCGCTGCACCTGGTTCCTCAAATTCAGTCGCCCCGGGGAGCAGGGCAGCCTTGCGCTTGTGCGTATCCTCCAAATCGCGCAGGCTCTTGAGACCGCCACCGGCAGAGTTTGTGGTAGCTGCAGCGCTAGTGGCGCCGTCGAAACTCAGCTGATCCAGCTTTTTGGGCAGCACGATCGAGGCATCCGTCTGGGCTGCGTCTTGCTCGCTGTCGTCTGCAAAAGTGGGAATCCATTGTCGACGCTCCTTGAGGAACTTTTGCAGGTCTACTGGGTGACTAGCGGCAGCGGACTCGGATGCAGGCGAGAGATCTCGCCCCGTCGTAAGATCAATCTGATTCCATTGCACACCCTTGCCAGCAAAGAGCTCGGATGGACGAGGACCACTGGCTGGATTTCCACTCGAGAGACCTCCAGCAACACCGTCGTTGACTGCATCGACCAGCGAGCCACCTGCTCCGCTCGGAGAAGCAAGTGCGGGGGCAAGCGCCGGAGCTGTCTCCTTTACTGGCGCTGGCTTGGATGTTACAGCAGCTTTGCCAGGGTACAGTGGATTGGCAGCCCTGGTGGATGTAGCCTGGTTTGTGGGCTTGCTGGGTACATCTACGGCTGGTTGCGAAGGAGTCGAGTCCTGGGATGCCTTTCTGCGTGGACTGGAGAAGAAGCGCTTCATGCTGAGGGAAGTGCGAGAACGAAGGGAGGAAGAATCCGACGCCTGAGAGGGTCCACGTCTAGAGCCAAAGTCGGGACTGTGACCGATCTGGTCAGATGTCTGTAGTGCTGGAGCAGCAGCGGTGCGAGAGACGGAGCGAGACCGTATACTCAGAACCATGAAAGGAAAGGCAGCAACCTAAAAGGGAGAGAAGAGAAGGAGACGCTAAGCTCAACTTCATCATGTGAATGACCTTGAACCGGACCTGCGTGTGCACTCACACTGTGGACTCGCAACACCGCCCTCACGCTTTCCCATTCACGAATGTGGGCGGGGGGCCGAATACCACACAACATTCCCACCCTTGCTCTCGCTCGCTCGCACAAAGCATAGACTCAACATCATTGCAGATCCACCTTGCATCGGTGTACGGCTGTGGAACCAACCTTGGCAGTGTGAGTGTGAGTGTACCATGCATGTATGCATACACCATGCGAATGTTGCGATCTGACAACGGTAGGTTGAAAGTCGTGATCGATGTCGTGCGAGAGAGTGCAAAGGGACAAGAAGAAGCGGTTGGAAGAAGAACACTTTGTCCTCCTTTCAGTGTTTCCCACACTTCTTGGGTTGCTACCACTTACCACAATCATGTCGGGCCAACAGGTGTTTGTGATGAACGCCGGTCCTGAGCGCCAGACGGGGCGAAAGGCGCAGATCTCCAACATCACCGCTGCAAAGACCGTGGCCGATGTCATCCGCACCTGTCTCGGTCCCAAAGCAATGCTCAAGATGATCCTCGACCCCATGGGCGGCATCTTACTCACCAACGACGGTAACGCCATCTTGCGGGAGATTGAAGTCGCACATCCCGCTGCCAAATCCATGATCGAGCTCAGTCGGACACAGGATGAAGAGGTCGGTGACGGCACCACCAGTGTTATCATTCTTGCCGGAGAGATCCTCGCCCAGTCCCTGCCACAGCTGGAACGGGGCATTCATCCCGTCGTCATCATCTCTGCGTTCAAGAAAGCGCTAGCGAGAGCACTCGAGATTGTAGACGAGATTTCTGTGCCAGTCGACGTGACGAACGACGAAGAGATGCTGGCACTCATCAAGACATCCATTGGCACCAAGTTTGTCTCACGCTGGTCAGATCACATGTGCAAGCTTGCACTTAAAGCAGTACGCACCGTCGCACAAGTTGACCCAACATCATCTACCGCCGCTGGACTCGACCCAAGCAAAACGGTCGACATCAAGCGATATGCCCGCGTTGAAAAAGTGCCGGGTGGCACGATTGAAGAGTGTCGCGTGTTGGACGGTGTCATGCTCAACAAGGACGTCACACATCCCAAGATGCGCAGACGTATCGAAAACCCGCGCATCATGCTCCTCGACTGCCCACTCGAATACAAAAAGGGCGAGTCGCAAACCAACATTGAAATCACCCGCGAACAGGACTGGAACAAGATTCTCGAGATCGAAGAGCAACAGATCCAGACCATGTGTGAAAAGATCATCGAGTTCAAGCCCGACCTTGTCTTTACCGAAAAGGGGGTTTCCGATCTCGCACAGCACTACCTGCTCAAGGCGGATATCACCTGCATCCGACGGGTACGCAAGACGGACAACAACCGAATCGCACGCGCCACCGGTGCCACGATCGTCAACCGTGTCGAAGACCTGCGTTCCGCCGACATTGGCACGCGGTGTGGCCTCTTCCACATTGAAAAACTCGGCGACGAGTACTTTACCTTTTTGGAAGAGTGCAAGAACCCCAAAGCATGCACCATCCTGCTTCGCGGTCCCTCGAAAGATATCTTGAGCGAAGTCGATCGAAATCTGGCAGACGCCATGGCTGTTGCACGCAATGTCGTCTTCAACCCTGCGCTGGCACCCGGCGGAGGCGCGACGGAAATGGCGATAGCTTACGGACTCTCGGAATTCGCAAAGGAGCTCGAAGGCGTTGAAGTCGGACCGATCCGAGCTGTATCGGATGCCATGGAGGTGATCCCCCGCACGTTGATCCAGAACTGTGGTGGAAATGCCATCAAGACGCTCACAACGCTGCGGGCCAAGCACGCCAACGGTGAACACTCGTACGGCGTCGACGGCGAAACGGGCGCTGTGGTCGAGATGAAAGAGTACGGACTGTACGAATCTGCTGCGGTCAAGATCCAGACGCTCAAGACGGCGATCGAGTCGGCGTCGTTGCTGTTGCGTGTGGATGACGTTGTGTCTGCCAAACGCGGTCGTCAACCTGGAGGCGGCGCTGGGCCGGGAGTACAAGCCCCCGACGCCGGTATGAACGAGGACACTGCTCCCGACATGCCCCAAATGTAGATTCACAGCCCATCGCGCAGCTAATTGACACAACTTGTAACATTACCACGCATCGAAAAATTGGTATACATCTCTTAAGACGAACGCGAGGAGGGTGAAGAATGGTATATGAAAGACAGGGGGGGTGGGGTTTCGACCCTTTCAGGCTTTGGGTGTGGGGGCAGCGGGGGTCGGAGTGGCGGACTTCTCTTTAGCCAGTGCAGTAGAGCCGTTCATGGGCGTTGAATCGTTGGGCGCTGTTGTGTCTTTGCCGGTATCGACGAGTTCTTGGCCGTCACGTCCGCGCCAGATGCCGTCGCGCTGATCGACTTTGCCATAGAGCTTGGTGCTCTGATTACGCTCCAGAGCGCGCATCCACTCGTCGACAATCTGTCGCGAGTCAACCAGGACATTGATCTCCTGCGAGTGGAACCAGGACTGCGTGTCCTGATTGCCAGAGCCCAGCACGGCGACCTGGTGGTCAAACGCGGCAAACTTGACGTGACAGTTGCGCTGTTTGCGCACGGCGTTGAGGGGGCGCGACATGTCTTTGCCCGTGTACCAGTAGACTTCGAGGTATTTTTCGTCTCCCTTGCCCTCGCGGCGCAATTGGCGGTAGAAGGCGGTGACCACCTGCTCGTTGGTGCCACCCTGAAACGGCATCGACTCGGACTTGTCATTGAAGCCCAAATCTAGCCACAGCTCGACAGTGACGTGTCGTCGAACAGCAGCCAGGACGGCTGCCTTGATCGGCGAGGCATTAAGCGTCGGCGACTGGATAAAAATGTGCTTCTTGGCGTACCGAAATCCTGCGAGCCAGGCTGCGTCTTGAGGATTACGAATATCAGAGTGACCCGGCGTGCCGTGTGGTCGGCGATTGACCAACGCCATTGGCACAGGTTCGTGCGGTTTGTGGAACACGTACGGCTGGAAGTCCAGCACGTCGTTTAGCGCCGACAACTTGTCCTGCGACAGATTCTCGGCCGTCAGCTCGCCTTGCACTTTCGAGTTGTTGGCGAAATCGAGCGATTTGGTGATGGCATTGAGCTTTTCAGCTGCCGAATTCTTCGACATTTGCGAGAGGGTACGTTTGTGGATGCGTCGGTAGGCGACGACTCCCGGAGCTCCTGCATCGTCTTCCACTGCAGGCTTCTCCGCGCTGGTGGGTGAGCCGGGCATTGCGATCTTGAGGCTGTCAGGCTTGGCAGGCGAATCAGCGCTGACGTGAGTCGCAACACTCGTGTCCGCCTTTCCAGACTCTACGTCTGCGCTCACGGGCGCGGGGACATCCGTCACTGTCGTCTCATCACCCGTCTCGCCCGCACTCGCGTGATCTGGTTGCTCTTTAGACCCGTGTGCCGAGTCGTGCAGATCGGTGTGGTCCTCCTCAGCGACCGACGTGGGCACATTGACACCCAGCAGCGCATTCTTGGGCCGTGGATTGCGTCGCACTTCTTGCGCTACGTTTTTGGAACTGCTCGGTCCAAGACCAAACACTTCCAGCGCGCCATCGGCCCAGCCTAGCGGTTTGTGGCCCTCCTTGATCATAAGTGTTTCGACGATGTCGACAAAGTTTTTGCGCTGGTGTGGCGGGTGGGAGTCGGACTTGTCGAGCGAGCTGCCTTGGCGGTCAGACTTGGGGCTGGCGTCTGGTCTGGGGCTGCTGGTCTGTTGAAAGTGGCTGAAGCGCTCGCCTAGCACTTTTTGCGCCCAGAGTGCTCCGGCATTGCGCGCTGCTTTCTCGCCGTCGACGTGATGGTCCGTAGTGGGCGAGCCTGCGCCCTTGTTACCAAAACTATCTCTACGCTTCACCTCGCCAAAGTGGAAACCAATGGGACTCTGCAGGCTTCTTTCTTTCTCGTCTTCAGTGGCACGGTCTTCATCGTGCAGTTGCTGTCGCACGTTGAGCGACATTTCTTTGAGCTTGGCGATGGAAAGTGCGGGGAGGGAGCCTTCGCTGCCCGTCATGAAAGCCGAGGGAGACGGCGCGACGGGTGCCGGATGGGACAGACACGGCAGCGCTGGCTGAAGACGATTCCCCCAACTAATCAGCGCATGGTCGTACACCGAATTGACAATATCGCCCTCGAGGCGGATGCAAGCTTCTACATTCGGGCGGTCCTGAATGTTGTTCGAGTTGATCAGCGCCACTTGTCGGTCGACGATGAGCAATTTTGCGTGGAAAGTGCCCATGAGCGGTCGATGGTAGTTGAGAATCTCCATGGTGAGGTTGGGAATCTCGTCTTCGGTGGGCAGACCATTCTCCTTCCACATGTTGGGGGGTACTGGTTTGCGCAGACGGAAGAGATCGGCCAACACTTGCGGTCCTCGATCCCACATGAGCTTGACGACAATTTTTTCCTCGGCAGATGGCGGATCGAGGTCGATGTCGGCGTCCTGGTCGTGGTCCTTTCCGTCCTTTTCGCCGCGCGCCGTCGAGCCAGGTGCGCCTTGCTCTTTGAGCATATCGTCGTGCTGCTGGGCTTCTTTCTCGGCGACGTTGGACGAGTTGGAGCTCGATGTGTGCTGCGTGGAATTGCCGGCCTTTCGGCGGGCAAGGGCGGCAATCTTGCGTCGCTTAAGCACACGTTTGTTGAGCTCGCGAAGTGCTTCAGCTATGCGATCGACATTCTTGCCGCCCTGCCAGTAGTTGGTGAGCAGTATGACTTCCTTTCGGGCGGCAATGATACAGTCGTAGTAGTGTCCGATGATGTCCGGGCCTGTGGAGAAGATGGAGAGAGGCACGATGCCGGTAGTTGCGAGTAGTGGTGGTGATACTACGCCAGACATTGGATTGCGTGGAAGTGGGAGGAGACAGTCGGCAAGCACCATGAGGTACAGACGCGAGGGTCCACCTTGGGCTTCGGTCTTGTAGCCAAAGCGGGCGCGGACACGATCGAGTTCCTCCTCGTCCGGCTCACGGTTAGCATCATGGACCGCACCTTTGTCCCATACCCAGTGCTTGCCTCGCCCCTCTTCGAGCTGTTCCTTGATCTTGAATCGCAGGATACCTCGTCTGGCTGCAGACGGTGAAGGAAAGAGGTGCTTGGCAGCTACAGACGGCGGCAGTGTTGGGTCTGCAGCGACGGCAGAGGTGATGGTAGCATGTGCCGATTGTGGTCTTGCATTCTGATATGGACCGATCTGGGTGCCCGCGGAGAGATGAGCATTACGCTTCGCATCCTCCTCAATATGAGAGTCACCGCAGATCATGGCGACACTTGACAGCAAGGAGGAAGGGGGAAACAATGCCACCCAATTGGAGTGTATATAGTAAGATGCACAAGCGGGAGGGGGCCAAGCTTCTTGGCTTCTCCCCGTTCAAAGCTTGGCTCGTCCTGCCCGGTTTCATGTCATGACGCGGACCCACATGCACCACACTTCCGTCCCTCAGACACGATCTTTGATCCACATGCTCTGCATCCGCCGGTTCAGGATGTTGCAACGACATCCCCCATTGTGATATGCACTGCCACGCCCCAGACTGCTGTCCCACTCCGACTCTGAATCATTCACGCAACGCATACGGCAAACCGGCACAAAGTCGTACAACGTCGGCCAACGTCATTTAGGGTTCCGCACGTGTCCCTCTCGCACGAGAGAAAGTATCCCATCCTCTCGGAACTCGGGAGTTACAAGGAAGATTGGTCAAGCTGGAAGGAGACTCCTTTTGCGGTATACACAGACATAGTATGACGGACTTGGTTGCATCGTCTGGGTCGGACCCGGCGCATATAACTTACAAAGTGCAACAGGCGGTGGCGCAAGATGAGCCGTTCTGGTCCTTCGAGTTCTTTCCGCCCAAGACGACGCAGGGCTTGGCGAATCTGTACAACCGCATAGCGCGAATGAAGTCCAACCTCGACCCAAAGTGGATCCACGTCACATGGGGTGCAGGCGGAACGACGGGTCTCAAATCGCTCGAGCTAGCGGGTCGCATACAGCGTGGGAACCTTGATCCTGAGGTTGCCTTTGCACGCGGACAAGACGAGCGTGAGAACAGTGAAAGGTCAGCACATGCCACTGCCGATGCTTGCGACGTCTGTCTCCACCTTACCTGCACCAACGTTGAAAAGAGCGCACTGGACGACACCTTAGAGTCTGCGAAGCGGATGGGCATTCGCAACATACTTGCACTTCGAGGAGATCCACCACGCGGGCAAGAGTACTGGGTCGCAGCCGATGATCGGTTTCAAAACGCCACGGACCTCGTACGCTACATTCGACAGCACCATGGCAATCACTTCTGCATTGGCGTCGCCGGCTATCCCGAGGGACACGCTGACTCGGTCGATCAAGATCTGCAGCGCGACATCAAATTCCTCAAAGCCAAACAAGATGCTGGCGCTCAATACATTGTCACTCAGCTTTTCTACGATGTCGACCGCTTCCTGTCCTGGTACGCAGACTGTCGACAGGCTGGCATCACGATTCCCATTCTACCAGGGATAATGCCAATTCAGAACTACCAGAGTTTTCGTCGTATGACAAACTTGTGCAAAGCCAAAGTGCCGCAGGTGGTTCTGGACGCGTTAGAACCGATCAAAAGCGATGATGCTGCCGTCAAAGAGTACGGTGTATCGCTCGGTATCCACATGATTGGCAGACTGTTTCTGGAATCCGACATTCGAGGCTTCCATCTTTGCTCCCTCAATCTGGAAAAGAGCATTGAGAAGATTCTCGAAGGGCTCGGTTGGAAAGCCGATGCCGGTGCTCTTGACGAGATCTCGCTCAAGCTGCCTGTTCACGCCCACCTAGAACGTACAAAGAACCAGATGCTATCCGATCGTACGGGTGCCAACACGCCACGAGACTTCAAGGTCACGACACAGGAAGCACTCTCGCGCACACTGGCACGCACGTCCAGCTCCTACCAAGTGCCCGAGACGACGACGTGGGACGAGTTTCCCAACGGTCGGTACGGCGACTCTCGAAGTCCAGCCTTTGGAGAGATGGACGGGTATGGTGTCAGTCTCAAAGTACCACCACAGGACGCACTGCGTATATGGGGTTACCCCGTAACACTCTCGGATATCTCGACCATCTTTGCGTCCTACTTAGAGGAGCGGATCGAGTGTATTCCTTGGTGCGATGCGCCTTTGATGGCAGAGACGGTGCAGATTCGCGACCATCTGCTCGGATTGAACCGACTGGCGGACGGATCTTCGCCGACCAAGGGCAAGGGATGGTGGTCCGTAGGGTCTCAACCTGCAGTCGACGGCGCTCCCTCCACGGATCCTGTCGTCGGCTTTGGACCGGCAGGGGGCTTTGTCTTTCAAAAAGCCTTTGTGGAGTTGTTTATGAGCGAAGAGGACAAGCAACAGCTGGTGAAGCGCATCTCTACCGATCCGCAAGTCACCTACTTTGCTGGAAATGCCAGCGGCGCGTTTGAGTCTAACTTGAGCGACGTCGAGGCCAACACGGTCACCTGGGCCGTTTTCCCAGGCAAGGAAATTGTGCAGTCAACCATTATCGAGCGGGAGTCCTTCATGGCCTGGGCCGAAGAAGCGTTCCAAGTCTGGGGCGAATGGGAGCTGCTGTTCCCGCAAAATTCGGCGACAGGCAAGCTGCTGCAAAGCATCAAGACGGATCGCTGGCTAGTGACTGTCGTGCACCACGACTACAAGCAGCGTGAAGCGCTATGGGAATTTCTCGCACGTTAGAAATTCCGTCGATCTTGGGTTTTGGGCGTTGTGAAAGCGGCGAAAGCGCATCAACGGAGCTTGAAAAGCGAGGGGAACCAAACGCCCAATTTCTATGCAAAAACGTCGGTGGAAAATCCAAATTGCGGACAGCCAAAGCAGCGATCCGTTTCCCCCGCAAATGGATTGCGCGGATTGATTGCACACCTTGACGAGCGACCACGACAACAATCATGCGCCATTCAATACTCCTCGCGATCACCATTGCGCTTCTCGCAGTTCTGCAGTTCACGTCTGCGCAGTTGACAACGGACAACGCTCAATCGGCTTGTGTCCAGTATGGAGGCTGTTCAACCGCCCAAGGTACACAAAAGACGGAAACGCAAAATGCGCCTGTCACCGCCCCTGCCGGCACACCTGCCCTAGCTGGCTACACGACGCTCGACTCTGGATTCATCTCGAGCCTGGCTGCTGCCGGTGCCTCTGCTGCTTACACTGGCAGTGGTGGCGGAGGTGGAGGAGGAGGCGCCTCAGCATCGTCCTCGCGAGGGAGGACATCCGCCACTGCCACAAATACCGCTTCATCAGGCTCATCAGGTCTCTCTGGGCTTGGCACTTCCTCTGGCAACAGTGCCGCTTCATTGACAGGCACAGCAGTGATGCTCAACAGCGCTGTGCTCCTCGTTGGCACATTGATCGGAGCAGCCCTACTCTTGTAGAAGCCAGATCTTCCCCCCCTCCTCATCGTCGCTCTCTCATCGCTCTCTTACCACTTTTTGTACCCACTATACACAATCTACTGGATGGACATACTGCATGCTGTCGCATTGGCCATATTGGCGCTTGGCCTCTTGGCCTCTTGGCCGAAAGAGGAGAGCATTGTAAGATTGCGGAATGAAGAAGAAGCCGTGCGCCGTGCCGAGATCGAACGTCACTCTGCTTACCCTTGCCGATATTCGATAGTCTCTGAGTGGGCCCTGGATTGCACAACGGGGTCGCAACGTGGGTGTAGGCGGGCCATACATGTCATCCCCTACTCCGTCGGCATCAGTCACCGTCCAAAAGCACAATTGATAGCCTGTCCGTGCGCACACTTTCTTCCCGCATATATATCCTGCCGTTGTCATTGAGAAGCCGTGTCCTTTCCTTCTACCACAAATAGTACACTAATCATGGCGTTGAGTCAACATATTGATCCCGAAGACTTGGTCGCCGAGGCTGCCGACCACCCGATTCTCGGTCTGCTGGAGCGACCTGGTGGAAAGCACGCTCGACGATACCACTCGGGTGCTCATGCTGGCCGGTACGTGACTGAACCCATTCCCAAGTACCAGCTGCCCAAGGATGGAATCTCGGCAGAGGCAGCCTACCAGCTCCTCTCGTCTGAGCTCTCGCTGGACGGCAAGCCGACTCTCAATCTCGCCTCGTTTGTCCACACCTGGATGCCTGCAGAGGCAACCAAGCTGATGACCGAGACCATCAACATCAACCTGTGCGATCAGGACGAGTATCCGGCCACCATGTCGATGCATGCCCGGTGCATTTCCATGCTCGCCGATTTGTGGAAGGCGCCCAAGGAGGTGGACGAGACGACTGGCAAGCGCAAGCCTGCCATGGGTGTTGCAACCACTGGCTCCTCGGAGGCCATCATGCTCGCCTGTCTGGCCGCAAAAAAGCGCTGGCAGGCACGCCGAAAGGCCGAGGGCAAGAGCTTCAAGGAACCCGGTCCCAACATGGTCTTTGGCAGCAACGCCCAGGTCGCCATTGAAAAGTTTGCCCGCTACTTTGACGTCGAAGAGCGCCTAGTGCCCGTATCGCACGAAAGCCGCTACTGCCTGGACATCAACAAGGCCATCAACATGGTCGACGAAAACACAATCTGCGTCGTCGTCATCCTTGGTTCCACCTACACGGGCCACTACGAGGACGTAGAGGGCATGTCAAAGCTTCTGGACGAGTACGAGGCCAAGACGGGTCTCGACATTCCGATCCATGTCGACGGCGCTTCGGGTGCCATGGTTGCACCTTTTGCCCATCCAGACCTCAAGTGGTCCTTTGAACTGCCCCGTGTTAAAAGTATCAACACGTCTGGCCACAAGTTTGGCATGGTCTACCCCGGTCTTGGCTGGGTCCTCTTCCGAGCTACCGACATGGTGCCCAAAGAGCTCGTCTTTGAACTGCACTACCTCGGCTCGGTCGAGTACAGTTTCGGGCTCAACTTTAGTAGACCAGCAGCCCCGGTGATTGGTCAGCTGTTCAACTTCCTCAACCTTGGCTATCAGGGTTATCGAAGGGTGATGCAGGCGGATTTGCAGAATGCACGTCTGCTCGCGCGTGCGCTCGACAAGTCTGGCTACTACGAGGTGCTGTCCGACATTCACCACCCGGTGAGTGCGGCTGGTGTTGCGCACGAGGTGGCCAAGAAGCTGGGTGCGGCAGCCGACGATACGGCAGCCGAGTACTATGTCCCCGGTCTGCCCGTCGTCTCCTTCCGCTGGTCAGAGTCATTCCGCACCCGCAATCCCAACCTGCAACAGCGATGGATCCAAACCCTCCTCCGTGCCAAAGGCTGGATCGTTCCCAACTACAACCTTTCCCCCGCTCTCGAGGACATTGAAATCCTCCGTGTCGTCGTCCGTGAGAATCTGTCGGAAACCATGATCGAGCAGCTGGTGTACGACATTATCACCATCACCGAGTCGCTCGAGCAGGAGTCGGGTGCCGATGGATTCCGTGCTCTTGCTCAGCTTTCATCGGCCCACACTGAATCGCACCACGATGACGCTGACCCACACGCCCTGCACGCCACCACAAAGACGGAAGACAGGCAGAAAACCACCGCCCACCACAACGCCGCTCACGACAAGCACCACGCTGGCCTACCCCGAGGCTCCGGCACAAAGGCAAAAGGCTACTCCAAGCAGTGCTAGGACCCCCTTCCCTCTCTCCACCTTCCCTGCGCGCACTCGTACGTTTTCTCCGTCCTTTCTCTCTCTCGTTCTTCCCATACCAATGTGTGTCGTGTGTGTGTGTGTGTGAGCTTGGCGGTGGGAGCTAGAAGGAGGGGAAGATGGAATCGTGAGAGTCGTGCGATGCCTGTTGCGCGCGTGTGCGGCTAGACCGCGTGGGGTGGACACCGATAATGGTGCTTACACGGCGTAGAGTGCTTTTGACGCTGCGTATGCTGGGTGCGAGGATAGATTTGCGGTCGGCACCGGTGCTGGTGTGCGATGCCGAGTCCCAACGGGACGATTTCTTCGTCGGTGAGTAGGGCGGAGTGGGCGGTCTTGGTGGGATGATATTTTCCACGAGGATAAGCCACGGTTCGCGCTCGAACTCGTGCAGATTCGCACCAGCAGTGGTGGGGGCGTTGAGCTGGACTAGGACAAAAGTCGGAAACGAGCAGCAGGGGGAGGGATCCAGCAGCTGATCCTGCCACAGAATGCTCAGTGCGGCCGTGCTCAGCTCTGTCGTGCGCACGCTGGTCACGGTGGTCGTGACTGCTTTGCGCATCGCCGACTCTGGCGCGGTGAAAGCATGGGACAAACCTGGTCTATGCGCCTTGCTGGTGGAAGGCGTGGAAGAGCTGCTGCTGCTTTTGACGCGTTGCACCGCACGCAAGCTCCGTCGTCGACTCACTGACTTGGCGGGTGAGGCGGCTGATGGTAACGAAGACGACACATCGTGTCGGTCCGACAGTGACAGATCCGAACTGGCAGTGCTCATCATCCCCGCACCTATCCCAAACCCTTCTTCGGAGAAAGACCGCCAGGAGGCACTCGGTTCGAGCGCACCGGTGAACACTTCCTTGCTTGTGGTCGGCTGCACGTCGGCGACGACTTCGATTGACTCGTCGTTCTCGTCCCTCCCCGTCATTTCGAAGAATGTAAGCTGGGTGGCAGGTGCCGAGACGGGCAAGGAAGCAAACGCAGGTAAGCGCGGAGGCTGGTCTGACGCACGCCCATCAGCTGTGGACGATGACCTCGGTCGGCCTTGAACGCCCGAGTCGGGTTTCCGAACGTCCATCTCTCTTTCAACGAGACGCAGAATCCGTGCATGTTCCTCGAGGAGTAACTCCGTGCCTTGCAGCTCTTGTGTGTTTGCGATCCGCTTGCGGCTCTGTAGATCGTAGTGGTGACTTATGATGGATGCCCAAACTTCGCCCTTGTCACCCTGCAAGTCGTCAGAGGCGGTAGCGTCGAGCGCTGCTGCGAAAGTTGCCGCGGGCGTGCGCGGCTTTGTCTGGGAAACCACGAGATTGTCCGACCTAAGATCTACGCGCAGCGTCGCAGCGGGCCGTGCGGCGAAGGCTGGGGGAAGCAAAGGAGATTGTGCTTCGGACTGAATGCAGGGATAGCCAGCGATGAGCTCGGTGAGCCGTAATGGCATGGCGAAAGTGACGGCAGCCTGGGCTCGTATATGGGCAAGCAGGAGATGTTGAGCTACTTGTGCGCTTCTCTCCGTCGCGAGGAGCAATTCGTCTAGCGTGGGTGGTGGATGTGCGACACCGATCCGGCCAAAGACCCAGAATCCAACCACCTTGCAGAGTGTCGCTGCCGACATGTGATTCGTAGCGGCGTGTGCAGCTACCGACGCCATCAAGTCGAGCAGCTCGCTGAGCAGTTCTGCAGTTTCCTGTGGCAAGCGTGGGTAGAGTATGCTGGTGATGGCGTGCGGTGGGTAGCCAGCCGTCCGCTCTGCCGCTGCGTAAATCTTGTACCATTCGTCGGCGTCTTTCGAGTGAAAGTCAGAGGGACGTAGTCGCACGTGGCGCAGACCCCATTTGAGCGCCGACACGACTTCGTGGGGGGAAGCGTAGCGCAGCTCTTTGTCCAGCTCGTCGCGTGCCTGTCTGCGTGTCTGCTCCACGGCAGTAGCTGGATTGGAGGACTGTCCGCCAAGACGGTCGAGCGCGTTCTCGGGCAGAATGGGGAAAACAGCGAGGTAGGTAGACGTATCAATGCACAGCAGAAACAGCTGCACAATGTAGGCGACGCGCTGCTGCGACTCGACGATGCGAAAGGGCCGAAACAGTCCCACACTGTCCAGACCGCGTTCACGAATCTGTTGCCCACACATGCGCACCAAGTCTCGTGTCTGATGAACGTTTAAGCGCGCGTTTGCCATTGCATCTATCATTTTCTGGCGCTGTTGCGGGGTATGAGAGGTGGTTTGTTGGTGGAACGAGGCGATTGCCGATGCGTTAACCTGTGCGATCACGGCTGCTGCTGCTGTCGAAGTGCCGGTGGAGGGGTCTGGTTGACGCGGTGATGGGATGGAGGGAGAGAGGGGTGCGGTAGAAGCCGCTGCTGTGCCAGCGTCCAGATCCAAGACAAGCGTAGGAGGTAGTGAAGGCATACGCGCCGCCGTCTTGGGCGCTCGCAGAGTAAGCCGTCGAAAGAGACGAGCGCTGCGGGATCCTTGGTCGCCCAACTCTGCCTCCCTTTGTATATTGCCGGTGGTGCTACTGCTGGCCTGTTGGCCATGACTACGCGTTGACGACGAACGACCAAACAGCTTACGAGTTGGCCGTGAAGATCCCGCAGCATCAGCCGCCTGCTGACTGTCGAAGGTAGCAGCAGCCATGCTTGGGGTGGGCGAGTGTGGTGGTGGTGGGTCGCACACGAACAGCACACCCAAAAGGGTCCAAACGTCAAAACCACGCGCTCTTGCATCAGAAACACCGGCCTAACAGCCACTGCGCAAAGCATCCCGCAAAACGTCGAGCGCACGTTGCAAGCTCTTGACCACGTTGTCGTGCGTGTCCTTAGCCAGTTGTGTAACGACAGAGGGTGCGAGACTCTTGAGGCCTTCAGCAAGCGCGTTTGCGACAGGAACCGGAGGCAAAGATCGAGAGAGATGGCTGATGAGCGTGGCCATTTCGGCAAGGTGTGTACTGATTTCTGTCGTGACAGCCTGGCTGATCGGTGTAGCGTGCGAGATTGTCTCGAGCAGTAGAGCTGCATCGTGAATCACGTCGATGGGTCTGCCCAGTGCAGGACTCGACGTGAGCCGCTCGACTTGAGCTTTGAGCTGCGTTTTGGCGTCAGTGACCAAGCTGACCAGATCTTCCCCTTTCAAGGAGCCGCGTTGCAAGCGAATTGCGATTTGGACTGCTTTCTTTTCGGCTGTGGTCAGCTGAGCTTGCTCTTCTTCTGTGGGTGCGGATGGCTTGTCTGCATCTGTGGCGCTTGCGAGAAGGAAGTGCATGCTCTTGACCCAGGCCGTGTTCTGCTGTGGCCCAACGCGTGTCATTTCTTCCACTGTAGGTGTATCGAAAGGCTGGTAGTTGGCCAACACTGATCGATCACGCTGATCATACAGCTTGTCACCACCCTCTCGCAGACTGGTGGTAACTGCAGCTACAGTCTTGGCCATTCCGGCTTGGAACGCCTTCTTGTCCGCATTCTTGCGGTTGAGGAAGTGACAACGTGCCTCTTCTAGGCGCAGCACTTGGCGCTGGACGGAACGGTCCAGCATCTCGCCAAATTCGACAAACTCTTCCACGCGCGAGTAGATACCGTGCTCAAACGCCTTTGTCACCATGTCGGGTGTCGACTGCGCATTTTCCTCGTAAATGCCTTGTGCACCGCTCAACGATCGCACTACCATCTTTGACAGCGTCTCGTCAACCGAACTTGCAGCGGACACCGTGGAAAAGCACGAGGTGCGGTCGCTGATTAGATAGCTCAGCGTATCAGACTGAACGCTTTTCAGCCCCAGCAAGCCATAGTGAATGCTTGCACGGTCGAAGGCACCAACGAGCATGTAGCATCGAATGAGCAGCACGCGGAGCTGGTATCCTTTTTTGCTTTTGGTAAGGGCATATTCGAGCAGTGCCACCGCTTGCAGCAGATACGTGAGATCGTATTGCGACAGGTGGTAAGCTGATACCAGAGCATGTGCGGCGAGCAAAGCCAGATCGTCTGCCGGTTGCATCTCCGTCTCAGGTAAGTGAGCGCCGATCTGCAGACCTGCGGTGTAACCTTGCATATAGGATATGGCTAGCGCGGTCTCCGATGTCAAAGTCATCGAGCTACGCTCCTGAATGGCGCGTTGGATCTTGGCGGCTGAGATCCTCGTTCGCAGAGCCGCTTCGGTATCCGTGGAAGTCTGAATTGCTGCAAGACGGTGCCACAAATCATTCCTTTCGTCTCGAGACATGCAGCTCAAGTAAGGAAGAAGGTCTTCGTGACAGCACGCCTTGCTGCTGAACTGTTCAAAGTAGGCCAGAATTACCTTGGTCCAGTGTCGCTCTGACGACACTTCAGCCTGTCTTTTGAGCAACTGCAGCTCAGCCAGCCGCAATGATCGATCTTTGCGCCCCTCTGTAGTCGACGAAAGACGCTTGACCAGCTCTTCGGCGCTGTTCAGTTGCGCTGTACCCAATTTGGCAGCTGCTTCTAAGTACGCGCTAAAATGCGCCCAATTGTTGCTACCTGTCTCGATCTTGGCTCTGTTGTACTGAGCCACAAGGTCCCATTTTCCCAACTCTTGCGCTAGCTCTGTGCGCAAAAATTCAAGCGATAAGTTCCTGTCGCACAGCGTGGCGCCTACGCCGTCTGTGAGCAGATGCAAAGCGTCGGCGCTCTTGTTTTGTCGAATAAAGACCTGTACTTGAAGCCAGAGCGCCTCTTCGTCATTAAGACCAAGCGACTTTGCTTGAATCTGCTTTTCTATCATGCGCTGGCTGAGCGGGAGAGCTAGCGCAGCTCCAGGAGCGGCAGGATTCCGAGCGAGGAGGAGATACGACTGAATTGACCACCAGAAATACTCGTCGATGAAGCGGCCCTGTTTACCCGCCCGGTGACTGGCTGTGGAGAAGGTCTTGGACATTTTGAGCGAGAGTTGCTGCGCCTTTTGGTACATCTTGTTGCGGATCAATGCCATAAAGCACTGTCTTGCCAAAGCTTGGTCGCTGGGATTGAGCTTGACCGCTTCTTCGAGCAGCGTGACTTCGTCATTTCTCCGACCTAGACGGCCAAGCGTCCAAGTGAGAGGTGTCAGGACGCCCTCCTCGCCACGCCGTAAACCACGGGCTACAAGCTTGTCGCAGACCGCATTAGCATCTTGAAATCTGCCCTGACGCGCGAGAGCGATTGACTTTAGCGCTGAGGCAAGCGCCAAGTCGGGCTGCGACTTGAGGACGAGATCGGCCTGCCGAACTGCCTGCGCATTGTTACCAGTGTCAATGGCGTTATAAATAGACGTGCATGTACGCTCCGCCAACAGCGCCAACGGATTGAACGACGCCATGGTGGTGTGCAAAGGCTCTATGCTCAAGCTGCTCCCTTTGGCAGATCTTCTGGAAAAAGGTCAGCCCCTCTGCCACGCTCGGAAGTCGGAATGCGGGACACGGATTCCTTCTGCTAATACTCATCGTCTCATCGCGGTGCCCAATTGCTGCTACGAACAACCATTGCTTCTCGTTGCAAGGATGGCGGCGACACGCTTTGTACTGGCACCCCTATCGGGCGTGTTTGTAGCCACGTCGCTGCTGTATACCTTTCGACACACTATGGCCGTGCGAACCCACGATACGGCACTCGCCCTCAACGATATCAAGCTTCAACTCAACGACATCGATCCCGACAATTGGGACAAGTTCGGCAGAGAACGAGTGTCGCGCGAACAACTTCGGCCTGCATACATAGCGCCAGTCCGCCCCACTGTCGTGCAAGAGATCCAAAGTCGATGGAATGTAAGTACGCACCCCCAAGACTGCAGCGACCAGATCCGTGCCTGACTGTCGTGTTTGACTTGTGAATAGGAGCATCTGACCAGCGCAGTGGAAGCGGTATCGAACGCCAACTACTACGACCTGCTCGCCAACGGCCTAGTGTCTGCCAAGTCATTGGTCAACAAGGCGGTTGGGAGCATGACTGGATCCACCACCAATTCTGCGATGGGTGTGCCATTGGAAGCGCAGACCGCAGCAACGGGAGGCATCAAATCTGGGATCGTCAACACACAAGGTGTATCTATCCGAGAAGATCAATTTGCGGGCAAAGATGTCAACCGAGGACCAGCGAGTTCTATAGGTTCCAGGCTGGCCCATGCAACTGGCATCGATGCAGGCAAAGTGGAGAAAGTTGTCGAAGGCAAGCCAGGTCTCGGAGGCTTCGGCAGTATGTCTGACGGAAATGCGGGCAAGACGTACTACGCTGGAGACGGAACCAGCTTGCGATAGCGTCACTTCATAGACAGACCACCTCTTCGTCGCTATCACAAACATCGAAGTGTGAGTGTCAGGTAGATCACGTGACTGTGAGGTTTGCGCTTATGTTCCGCGGAGTGTCAGAGAGTGCTGCGTCATGCCGAGTGGACTGTGCCAGTGTACCACCATCTAGTCATGTCGACGTCTGCCACTGACCCGGTATCTGCCAAGACTGGCTTGGGATCGCATGCCAATGTGGCGCCGTACGCGGTGCCCATTGACTCACGCGCTCCCACCTCGACCTGGGTGCAGACGATGGTGTTTGCGCTCGTGTTCAACACGTGCATCATTTCGTCGCACTTGATGCAATTGCTCGTCTGGCCGCTCTCGCTTCATCCAGCCACGTACCCTGTGTACCACTCTGTGATATCGTACACGAAGCTGGCGTTTGCAAGAGCGCTGCTCATCATTTCGCAGTTCTTTGGACCGACGCAGCTGATTCTTAGTTTTGGCGATGGAAAGGGCGGACTGCTGGACCCGGAGCAATTCATCGTGCGCGACAAGCAGAGTGGTCGCATCTCTCGTGTAGACCTACCAAAGCGATCGGTCTGGATGTCGAATCACCAGGTGTACACCGACTGGCTCTATCTCTGGTGCCTTGCCTACTATGCCGATACGGCAGACAGTATCCTGATTATTCTGAAAAAGAGCCTCAAGTGGGTGCCGATTGTTGGATGGGGGATGCAGTTCTACCGCTTCATCTTTCTCGCGCGCAACTGGGCCAGCGATCAGGCTCCACTGGCCAAGCATCTGTCCGTCATGGCGTCTGAGAATCCCAGCCTCGCGACCAAGGGCAAGACTGACGCAAACGCGCACACCACCACCGCGCAGAAACTCTTACTCCTCATCTTCCCAGAAGGCACACTGGTCTCCCGCCAGACTCGGCCCATTTCCGCCAAGTTTGCCGACAAGACCGGGATCAAGGATCTGGAAAACGTGCTTTTACCCAGGTCTACCGGTCTGTTCTTCTGTCTGCAGACGCTGGCGAAGGAAATGCACGACTTGTGGCTGGTCGACTTTACCATTGGCTATCCCGGTATCCCGCCGGCAGGATATGGGCAGGATTTCTACACGCTCCGCTCCATCTTTATGCAAGGTGTTCCACCTCCAGCTGTTCATATCCATCTGACCATGAGCAGCGTCACGCCTGCTACCTCGAACGACAGCTCAAAGAATGCATCGAGCGTGACCAACGTTGAAAGCGCCCACGTCGACACCCCACCGCTGGGCAAGAATGTCGAGCCGCCATCCGACGAGGAAAAGACTGCATTCTCCGACTGGGTGATGCGCAAATGGGTCGATAAGGACCAACTCATGCACCGCTTCTACGAGCAGGGTGACTTTGTCGGTGGCGAGTTCACAAAAGCCGTAGCCAACGGCGCCAAGATCGACCCGAACCAGGCGCACTCGTCGGCCAAGTTCGTCATTCTACCCGTCGAGTTGCGCAGCTTGCGCGAAATCGGAGATGCAGCCTGCTGGGGTCTACCCTTCATCGTGCTGTACCAACTTTGGAAGTTGTACAAGTCATTTACAGCTTAATAGCCATAGTCATTGTTCATTCGAGGGGAAAAGGGGTGGGAATGTCGACGAGGCCTTGCATGATACGACGTGCTGTGCGCATGTATACGATGGAGTCTGGCAGTGTTTTGAGGCCTGTGAGGTTATGTTCTTGCTCGCTGGCTTGCTTGAGTTTGATGGATGCTTCCGAAAGACCGGCCGGCTGACCGACGGTGATGGACACAACGTTGGGATCGGTCTGGTGTGGTGCGACTTTCTTGACGTTGCTATGCTGAATTGCTTGCGCGATGGTTGAGTGGGGAAATGCGCGTGCACAGGCTAGCGCCGAGAGACAAGTTGCGGGCACGGTACGGTGCATGTTGCCCACGCTCACTGCACGGATCAATACATCCATCTGCTCAGCACCGATGCGTGAACCGCCTGAAGTAACATAGCCTTGATCTGGTGTGGGATGTACAATGCAGATCTTGGGCGCTGATGGCGAGAGTGTTTTGCGCAAAAAGGGGGTCAGATCCGCAGCCGCCTGTCGAAGATGTTCGAGAAGCGCCATGAGGGCAGTATTGGCGTCCAGATCTGCCGCGCTGAGCGTTGCTAGCTGCGCCGGGTCCAGGACCGAGGTGAGAGAGTGGGACGAGACAAAGATGGTAGGCAGACCAGCATTGATCACCGTCACTGGATACTTGGAGCCATGCACAGAGACCGTGTCAACCTGGTTGCCCGTGGGTAGTAGTTGGTCGGATTGCAGGGGTGTCTCGATGAGGATGCCCGGTGCTGTGCCTGGCACGCCGGCGATGACAGCATCGCCTTGTATGTTGGGCAGCCATGTCATCTGCCGCTCGGCGCCAAAGCGGAAAGCAGTCACCGGTACGTTTGCACGAATGATCTGACCAGAAGCAGTGACAAGGATACGCACTGGACAGAGGAATGAATCTCCTTCTTGAGCGGGATGTGGACTGGACTGCTGATATAGCAGTCGTATCCTTTCTTGTGGGACGTGGCCCTCGTGCAGGCCAAATAGCGCCACACACGCGACAAGATTGCCACACGTAGAAGTCCAGTCGATCTGGATACCTTGTTCAATAGGAACTTGACCGAAGCGATAGACGAGGTCCCACCCCAATTGTGGATCTCGCGCTCGATGCTCGTCGTCTGCATAGTCGACACCATCTGTGTCGTAGAATCTGCCTAGCTCAGCATTGGGTGCGCCGACAATGGCCGTCTTGGAGAGAGAAGATAAGCCTCCTCCCAAGCCGTCAATCTGTCTTCGATCCGGATCGGGCGAGCCCATGGCCGTGCATATGACCTTGTCACGCTGCTCGCGATTCAGCTTGGCCAACGTTGAGGTAGACCACAACAAGCCTTTCGACGTACCTCCACGATAAAAGTAGCATGGCAAGCGGCTCACGCCGGCATGTATCCCCGCTCTCTGCACTCTGGGCCCAAATGCCTGACTCTGACGCACTAGCCGTGGCAGCATTGCTATGACAGGCAGCGAGGCAGTACAGGCGGCAGGCAGCGCAGGCAGCATGTCAAGAAGACGTGGCCTAACACTCAATCTGTCCGCCGTGTACCGTGTACCGTGTTCGGACTTCGGACTTGGACGGCTCCACACCCACCGTCGGGGCTCGTCGGAAAGCTGACAGTATGACAGGTGTGCGGACAGAGGAAGGAGGACGGACAATTTCAAGTACACGACGACGCTGTGCATTCCCTTGACGAAGCAAAAGGGTTTCCGACGGCGGGAATCTCATTGGCGTGAGTGGCTTGTGCGATATATTTGCGATGCACCGTTGAGTTCTTCCAAAAAAGCGCCAGAAAACACCATCAAGCCTTGCTCCTCTCCTCCATCCATTCCAGCAACTGACAGCCATGCCTGCTTCCAAGCCCAGAATCCTCATCCCCGGTGGTGCCGGATACATTGGATCCCATGTCGCTCTCGTCACCCTTCTGACGCGCAAGTACAAAGTCACAAGTAAGTGTAGACGCGTACGCACCGCTTCCTCCCCATATGCTGACAGAGGTGTTGCCGCCGTCCCACAGTCTTGGACAACTACCACAACGCCTTTCCTGCATCGGTCAAGCGTTTGGAGCAGATTGCCATCAACGAGCTAGGCGAAGGTGCTTCGCAGCAGGAAAAGGACGACTGCAAGGTTGATGTCGTGAAAGGCGATTTGCGAAGCAAGGACGATATCCGCAAAGTGTTTGACAGCTACAAGGGCGACGACAAGATTTGGGGTGTCATTCTCGTGGCTGCGCTCAAAGCCGTTGGCGAGAGTTCCGAGATCCCGATCGACTACTATGATGTCAACGTCGGAGGACTGGTCAATTTGTTGGCCGTTATGCGCGACAATCAGTGCACGCGATTTGTCTACAGCTCTTCGGCCACTGTCTATGGTACTCCGCCCAAGGTGCCCATTCCCGAAACAACCCGACTTGCTCCTGAGTCGGTGTATGGACGAACCAAGTGGATGAGCGAGATCATTATCCGCGATGTGTGCGATGCCCACCCCGAGTGGCGAGCCATCGGCCTGCGCTACTTTAACCCGGCCGGCGCACACAAGTCCGGCATGATCGGCGAAGACCCACGCGGAAAGCCAGGAAACCTCCTCCCCCTCCTCGCACAGATGGCCGTCGGAAAGTACCGCGAGGGCGGACTGAAAGTATTTGGCAACGACTACCCCACCCCGGACGGCACGTGTGTTCGGGACTATATCCACATTGAGGATCTCGCCGGTGGACACGTCAATGCGCTCGAAGCTCTGGACCGCGACGATATCTTTGCAGAGGGCAAGACCGAGACCCGCGGCAAGTACCGTGCCTACAACCTCGGCAAGGGTATCGGCATGTCGGTCCTCCAGATGGTGGATGCCATGCGCAAGGTCTCTGGCTACGAGTACCCCACCACCATCGAGGGACGCCGCACGGGTGACGTACCCGACCTCACCGCCGACCCCGCCCTCGCTGAAAAGGAACTCGGCTTCAAAGCTACCCGCAACCTCGACGACATGGCCCAAGACCTGTGGAGATGGCAGAGCAACAACCCCAAGGGCTACGGCGAACAATAGAATTCCCCCGCAGTTCGTAAAATACTCGACTGACCCCCACGCGAAACTCATGCGAATCTCAATAGAGTAACTACCTGCCTTATGAAGCTGTGTGTGTCCCGCTGAGATCCCCACCGTCACACTGCGCAGCACGGCCGTGTGTATGTAACCAGCTGTATCTTCTCGCTTTGCATCTTGGTTCCCCCCTTGTCGCCATGAATCTCTGCACTTCTGTCCTCTTGTTGATTGCGTTCACGGCCACCCGCGAGGTAGTGGACGCCGCAGTGCGAGGCCATGTCGTAACCGACGTCTGCAACATTGCCTACGACTCTGCACAGAACCGAATCACCCCCATCGATCGGTGCCAAGTTCAACAGACCAACAAGAAAGAGTACTGCTGCTTCACCCCCGCTAAACCGCACGCTCCTGGCAGAGTCGTATACAAAGGGTAAGGCTCTCGGCCATAAAAAAGAGCTTTTGCGGCAAAAATAGTGGGAATAAGAGCGCTGATGGTGTTTTGGTGGGTTTTCTTGACAGTGACTGCAAGAGCGAGGATGATCTGCCCACTCAAGATGGCGTTCACTGCTATCAGTTCGGTACTCGACCTGAAGATGATACGCACTAGATGCATTGCGCCCACACTGCAATCGACTTTGTTTTCCGAACTTGTATTTGTCGCTGAGCGTGGGTAGGACCTCCCACCAGGTTTGAGGGCAGGTGGGGAGCCATCTGGATGCAGATGAAGTCCCACTTATAGGAGCAGTGAGAGATGTACAAAAGCAGCCGGCGTAGCTTGCTCATCGTGCACTCCCCCTACCTTACGAAACAATTTCCCTCCTTCGCTACAACAATGAGACACACTTGCACTCTGGGCCTTCTCGTCGCTGCTGCCTTCGTTGGCACTGTTTCGGCAGGAGCAGGAGTGCCGCTCCCCGTCGGGTCAGACTGTAGAATCGCATTCGAGGCCGAGACTTCGCGATTCTGGCCCTACGATCTGTGCAGGGTCGATAGGACGCACCCTACCTCCTACTGCTGCTTCTATTCCACCCCTGGAGTACGACGCAACGCTACCTACACCGGGTAAGTGTACACCATCCGTTTAGTGGAAGTAAGGATGACTGACTCAGATACCCCTTTCCCTCTTTCTTGGGCTTCGCTCAAACAGAAGCTGCGAGGACCTCGATGTGTCCAGCTACGACCAGGCTGCTGTCTGCTACAAATTCGGCAAATAAACAGCACCGCACACGCTAAGACGTCCGTATGAATGACATTCCATTATCGTACGTCCCGCCAAAGTTTGCAAAGAATGTGCTTTATGAGACAAAGCCTGGGTTCAAAGCTGCTGATCGCGCCAACGTTTCCCCCAGACGCCGCATTTGCCAGGCGACAAGATGCCGTTGGGGTCCAAAGCATCCTTGAGCTGCTCGTTGAGTCGGCTCAGTGCACCGTTGTTCCAGCTGTAGGTGTTCGAGACGGACTGCATAAACTCGTTGTGCGTGCGGTACTCGCCCCAGCCTTCTTTAGCTGCTTCGACAATACACTCGTGAATGCAGGCTCGCATTCGGTCGCGCTCGTCCTTGCTGTCGCGGTTGTAAACTAGACAGTTAATGTTGTGCAGCTCACGCCAGCCGACAATGAGGGTGTTCATAAAGTCAAAGCCGTGCTTGCGACTGATACGCTCGACCAGTGCGTTCTGCTTGTTGGCTGCATCGCCCGTGGCTGCGCTGATGGGGGAGAAAAAGTTGTGCGCCCCATTCTCGCGCCAGCTAATCCAGTCGAGCTCGAGTAAATTCGGCACACCACCCAACGTCTTTGCCCGCGAATGCAGGATCGACTCCGGACCAACGTCTTCTTCGAAATAGTACTTGGCGCCGGGAATTTGCTGTAGTGCACCCCAAATTACATGCCAGGCACCTTGACGAACGGGATCGGGTCCGTAGAGTGCACCGTAAAAGTTCCAGTAGCCGAGGTTGAGCTCTTGGGCGATCTTTGTAATTTCCTCTTCCGTCAGGGGTGTGTTGTCGTCCGATCGACCTGTCCACTGGGCGCGTGTCTTGAGGCAAGCGGCGTCTAGAAGAACGTGTCGAATTGTGGGTGCGTTCTGAATGACCATGTTGAGACGCAATTGCCCAATGATGTCCATCAAGGGTGTGAGATCTTCCTTGTTGGGCACGGTGACGAGGAAAGGCTGGTAACCTTGTGGATCGGGCATGAGCCATACGCCCATCTTTGTCACAATGCCAAAGTTACTCTGAGTAAAGATGCCATCGTGGTATGGGCCAAAGCCGTAAGGGAAGCACTGCCAGGTGTCGTTGTTCGGCAGTGCGCCCATACCCGTTCGCACAATGTCGCCTTCGGCAAGGACGACTTCCATCCCACAGTGGAACATAAAGTGGTCGCCGTAGGGTGTGTAGCCTGCGCCACGCTCACACGTGTTTCCCACAACACTTCCCCAGCCAATATCCGGCGTGTCGATCCAAAGCTTGGATCCGATGGAACGCAGATGCTCGTACAATTCAAAATACGAAACGCCGGGCTCCAAGAGCGCATAACCAGATTGCTCGTTCACCTCTAGCACCTTGTTCATACGCTTGAGGTCCAGGATGGCCGTTCCGCGCAGACGGGGACTGGCACCACCATAGCCGAGGTTGCGACCGATGCTGATGGCGTGCAGGGGCTGCTTGTGCTTATTGGCGGCGCGAACCACGGCCTGCACCTCGTCCGTAGAGGCAGGCTGGATCGACGCGGACGACATGAATTTTTCCATTTCATCAATGGGAAAGAAGTCGGTGAAGCGAGGTTGCTCGAGGTACGTGCCTCGCTCTTGTCCCGCGGCTTTGTCGCTCATGTTGACGAAGACATGGTCCTTGCCGACAATGGAGCGAACCTCTTCGATAAAGGCGAGAAAGTCGTGCTCGTTCATGTCGGGTGCGAGGACGTAGGCTGGCTTGGCGTTGTCCAAGGCTGCCTGTGTGTTGCCAACGTGCTTCTTGAACGCGCCAACATGGTCACCTTTGCCAGCGACGGTGGTGGCAAGGCGATGCGACGTACTCGTCTCGCTGCTGAGCATTACTGAAGGCGCCATGATGATAGAGGGCAGTGTGGGGTTGATGCAGACACTGCTCAACCCTGGCACATATATAGGCTAAATCTCGCATTGTGCTGTGTCCCTCTTAGCCGATTTGCGTTTGGTAAAAATTCGGGTCAGGGTCAGCTGGGGACACGGGCACGGGTTAGCACGTTAGGACGAATTGCGGGGTATCTGGTTTGACATCAAACAGGGTCCAAGATGGTTGCACGCTCGGAATACACGGGACAGGGGCGACTTGCCTCTTGAGCTACCGACCCAGCCATATTGAACGACATTTATTTGCCGAAAATATCGGGACTGCTTGCACTGTGAAACATCAAAGGTTGAGTTTGTTTGCGCTTACATGACATCTGCAAGAGCTTAATCTTGTCGTTCTGATCATGTGAAGCGGCGCGTTGGTGACACGTAAATGACGTGCGGATGTTGTTCTGTCAAATGTCACATCAGAAATGTGAAATTGTGATTATAGCCAATAGGGGGGAGGGTGTGACCTTGCTTCTTGACCATCACTTTGGTAGCATGGCAGTGCTCGCCACGTCGTCTCGTCAAGCTGCCTGCCTCCAATGCGGAGATCAAGATGTCCAAATCACCTGCCGCAAATGTGAGCATACATCGACTCGTGCCTCGCCCAAAGTAGATCATTGGGCGAGCCGCTATGTTTCAAGTAGCCTACAGTCAAGGGACGTAGGGCACAGCTCTCCAAAGCAAAGTAATCTCGGACCTTCTCTTGGTCTCGGAGTCCCCCCTGTTTCCTCCGCAGAGCCGCAGAGCAAAGTCTGTGGTTTTAAGGCTGCCGACAAGCAAAGCCTTCGTCCAGCTAGTCAGGACTACTCTGCTCCCATCATTCAGGGATCAGATGGAGGCCTGTCAAAAGTGTGTGGCTCCCTCATAGACCCAGCCGAAAGTCGCAACAAGTGGGCATGTGCTGGCTGCAGTTCTGTCTTTGCACGCGACTCAACCCTGTATGCCGCACCTGCATCCTTGCAGCAAAGAGATTCTTCCTACTATTGTCGCGATTGCTACGCCCAACGGTACAGTCTCGGCAAATGCAAGGCATGTAACCGCGATGTTCTCGGCTCGACCAAAGATGAGGGTAAGTACGTCAAAGCGACGGCTGGACTCTGGCATGGAAAGTGCTGGAAGTGTACACGATGCAACAAGAGCGACAAGGATGGAATAGACATCATGCTTGGTATGGATGGAGAGCCTTGCTGCGAAGACTGTTTTGGCAAGCCAAAATCACGATGCTCGACCTCACCACCCAAAGCGCTCGAGAGAGATGAGCTGCGCAGACTGACCAGAGTCGCAGGTGCCAACTCTGGACCCATGGGCGCAACCATTGCCGAGCTGACCACACGATTGGGCAAACAGTCGGTCTCGTCAACTCCTAAACCTCCGGCACAGACCTCGGCTCCCTTGTCTAGCAGTATATCGAGATCCACTAGCCCCACCAAAGGCATGTATTTGTTCCCGAACCATGTGTCGCACTCGCCGCCCAAACTTGGCATGACGAGAAGCGGTAGTCTGAGCGGGAGTCCTCCTAAACCACGTCCGCTCACAGCCCAGTTCAACGGAGGCCTCAACCTTGCTGCTTTCCATTCGACTTTTGCGACAAACGAGGGCGATGGTGACAATCGCCTGATCCGTAAAGACTCACGTAGCCGAAGTGTCAGCCCCGCAAAACGAGTGCCAGTCTCACCCATAACACGATCCTCGTCACACGTTGCAGAAGGACAGAAACTCGAAGAACGGACGACCAAGATAGACGAAGCAGGGTCGACGCGAATCACCCCTCGGTGCAGTGCGTGCAATTTGCTTCCGTTCGAGCGGCCAGAAGCCACCAAGAACGAGGAAGCGATGATGGTCACCTTGACTGGCGGCATCACACTGCACGCAGAGTGCTTTCGCTGCAGTATCTGTCAACAACCCATCGATGGTAATGCCCCCTTCGTACGACTCGAGGGTGACTCTGCAGCTTCGGGTGGCAGTTTGGGGTCTGCGTTCGCCCATCCTCGATGCTCTCCACTCATCCGAAGGCAAGTGGTACATCCGCAACCGTCTGGTAATGCGCTCGAGGAGGACAAGCGACATCAGTCCACCCCCGTAACCCCGCCATCTTCTCGCAGCCATGCGACACATCAGCGAGAGCTGAAGCCGAGTCCTGTTGCGCCTGCACAATCAGCTCCTCGCGCCCCAGACCAGAGTCCCATTGCTACCTCAGCGGAGAAAAGTCCCGTCATGCGACGTTTCCAGCCTACCGCCGGCGCTGCACCACCTGCAAGCTCTGCAGTCCTCTCCTCGCGGCCGAGCCCTTCTGCCAGCGGCGTCAATCCGGCCGCAGGCATCTTTTCTCGCCTCTCCGCCCTCTCTGCCGCCTCCAACGTCGATCTGGTCTCCACTTCGGGTACAAGTACGGGCTTGGGCACTCGCTACGGTGGGATGCAGGCTTGCGCCTTCTGCGGAACTAAAGTCTCGGCACTCGAGTCTGTCCTTGGGCCACGCAACACGCAGTGGCACAAGGCATGTCTCATCTGCCGCGGCACGCCTGTTGCTTCCACTCCCGTCTCGATCTACATCGGGGCTAAGAAGGCGCCTGCCGTGTGCGGCAAGAAGCTAGACAGTGGAGCTAAAGTCACCTCGACGGGCGAAGTCAGGTGTCGCGACTGCTACAATGCCGAATCATCTGCCTTCCGCATCACAACTTAAGAAACCAACACTGTTCCGATTGAAACCAACACAGACAGAGTAAAAAGATCTCGAAGGGGCACAATGCGATTGAAATTGAACGCCAACGAAAAAGTGGATGAAGGTGAGGTAAAGGGGGGAGTTTGTATTTAGTCGAAGAGACCGAAGCCCATGTCGTCGTCGGATTCCTCCTTCTCCTCCTCCTTCTCCTCTGCCTTTGCCTCGGGAGCGGCGGAAGTCTCAGCGGCAGCGACGGGGGCAGCTGCTGCGAAAGCCTCGGGGTTAGCGAGATACTCTTTGGCCTTTGCGGAGCCTTCGAACTCGTAGTCGGTGGCGAGGGATACGGCGATCAGGTTCTTGTAACCGTTGACGAGGACGTGCATGATGGAGGCGATGGAGGGGTAGTTGAGTGCGAGCGAGATGCAGGCGACCTGCTTGATACCCAGAAGGAATCGGTCGACAAGCACGTCCTCGGAGACGTCGAGTACGTTGGAGTCAAAGCACTGACCCTGGTCGTAGATCTGAACGACCGACATGCCGTAGGTAAAGGGCGAGATGTTGAGCATGTTGAGCAGAGCAGCTTCCGAAGTACCGACACGCGAGCCGGCAACGACGACCTTGACGTCCGAGACGATTTCAATCGTACCACGAGCAATCTTGGTCGGCACACCAAGGGCCTGGAAGAAAGACGTCTTACCGGGCTCCATACCAGTGTTACCAGCCTGGACGAAAATGTCCTGAGGAGCGTAGGCACCAGCACGGGCAGGAGCTGCAACTCGGTTGGTCAAGATCGAAGTTCGCACATCCTTGAGGTCACCCGAGGTGAAGACGAAGCCAATGTTTCCCTTGAGGTGGGGAAGCAGTCGTTCGTAGTCTGGGTTGTCACCCATGAGCATGCGGAGAGCTCGTCGGGCCATGGTGTTCTTGCCCATCAACACAACACCCTTACCGCGCAGAGACTGTCGGATCTGGTGCATCTGCTGCGACGACACATTGTCAATGTTGACGATAAAGATCGAGGGGTACTTGGCAAGCAGCTCGGTGAGCTTGTCGAACCAAGCCTCCTTGGTAGCTCGTGGCATTCCACCCATTTTGACTGATGTTTGGTTTTTGGTTTTGTTGAAGGAGGGGAAAAGTGTTGAGAGAAAGGGGGAGAATCGGCCTACCTATCACCTCTTGCGTGGATTGAAAGGAAGTTTAAAGGTCGAGTGGTGTGGTCAGAAGCGAGGATTGGGCGGTAGCAGCCAGCTTCAAGGCTTCCAATTCCACTTGCTGCGGCAATGATTTTCCAGATTCGGATCCGAGTTCGTGATACACAGATTCGTTCTGGGAATATTCTCGCACGAAACACTATTTGGCCTTTCAGTACTCCCGAGTTCCGAAGTGTTGAAGTCAAGGTAACCCACATGCCTGCACTGATCACACAGCACTCTCACAGCAGAACAACAAGGGCAATGCTCGCTTCGCGCTGAGACAGGAACATTCGGAATCCGATCGCTAGTAGATAGGGCCAAGTAGGCGCGAGCAAAAGGAGGGGGGGAGAAGCTCACGGGAAATGGGATCGGCATGTCTTGCGCCATTGCCCTTCGACCCATTCTGGCGAGCGTAGCCAGGGGTTCTCGAGCGGCCAGAGATGCGCTTCATCCAGCATCACATGCGCCACACGTCAGAAGCGCCGCTGCTGGACCTTCGCGCTGCTTTTGTACAAGTGCTCGACTGGCCAAGGCCTCCGAATTGCCGTTGGAATACTCGTTCCACGATGTCCAGCAGGACTTCTCGCCTGATCATACCTCGCCCTCCTTCTGGCCAGCACCGACTGCCAGCCCACAAAGCAGTAGCTCATATCGCAAAAGAGCGTCCCGAGCCGCCGACCTACCTCTCTATGCTCCCGCTTCATTCCCACAGCTCGACTTACCGCCAATACCACCCTCTCGACCACGAATCACTCACCAAGACGAGTTCTTCACATCAACAATACCGGAACATGAGCCTGAACTTGCCAAAAACAAACGCAAGATCCAATACGCACCGCTCTACCTGGACACCATGGATCCAGCAGTCAAGAGCGACTTTCTACAGTCTACTCGTACCTTGGTTCGATCCGGCGAGCATTCAATGACCGCTCTGTTGGGCGCGATGGCCGGTGAGCTGAATAGCGGGAAACGTGAGCAACTAGCCTGTCTCGTACTCACTGATAGTATCGAGCTCAAGCAGCCTGCCACTTTGATATGGGATCTGTACCTCTCCTGGCTGCGAGCTTCCGAAACCGCCTACAGTGCTCCACCCGGTCCCACTCGCGCACCCATGTGCAACTTACAGGCAAAGACTCTGTACAAGTGCTGCGTATACATGCAGTCAGCAGGATTCTTCCGCCGTGTGGCGATAATGGCGACCGATGTGCGCCTCAAGCCGTCTCAAGCGCGCTTTCTCATGCGCAACCTGGTCGCTGATCAGAAACTGGGTGAGACTCTCGAACCGTGCTTCCGCTTATCGTCAAGCCACCCCGCTCAGCGCGCTCAGTCGCTCAAGTGGATCCAAGCTCGTTCTACTCTGCACGAACTGACCAGGAGTATATGCATTCTCTTGCTTAGGGGAACGATCGTGGACGGTAAAGTGACAGCCTACGTCCTCAAGATGCTCTGCTACACGTCGTCACATGCACAAGTCGTGCGTCTCTTTCGGACAGCACAGCGACGATCCCAGCTGGAGCTTATGGGTGTGCCTGCTGAAACCTGGCGCAACAAAGTGACCGAGTTCTGGCGCTGCCGGGCCAACGAGCCGCCAGCACCTGCTGTTCTCGACACGCACGTGCTGGAAAAGATCGTCAGCCTGCTATGCTCGCAGAAATTGGCCGGAGGCGCGGCTGCGTTTAAGATCGTCAAGAGTCTGTCGATGGAGCAACGAAGCAAGGGCATGTACGACAGTCTGATGCAAAAGTACGGGCATGCACCACTCTCTGTCGCGCCTGAGCAGCAACCTCTAGGCCGCAGCAGCCACGTCGGCCAGCGTATCCTGCAGGATTTGACGACGGTGCCGCATCTCGGTGGTGTGACGGTGGACACGATTTCATCGCGCATACTCTCGCATGCGTCGGCGCGTCGGTGGGACGCTATCCGTTCCGACCTGGCCTTTCTGCGCACTTCGCCGCTAAACTCGACAATTCACGACTTGCATCGCCGCACTCAATACGCCATTCTACGTTGCGGAGTTGAAACCGGACACTTGCAGTTCACGTTTGGAATCGCGGCCAAGTTGATTGCACGCTCGCAAGGCTCGACACCGCCGACTAACAGCGGGCACAAGCTGACACCGGCGAGTATTGTGCACACCTTGCTCTTATCTGCTCAAAAGATGCGGGTGGACACTGGCGGTGGTGGTGCGGAGGCGAGCGAGAGCGGTCGTGGACGGGCGTCGCGTACACGCCTGTTGATGCTGTTCTTGGCGCACTACTCGCACTTGCACCTCACGTTCCCGCAGTTGCAACCGACGTGGGAGACGCTGACGCTCTTTGTCCGTCTTCTAGCCAGACACGAGCAGTTGATTGACACGCCGACGCTGTGGAAGTTGGTCCGAGTGGTTTGCGACCGCTTCACCCGGGACGATCCCCGTCTTGTGCCTTTACTTCTGGCCTTCTCTCGCGTCTTTCAGCAACGCTCCGACGCACAGTCTTGCGCCCAGGTCCAGGGCCTTATCCACCACATCGCTTCCCACACTCCTCCTCCTCGGGTACAATAGAAATAACCCCTGGCTTGTTCTTTTTACTTAAGCAGTGTGTGCGTTATGGGTCAGCCTCGGTTCATGGTGTTGCCAGCGCCTCGACGGTTGTGTTCCTTGAATTCGTCCCAGTAGAGATCGTGCTGACGCTGTTCTTCTTCGGCGGTGAGGGCGTCGGATGTTCCGTCCATTTGGCTGCGGTGGGCACGCTGTTCGGTGGTGGTGGGCGCGTCGTAGGACGCCTGGCCTCCGCCTTGGATGATGTTGCCTCTGCGCTGCTCTTCGGCGAGGTACTCGTCAATCGTCATTGTCGGCAGGCGGTAGCCGGGGCGGAACACCTCGCTTGCAATCTCGGTGCGGGTCTTGTCTGCGGTGATGGTAAAGGGGCGTAGGACTTTCCCCTGTGGCCCCATTAGCGGGCCGGTAGCAGTGCCGGAGGAAGAAAGGGAGGTGTCGAGCCGCCATTCTGCGTCCGTCTCGCGCGTCCCAGATCCGGCACCACCCGCGGTCGGCTCAGCAGGCATCGTCCGCAGTAACTCCAGCTCTTGCACCGTAGATTGCACCAACCCCGCCGCCCTCACCACGTGCAAGTTGAGCAAAGCTAGAAGGTACTGCCGCACAGAGGAAATCCCACCGGGCGCACCCTCCGCTTCCCCCTCCTTCTCCACGTCGTCATCCTCATCTTCCTCGTCCGAATCACCACCACCACCACCGCCGCCGCCGCCGTTGGTCGTTCCACTTTTGCCCAGCAACACATCGTAGTACGCATCTGTCGGGATCATTCCCCCCGCCATGTGCTTGTTTTTGGCGCGGTAGGCTGTTCGATACTGGTCGAGCGACATTTTGAGCGCGCGTTCGAGGCGAAAGAGGGCGATTTTGACTTCACGCGTATGCGGCGGCGGCGATGTGACGGCCGAGGTCGAGCTAAGTTCCGCGGTAAGCGTTTCAAGCCCTGTAGAATCATGTACTGCTGCGAGCTGGTATTTGAGGAGGGAGCGTGTGGATGCGGGTACGATGGCGAGTGCGAGTGTGGTTGCGAGAAAGCGACGTGCGTAGGATTGGGATGTGCGAAGACGGTCAGCGCGAGCCGCTCGATCCGTGCCTGTCCGCACACTCTGTTCCAGCTCCGCCCGCAATGACGGCAAGAACAGCGTGCGCAGCGACGAGGTGGAGATATCGCGCAGAGTGTCGTTGGACGAGATGACGCCGACCGAGTCTGCTAACCTCTGCGCTCTGGCGAGCAACGCCAACGTGTCTACGGCCGCATCTGCGCGCACTACGTTGGACGATGAAGAAGCGTTTCGATCGTCGTTTGAAGGAGGAGGTGGTGGGGGTGGTGGATCTGATGCCTGCAGGAAGACGGCTGCGATGAGATCATTGAGCGTTGAGCTCGACATTGCTTGAGGGTATGGTAGTAACCAACATGTACATTGACAGGCTGCGAATCTGTCCAAAAACTTTATTTCACAATGAAAACGCAGGTTGACCCAAAGCAGCGGAAAAGCACGATGCCACGAAACAGAGTACCTTTCCGCTGCTTTGGGTCAACCCAAGCAGCGCAAAAGCAGAGGCAAAGCAGAGGCAAAGCAGCGGTTTATAGCCGCGGCCTAACATAACATGTCAGATTCAGCTGGCTACCCGCATCGCCGATCCTCACCTTTTTCTCAGATCAGGCCAGATTCTCAAAGCGCTACTAATTGCATTCCACCAAAAGCTACAACGATGAACAAGAAAAACTGATCGCGACGACGAAGGTACGGAACTGTTGAGGGTCATCTGAGGCGAGGCTGGGCGAACAAAATGGAAACGTCGGACGCAACAGGATAGCGGCAGAGAAAAGCAGCGACGAAATTGGCAGAGACGGAGCAGCGACGAAGTTGATAGAGACGAAGTAGCGACCGAGTTGACGAACACGAAGTAGTAACGCAGTTGAGAGACGAAGCAGCATCGAAGGCGGTGGAGACGAAGCAGCGGAATAGTTGGCAAGAGAGGGAAAAGCGGCCAAAATGACAGAGAGCCAGCAGCAACAGAGGCGGCACACTGCCAGCAGCGACGAAGGCGGCACACTGCCAGCAGCGACGAAGGCGGCACACTGCCAGCAGCGACGAAGGCGGCACACTGCCAGCAGCAACGAAGGCGGTAGTGAGCCAGCATCAACGAAGGCGGTAGTGAGCCAGCATCAACGAAGGCGGTAGTGAGCCAGCATCAACGAAGGCGGTAGTGAGCCAGCATCAACGAAGGCGGTAGTGAGCTAGCATCAACGAAGGCGGCACAGAGTGCAAGGCAGTGACAAGCCAGGGAAGAGGACGAAAGGGAACGCAACATAGAGACAGAAACGGGAAAAGCCACAAGGAGCAGGGGTCCGAGAAAGATAACGATCGAAGCAGGAGCTCCAAGGGAATTGAGAGGGAAGATCCGTACAATCAGTAGCAGGAGTTGCACTGATCATACTTCTCTCGCTCCTTTCTACCATGTCTTTTGTGCTTCTGTACTTTTGAGCTTTCCTCTGTTCACCTCCACTCTCCCATAGTTTTGTTCCTACTCCGGCGTCTGTACTTTTCATGGTCTTACCAATGCTTTCCTTGCTCTTTTCTCCTGCCTCACTCTTTCCATTCCCCTAAGCTCTTTCTGTACCACGGGTGGCAAGAATGAGATCAGAAGAGAAAGGAAGAGGATAGACATAGTCCAGATAGCGAAGAAGCAGAGGACAGACGAAGTCGACAGCCAAGAAGATTAGCTCTTTTCTACTGTCTCACTCTTCCCAATCTTCTGAGCCCGCTCCGCGCCACTTGATGGCGAGAAGGAGATCAGAAGGTAGAAAAGAGGATAGACAGAGTCCAGAAGCAGTGCTGTGTTCTTCTGCCTCACTCTTCCCGACCTCCTTGGCACTTTCTATACCACATAATGGCAAGACAGAGATCAGAAGATCAAAGAAGAGGATAGACAAAGTCCAGGCAGCGTGGAAGCAGGCATTGAGAGAGAAGAAAAGTGGGAAGAGACTGAAGAGGGCCAAAGTAGGCTAGGGGTGGAGTGGGGGGGGTGGAGGAGACTGGGAAGGAGACACAGCATACATACCGAGGATTAAAGGAAGCATTGGCATAGGCGGCTCCTTCCGCACACTTGATGCCTTGACAGCAGTGATTGTGAGCAAGTCAGACAAGATTTATACGGTAGTTGCTCGAAAGCAATCTGGTAGCGCCTCGAGAGTCATGGTGGTGGGAAAGCAGAGAGAGCAAGGCAGGATTCGTCCCATTTTTTGGCTGAGTCACTGGCTAACGCATATATTCGTGAACCTCGCTCACGGGCCAAGGCCAACGCGGTAAAGCGGCGGACGCGCCGACGCCCCTTTGTCACAGAGTCAAAGACTCAAAGTCACAGAGTCGCAGCGATTTTGATTTTTTTGGGCTACACGTTGTCAGATTCAATAATTTTTGGAACCAAAAAATCCAAAAAATGGGCCTAACAAGGGCAGCCAATGTTTTTACCGCTGCTTTTGGCGTGCTTTGCCGCTGCCTGCTGCTTTACCGCTGCTTTTTTTTCATAGTGCTTTATTTTTTCGTTAAGCAGAAATGTTAGAGTGCTTATTTTCCTCAGATGGCCTGAGCGTGGAGATATAAAATGCATTGCCGGACGGATAACTAAAACACGACTGCCCCAACTGCGCTTCTGGTCTGACTACCAACCACACATCATGCCTGTCCCCACTGTTCGTCTTGCATCTGGCCTTGAGCTCCCGCGTCTGGCGTTTGGCACGGGTACGGCGCTGTACAAGGCGTCTGCCACGTCGCAGGTGCTGATGGCACTCAAGGCTGGCTTTCGCTTTGTCGACGGCGCCGAGGTGTACGCCAACGAGGAATCGGCGGGAGACGCCATCGAGCAGTTCTTGGCAACCGGCGTGAAGCGTCAGGACGTGTTTGTACTGACCAAAGTGGGTCAAGAGGGGATCAAGGATTTGGACAAGGCCGTGCGAGAAGAAATGCGCAAGCTGAAAGTCGACTACCTCGACGCTTACCTGCTGCACTTGCCTCCTCGAGGTCAAGACGGTCTGCCCTCCAATGTGGACGCATGGAAGCAGATGGAAAAGATCAAGGATGCAGGACTTGCCAAGTCGATTGGTGTGAGCAATTGGCTGGCGAGCGACATTCAGCAGGTCCTCGACGCAGGTGCCAAACACGTTCCCGAAATCAACCAGATCGAGTTCCACCCCTACTGCTACGCCCACCCCGAGTACCAGAAGCTGATGGCGCTGCAGAAAAAGCACTCGATCACCACCATGACCTATTCGGCCCTGGCGCCGTTTTACAAGGATGCGCTGCCCGAGTCTGGACCGCTGCACAAGGCACTCAGCCAGATTGCGCAGAAGAACGACAAGCGCACCACCGCCAACGTCCTGCTCCGCTGGGCCCTGCAGCGTTCCGAGGGCATCATTACCACCACCACCAGCAAGGAGTCGCGCGCCAAAGAGTACCTCGACCAGCTCGACACGGCCAACGATGCTCAGCTCTCGCTCTCCGAAGCCGAGCTCAAGCAGATTGACGACGCGGGTCGCGAACACGGCGTTGAAAAGTTCTACATGGCGCCATACCTCAAGCCCTAATCAGATGAGCTCCCTTGCTAGTCGACCCCAATCGACGTAATCGACGCATTCGATGTAAGCTCCGAGCAATGAGCAACCTCGCGCTATGCTGCACACTAGCGCACGTACGCGCACGTTAACAGGTGAGAAGGTAATTTAACACTGAAATGTCGATCACGTCACGGCGGAGTGGAGTGGGGGCTGGAATTTCGGATCCGAGAATGATTCGAGTGAATTGAGTGGGCAATATCGCCATGCCAAACAGCTTGCTTGCCCTTTCCACCCTATCGCTTTGTCGAGCAACAGGACTCCCACACACCATGGCCGTACGTACCTGCAACCCACTCACCGCCAAGTGTTCAATTAAACAAAGCTGAGAGTGGAAGCTATGCAGCGCAGTGTACTGACGTTTCTCTCTTTTCTCCCGATTGCATCTCTTGCTCCCCTTGATGTGTCGTGCCGTTGGTAGTCAGGATTCAGTTACAAGGGTGGTCGACCGAGGTGTTTTGCCTTTTGGCAGGAGTTTCAGAAATGCTATGCTCAGGCTGACACGCCGTCCGAGTGCGTGTCTGCCAAGGACGACTACATGGAGTGTCTGCACCACAAGAAAGAGGTACGTTATCACGCTACAAACTCCGGGTGACAAGCTCTGACACACTTCTTTCTGTGGCTGTATAGATTGCCAGAGCACAGGAGGTCAAGGACCACTGGCTTCAACGACAGGCCAAGGAGGCTCACCATGCGAGAGAAAAGGGTGAAGTGCGCGCCACTTCTTCCATCATGGACCTCGGACTGATAAGCAGCAAGTCCGACTCGTCGTCGGCGGGCAAAGACACAGGCTCAGACTCATCCTCGTCGTCGACATCATCATCCAAGGACGAGTAGGAAGAAAGAGAGAGAGAGAGCGGTGATGCCTGAAATGCCATGTTGTTTGGGATGATAATGTTAGACTGTGAGGATGGCCCATCGCGGCTGCACGGCTGTCAAAACTCTATGTGAGTGTTGGGTTTCACATGGCATACCACCAACTGGGCAAATGGCTTCTCAGGATGGGAGCTCGTTGCGATCACGGTATCAGCGTTTACCAGCGCAACAGCAGGGGCAGCAGCAACGATGGTCGTCGCAGCAGCAGCAGCAACAACAGCCCATCCCAGAGCCACCGTTGGCGCCCCAGTTGGCCGAGGTGGTGGACTGGCTAGCGACGCTTCCCCACGTCTCGCTCTGGCCGTCGCTCTTGCTTGACCGGCTGTTGTTGGCGCCAGTGTCGACGTTGCTCGCCATGACGCGTGATGTGATACTCTCGCCGCGCACACACCGCGTAGTTGTCCGGCTGGGTGTTGTGGCGACCATCTTTTGGTTCGCGCTGGCTGCCGCAATTGTGAGCTATGTCGGCTTCTATCGCGCCTGGGTCCCCGAGCCAGGCCTACGAAAGGAAGTCTGGCTGCAGTACGGACACGAAGAACCGCCGTTTGCTCAGCTCGACTTTGCCAACAACGTCGCAGGCGCAGGCGGTCGCGTCGTCGAAAATTTCTTCGCTCAGGATCAGGCGTACGACGTCACACTGGAACTCGGCGTTCCGCTCAACGAGGCCAACCTTGATCTGGGCAATTTCATGGTCAGTCTCGAACTCAAGTCGCAGCCGGATCGGACGCTGTTTCACGTGAGTAAGCCGACATTGTTGCGCTTCTCCCCTGCGTCGGTGAGGGCGATTGACTCGCTGTCGCAGATGATGTCGCGCAATCCACCGACGGAACGTGGACCGTCGGATTCACAGCTACTTCGCATTCCGCTGCTGAAACGCGCCGTGATGAGGCCTTCGTCGTTTGCACCGCCTTTGTCGGCAAGTCCCGCCGGGGATGATCGCAAAGTGACGCATGGCAAAGTGCAGGTGGGTCGATACGACTCGGATCGGTACTGGCGCTATGGCGCGCGTGGATCGGGCGGCGGTATGATTGCCTATCCACACGTCGTCGATGGCAAGACTCAGCTCTCCCTCGGCTCTCACTCCAGTCGGGGCGAATTGCAGACGTACAGCGCCAGTCTGCGCTTCGACGCCCACCTAACCGGCCTGCGCTTCTTCATGTACCACTACCCCTTGCTCTCCTTTTTCCTCTTCACCTCGCTCTTTTTGGCGTTCGAGATGGCCACCGCGCTCACCCTGTGGGGTGTGGCGGCGGTGTATACCAGCACCATGGCAGTACCCAGCCTCGACACCGACGAGCACTTCCACGACGATGACCACTACAAGAACGGCGCCGGACCATCGCGCTTCAAGACCGAGTCGGATAGCGGGGAGGAGCAAGAGGCGTCTTCTTACTCTTCGGGACAGGATACCGAGATGGAAAGCGATGCGCAGCGCTCGCGTCGTGTCAAAGCGGAATCCGACGATGACGACGACGACGACGGGGGCGAGGATGATGCGGACGTGGGGGACGAGACGGCGACACGGCGTCAACGGTCTTTGGACAGTCTTCGGGCGCGCGATGCAGCTGAGTACGCGGAAGCGGTACGACAGTCGCGCCTGCGGGACGTCGTCGAGTCGCGCCGTATGGGTGGAAGCAGTAGCAGCAGCAGCGCGATTGACCACGGCGACCCGAGCGCGGCGCCCATCTCGCCAGAAGACCTGGCGGAAATCCAGCTCTCGCACCGCGTGCTAGACCGACTGGACGAAGAGACGGAAGAAGATACCGAAGTTGGCGGTAGCCTGACGGAAGACGAAGGGTCTTTGGGCAGCTACACCGCGCGCGCCCCGCGATACACGGATCCAGACCCACACGACGGCGAGCAGCAAGCCAACAGCGAGAGCGAGTCGGCCACACACAGCTCCGACAATGCCGATACCCCGCACACCAAAGGCGACGAAAGTCAAAGCACCGTCGGAGGCGTAAGTTACACCAAACCCCTAGTTGCAATATTGACGCCGTCACTGACCTGTTTGCTCTCTCTCACGACCCAAGTCGGCAACGTCCGGTGCTCGAACCTCGCGCTCCTTCGGAGCGACCACAATGGCGTCTTCAACACAAAGCTAGAAAGCACATTTTGCAAAACCCCGCTCGTAAAATTCCATGTGTCACCAGGCTGACCGCTCGACGATGAGGTTTGCTATTTGCTCCAAGCGCAGCTGATCTTGTTGATCGAATCCATCGAGAGCCTCGCAATCGATGTCCAGGACGCCGATAATGATGTTGGCATCGGAGCCTCTCCCGCCCCAAGCGTGGTTTTGCGGCGTGCCGTTGTGGGGGGAAGAGGACTGGGAGGATGCGAGGGCCTTTTGGTGATGGAGGGGGAGTTTGGAGCGGGGGAGGACGAGGGGGATGACGATTTCGCTGCGGGAGAGCGAGTCGCATGCAATGTGACCTGGGTAGGCGTCAGTGTCACGCACTCTCACCGTGCGTGGCGGTAAGAGGGCGCTTGCGTCTGCACATACGCCCTTGCCCGGGACCGAGTAGATGAGCTGACAGGCAGGCAAGCCATTAAATGGCCCTAGCAGCAACGTCGGCCGCGAACGCACCGCTTGCGCCTCTGACGGCATCAGGGGCGACAAGAGGTAGAATCCAGCCCAGTTGATGCGCTTGTGTGTGCTCCAGTCGCCGTACCGGTTTAAAGTGTGGTAGATGAGGGAGCTGGCATTGGACAGAGCGCTGACCCAGTCTGTACCCTCGGCAATCAGCGCGGACAAGGACGAGTAGAGGTAGTCATAAAACTCGGCCTTGCTCTGGACATAGTCCGGCAGTGCAGCCGCATCGGCGCTGTCCACCACTTGTGTGTCAGTCCCCTCCGGACCCCCCTCTGACTGGGAGACAAGAATGCTACTCACTGGACCATGGCTTTTGGTTTGGTGTGCAATGTATGACAGGAAGAAATGGGAATATTTTATTGCAATTAAATTGGATATATCCGACCAATTGCCGAAAGGGTCAATCACGCCATAGCTTTTAGGGCCCACTGACGATGCTGCCCATGGTGACGACAACGGGGTCAGGCATGCTCGCCATCCTGCGTCCATGTCGTCCTCGACGCTTGTAGCAAGCACCAGCCGTGCGCTGCGTTTGGCACTAAAACAACCACCAAAACAATTGTTTCGATCGAGTCACTCTGCTGCCCGCCAGCAGCAGGATTGTGCTACCGCCACCGAGAGTAGGGGGGCACGGCTGCATCAACGAGCTCAGTTTGCCACGCTACAGCAATCTCTACCCTCGACATCCTCCTCTTCTTCCAATCCCAGCATTGCGTTTCCCTGCATCGATGCCAATGAAGCACGCTCACAGCGCCTGCGCTCCCAGTTGGCCACAACACAGCCGGATGTAGAGGTGGACGAGTCTGGTCCCGAGCCATCGTATACCAAGGTCGTCAGTGGCTACCAGCTCTTCCACCACGCACAGCCGTTTGCGCTCGACTACGGAGGTGAACTGCCGGAATTCGACCTGGCCTACGAAACATGGGGCACGCTCAATGCCGATCGGAGCAACGCCATTCTGCTGCACACGGGACTCTCTGCCTCGTCGCATGCGGCGAGTACGCAAGACAATCCTGCCAAAGGCTGGTGGGAGGACTTTATCGGACCCAACAAGCCGCTCGACACCAACCGCTTCTTTGTCATCTGCACAAATGTCCTCGGTGGCTGCTACGGCAGTACGGGGCCCTCGTCACCGCATCCCTTGGATCCAGAAGGCGCAGCGTATGCGACACGCTTCCCTATCCTGAGCGTGTTTGACATGGTGCGTGCGCAGTTTCTGCTCTTGGACCAGGTGGGTATTCGAACCCTGTATGCCAGCGTCGGCAGCTCGATGGGTGGAATGCAGTCGATTGCAGCAGCTCATCTGGAGCGCGACCGTGTCGAGAGACTGGTCTCCATCTCTGGATGTGCTCGCTCCGCGCCTGCGTCGATTGCACTGCGATACGCACAACGCTCAGTGCTGATGAGCGACCCAAATTGGAACCGAGGCTTCTACTACCAACCCGGCTCGTTACCCCCGCATACCGGTATGAAGCTCGCCCGTCAAATCGCCACATTCACCTACCGTTCCGGACCGGAGTGGGAACAACGCTTCGGTCGAGCACGCAGAGTTCACCCGGAAACGCAAAATGTCCCTGCCGACCAGCGCTCGCAGCAGCACGAGCTGGATCCAGCGCTGTGCCCAGATTTCCTGATTGAAACCTACCTCGATCATCAGGGCGAGCAGTTCTGCCTCAAGTACGATGCCAACTCGCTCATCTACATCAGCAAGGCGATGGATCTGTTTGACATGTCGGATCATGCGCTGGCCGATTTGGAGCGGAGGCGTGTGGATCGGCATGGTGAGGAGATCGGACGTGGACTCGCCACTTCGCCCAACCCAGTACCTGCTCCACGGCCGTTGAAGCGTCAGCACATTAGCACGCTCTCCAGTCCCGCAGCCCATGCGTATGTGCCCGCCCTTGCACGCGGCATGACCCGCCTGAGCAACATCCCCACCCTCGTCATCGGTGTGCAGAGCGATATCCTCTTTCCCGTCGAACAACAGCGTGAAATCGCCGAATGTCTCCGTCTCAACGGCAACGACGCCGTACGCTACTACGAACTAGACGCTCCCCATGGTCACGACTCGTTCCTCATCGACGTCGCAAACGTCGGTGGCGCCATCAAGGGCTTCCTCTCCTAGCGTAGCACTTAAAAAAGAGGCGGAATTCGGTTAGCATTTGGTGTCTGGCTGGACGAAGTTTTGGTGGTGGTAGAGCAGTGGCATGCGCCGGTGTGGGTTGGTGTAGACGTGGATGATTTCGGCAATGTAGAGTATGCTTGGGCCTCGATGGCTCTGTTGAGATGTGGTGGTGGTGCTGTAGTGGGAGAGGTTGATTTGGTCGACGATGCGGCAGGCGAATGCACCCAGTGCTTCCGTCAGCCGGGGTACACCTTGTGTTTCGACGGTTGGCTCGATGTCGTGCTGGTCGAGTGGATGTGCCTCGCCATGTGCCGTCATTGCAAACGGCTCCAGTCCCGGCTGGGCGTATGCCTGCGCCAGCTGTGCCTGGTGACTTGCGAGGAGGTTGAGTACAAAGTGTGCTCTTGGCCCAGTGTGCGCGGCGTAGTGGTGCAGAGCGTCCGAGAGGCGCGAGGGTGTCTGCATGGCAAACGAGAGCAGTGGCGGAGTGAGACTGAGCGAGGAGAACGAAGAAAGCGTAGCGCCATGCACCAGCTGCTTCCCTGCCGTACCAGCGCTGGAGGTCGGTAGGAAGGTGGTGACGAGTGCGACAGGTTGGGCAGATTCACGCATCAGTGAGCGGATCTCATCTGTCAGCGTCGCCGATGAGCTTGTCGCCTTGCCGCGCACCCCCGCTCGTCCTGCAACGTGCTCTAGCCGTGGTCGGGAGAGGTAGAGCGTGCGACCACACCTCATCATGTAGTTGAGAAGGAGGAGGGCAACAACAGGGTCCAGTGGCAGGCGCTTATCTCTGTGCCACCACCATCTTTTGAAGTGATGCATTTGCTTCCTCGGGAACGTGACAAGGTGCTCTTGCACCAGATAGGCTCGCTTGCGCAGAAGCGTCTTGCGCGCGGGGTGCGACTGAACCAGACGGAAGCAACTGCGCTCATCGCCCTCGTCCTGCAGGAACGTATCCGCGATGGACAGCATAGTGTTGCCCAACTGATGCAGCATGGAAAGACACTCTTGGGTCGCCTTCACGTCATGCCCGGCGTGGCGGAACTGCTGCACGAAGTCATGGTCGAAGGAACTTTCCCTGACGGCACCTTTCTCGTCACTGTGCACGATCCGATCTGCACGCACGACGGCGATCTGCAAGCGGCGCTCTACTCGAGCTTCTACCCAGCGCCAGACCCGAGCGTGTTTGCAGCGCAGGTTACGGACGTGGATGACACGGTGCTGCCTGGTGCGTTGATGGTCAAGCAGGGTGCGTCTGCGATCCAGCTGTGTCCATCTCGACCGCGTGTCGTGCTCACCGTTACCAACACTGGCGACCGTCCGATTCAGGTCGGCTCGCACTATCCTTTTCTCGAAACCAACGCTGCCCTCTCCTTCCCGCGCTTGCTCGCGCTCGGCAAGCGGCTCGATATCGCAGCGGGTACAGCCGTTCGCTTCGAGCCAGGCGACTCCAAGAGCGTCACCCTCGTCCAGGTCGGCGGCACTCGCATCATGGCCGGCGGGAACAATCTCGCTTCGGGACCCCTCGACTCGTTCGCCAGCAAGGACGCCCAAGCCGCACTGGTCAGAAAGATTGAGGCTGCCGGTTTTGCCAACGAGCCAGTGCCGGATGCGACGCCAGAGGCCAAGATCGCCGAGCTGTCGCGCGATGGGTATGCCAGTCTCTACGGTCCTACCGTCGGTGACCGCGTGAGACTCAGCGATTCACCCCTCTGGCTCGAGGTCGAGCGTGACCTGACCAGCTACGGTGACGAACTCAAGTTTGGCGGTGGCAAGGTGCTGCGAGATGGAATGGGCCAGGCGTCAGGCCGAAGCGATGCCGCCACGCTGGACTTGGTCATTATCAATGCACTCATCGTCGATTGGTCCGGTATCATCAAGGCAGACATTGGTATCCGCGCTGGCTACATTGTCGGCATTGGCAAAGCGGGCAATCCGGCCATGATGGACGGCGTCGATCCCAACATGGTCGTCGGCAGCTGTACCGAAGTCATTGCGGGCGAAAAGTACATTGTCACTGCGGGAGCGATTGATGCGCACGTCCACTACATTTGCCCAGACCTACATCTCGAGGCGCTTGCCAGCGGTATCACGACGCTCATTGGCGGCGGTACGGGTCCCACTGCCGGCACAAGTGCGACCACCTGCACGCCCGGTCAGGACCAACTCAAAACAATGATGCTCTCGACAGACCAAGTGCCGCTCAACTTTGCTTTCACCGGCAAGGGCAACGACTCGGGACTGCCGGGACTCGAAGATCAGGTCAAGGCCGGCTGTGCTGGTCTCAAGATCCACGAAGATTGGGGCGCCACACCCGCTGTCATAGACACGTGTCTGTCGGTGTGTGACAAGTACGACGTGCAGTGCAACATCCACACGGACACGCTCAACGAATCCTGCTTTGTCGAAGGCACCATTGCCGCCTTTAAAGGTCGTACCATTCACACCTACCACTCTGAAGGTGCGGGTGGGGGTCACGCGCCTGACATTATCCGCGTGTGCGGCGAAGACAACGTCCTGCCTTCCTCCACCAACCCGACCCGACCGTACGCGAAAAACACACTCGACGAGCACTTGGACATGCTGATGGTGTGCCACCATTTGAGCAAGGATATTGTTGAGGATGTGGCTTTTGCGGATTCGCGCATTCGCGCCGAGACGGTAGCCGCCGAGGACGTGTTGCAGGACAGTGGTGCGATTTCCATGATTAGTTCCGACTCACAGGCCATGGGTAGGATTGGCGAGGTGGTTGCTCGGACCTGGCGGACTGCCGCAAAGATGCGCTCGCTCACAGGACCACTCACCCCGGCGGCTACCGGCGTCGACTCGCTCGCGGACAACTTTCGCATTAAACGCTATGTCGCCAAGTACACAATCAATCCAGCCCTCGTCCACGGCATCTCGCACCAGGTCGGCTCCATCGAGGTGGGCAAGTTGGCAGATATGGCCTTTTATCTTCCGAGCAACTTTGGTACGCGGCCCGAGTTTGTGCTCAAAGGTGGACAGGTGGCGTGGGCGCAGATGGGAGATGCCAACGCCTCCATCCCCACCGTTCAGCCCATCTACGGCAGACCAATGCACGGCGCTGCTCCCACCGCGGCACGTCACAATTCGATCCTCTTTGTCTCCAACATCTCGCTCCAACAGGGAACCATCGCCTCGTACGGCGTCCGCAAACGCGTCGAAGCAGTCAAAGCCTGTCGCACCATTCGCAAGTCAGACATGAAACTCAACAACCACATGCCCGACCTGCGTGTCGACCCGGAAACCTACGAAGTCACCGACGCCGGTCGTCTCCTCACCGTACCCCCCGCCGACACACTCCCCCTCACTACCACACAGCACCTGTTCTAGCCAAACTTCCCCCGCCTCCTTGAAATGTGTATGTTTTTCTTTGGCGATTCAACCGCGGCGTAAGGTGTCGTCGAGTGTTGTGGCTCGTTTGTGTGCCTGATTGCGAGTTTTCACCGCCAACGTCTGCCAGTATACATCTTCAGCGTCTTTGTCCATTTGCGTCAACGACAAGGGTGATGCTTGCAGAAGCTGTTGTGCAAGGCGGGGGTGAGCAGTGCGCACGACGACATGCTCGTCATCTTGAACGTGGATGTACGACACTGATTCCGGCACGACTTTCTCCAGCGTAGCTTTGAGTGACTTGGGCACGGCGTCTTTCGCCCCCAGTGACTCGTCTATCGGTATCGTGAGGATGGTCCCTCTATACCACGGTTGCACTTCTGCGACTTCCACCGCGGGATCGATTTGGCGTTTGAGCGTGACGCCGCGCTGTGTTGCCAGATACTCGTCTTTAAGCGCAAGCCATTGCGTGAGCGATAGACAACGCAGCGTTCCTGCCTGCGAGCGCCAAGCAGCGAGATCCCATGGATGAGCTTCGGTAAGCGTGTGCACCGCTGATGCGTCGCTGAGGACGAAGAATGCCCGGCCTGCGATCCATCTCGTGGGCCGGTCTGGCGGGTAGCCACTCCTTGTTGGCTCATAAGTGGCCAGCACGATGGCTGGGGCATGCAGAGCGTGTTGGACGTGGACGATTGCGTCCACCTGCGTCTTGCACTGTGGAGGCACACCCTCGATGTATACAATCCTGCTTTGCTCCAGTAGCGCAGAGAGTGGCTGAGTAACTGCGGCGATGTATGCGGGTGTGAATGTGACGTGGCAATCAGCTGGGTTGTGCGAGAACCACGGCAGATGCAATGCAGCAAGCCGCTCCAGGACGGCCGATAGCAGGGCAATGTTCTTACACCGTGAGCGCAGTTGTGGCAATTCCAACACTCTTGCGACATGAACGCTTTTGTTCTGCGCTAGGTACAGGGTGAAGTTGTGGGTGGTGGTGCATGTCTGTGCCTGTCGGACGAGCGAGACGGGGGAGAGTGTTTCTGCCACGACGAGCACGAGTTTGTCCACTTTTGCCACATCCTCGCGCTCCTGCTCCCCCTCACTGCGCAATGGCGTAAGCGCGGTCGATCCTGCCGTGGATGATTGTGCTGTAGCGACGTCTGTAGTGCTTCGTTTGCGCACCTTGCGAGGCACAAACATGCAGGTTAGAGAGACACGATTTGCACACTCTTAATGGGTGTCGGATGGCGCAAAATGACATGTCCCCTTTTGCTCCACCTGATTAGCGCATCTGGGTGCCCTCCCCCCCTCCTTGCCCGCCCATATGTCTGCACCGATCCCACGCGGAGAGTTTCTGAATCCATCCGACGATCTGCCAGCTCCAGCGCGTGCGGCGGTAGACTCGCTACTGTCCAGCGTCGAGCGCGCCCATTCCACCTACGGCGATGTCACTGCACAAGATGTGCAGCTGACCGAGTACGATTTGGCGACAATCCGCGGGCAGTTGGCAGCTGGTCAATGTAGCGTGGTACAGATCGTGGAGGCGAGGATCCGGCTGACGGTCGCGGCCAGCTTACGCACGCACTGCCTGACCGCATTCCCCTACGAAGCAGCGGCATCAAAGGGCCAGGATTACGACTGCCAGATTGGCCGTGAAGGTGTTGCGGCCGTGTTGCAGCAGCGCCCGCTGCTCGGGCTGGTGTTTAGCGTCAAGGACTGTATTCATGTGCGCGATTGTGCGACGACGTTGGGCTGTTCATCGCGTGCGTCGCATCTCGAGCCGACCTCTGCCCGGATTGTAGACGCTTTGGAGCAGTTAGGCGCGGTGATGGTTGCCAAGACCGCCGCGCCTCAGCTGATGATGTCCAACACGACCTCGTCGCCGTTGTGGGGAACAGTACGGTCCCCTCTCGGCGAGGAGCTAGAGGTCGGGGGCAGTTCCGGAGGTGAGGCAGCACTCGTTCGCTTTGGCGGTAGCCACCTCGGTCTAGGCACCGATATGGGCGGCTCAGTACGCCAACCAGCAGCTCTCGCAGAATTGTACGGCTTCAAGCCGCACTCCTCCCACCTACCATGGAACCTACCGCGCGATTTCACAACAGGCTTGCCAAACACCCACGTACCAGCAACCGCGCTGGGATTCCTGTGCCACCAGCTCTCGACGCTTATCGACGTGTGTCGTGCGCTTGATCTCGTCGCCCCTACACCCGCCGAATTACCGCAGCACGTCAAATGGTCGTGTCAAGAGGCCTCCCGTGACGTCTCTGCACTCATTCGCACCGTGGCAGAGGGCGAGACCGCCGCTCAGCAGCTCGGCACGATTGATAGCGAGTATTGGGGCAGTGTATGGAGTCATTTCGCAACAAGGGATGGATTCGCACCCGCACGCACCATACTCGCCAACGACCCACTCATACATCACACCATGTTCGATCAACACTCCCTCACACCCGACCAACAGCCACCCAGGTACGACCTCGACCAGCTGCGAGCCGATTTCCGCCACTTTGCCACCACCGGCAGCAGCGCGGCTGGTGACGGTGTGACGATTCTCGTGACACCCACCCACATGGTTGGTCCGTGTTCGCGCCACTTTTTCCACCAAGCAGACCAGACCGGTGTTGCTGAAGTTTGGTGCCAGATCTTCAACCTACTCGACTGGCCGGCCATTTCGGTCCCCCTCGCGCCTCTTCCACCACCGTCACAAGCTGCAGCAGCACCGCCGCCGCCGCAGCAGCTGAACGTGACGAGCGCAAATGCACGCGCGTTGCTCGACACGTGGACGCCTCAGTTGGTCTCGGATCCACACGCGCCCGCCGAGCGCAGAAGTGCAAGACTAAGCATCCAGCTGGTCACCACGCCCGGCAACGAAGCTGCCCTGCTCGCCTTTGCGCACAAACTCTCACACCGCTTAGACGCACATAAGTAGAAATACATGTTGAAATGGGACGGCAGCGGCGGCGGCGCGAGTGGGGGTGAAATGCGGTTGAACGATAGTGCTAACGGGGGGGGAAGAAAGGACAGAAAGTGCAGAGCGGGGAGTGTTTAGACACGGACGGGTTGCTGTTGGTTCTGGTGGCCAGCGCGCTGCCCGTTGTAGTGGGTGACCTTGTGGCCTGCGATTTCTTCGACGTCGTTGCCGTCTTCGGCCTGTTTGGCGCCCATCTGACCGTAAGCTTTGACACGGAGTCGTTCCCACTCTCCTGCAGTGGGGACTTTGTCGCCACGTGCTTTGGTCTGGTCCCAGAAGCCTTCACCCTGCTGCTGGATGCGCGATTCGTACGCCTGGCGTACCACTGCGGACTCGTCCTGCAGCGGTTCCAGTGAGACATCGTCGTTAAAGAGGGCAAAGTAGAAGATGCCTAGACGGGTGTAGTGTGCCTGGTCGGCGGGTGGGGCAACGACACGGTGGATGGTCTGCTTGAGGTACCCACCGGACAAAAAGTGCATCGCATCACCCAGATTAATGACGAGCGCATTGTCGCGATGCTTTACCAGCCGCCACTGATTGTCTGGCATAAGCACCTCCAAACTGGTGATTGGCTGCGACCAGAGGATAGAGACCGAGTTGAAGTCGGTGTGGCCCTGCAGACGCACGCCGCCAAGAGCTTCGTCATCCTTCTGGTCTGGAGTATGGTACATGGCATAACGCAGCAGGTCGAGGCCTTTCACTTCGGGGTTCTTGCTCAAGTTCCACAGGTAGTCGGCTGGCAGCTTGAGTACGAGCGAGAGGACGGTCAAGATCTTGCGAAGGATCACCTCGTGGTTGTACTTTGCAAATGCCTCAATCTCGGGCAGAAGCGCCTGGATGCTGGGTGGGAAGAGCTTCTTGCGCGCCTCGGGCGAGTAGCTCTGCGATCCAAAGTTGAGCTGCTCAATACGGTCTTTGATGCCGTTGAGCTTCCAGTGTCCCTGCTCCTTGTAGCCGACAAAACTGCCGGTTTTGAGAATGTCGGCCTTGTATCGTGCCTTGTCCTCCTCACTCACGCCGTTGAAGGCGTACTGACCAATGGCAAATTGACGCAACACCTGGTCCCACGACAGACCGTGGTTTTCGGCGTAGATGAAGCCATCGCGGGAAAAAGCCTGGCCTACTTCGTGCACCACTTGCTCTGGCACCGAGGTAAAGTCATCACCAGAGATCTGCGACAGGTCCAGCGTCGAGAGCGGGGCCCATTCGAGATCTGTCTCGCGCGTCGGTGTCGGAGGCACCCACGGCGGAATATCAACATCGGCAGAAGGCATGGTCGTGAATGTGTAGATGGTACAGAGGCAACTCTACTAGCACCTTTTGGCAGCAGTAGCGAGCGACCCAGGGCCACCCGAGGTGCGAGCAAGAGCCATAGCACGCCATCGCGGCCGTAGTCGCCGTAATGTCGAGATCTGACATCATTTCTTCCTGGCAATGCACTCTGATGCGCCCTGCAGCAGAACGCGAACGTGGAGAACTTTGACTTGTGTGCCAGCCCAGCCAGGCGGGAAAAAACAAGATCCGCCCACCGGTGTCTCGACACGTGCGGTCGATGGCGTGATGCAGTTTGCAGTTTGCAGTTTGCCGTTGCACGGTGGTGATGTTAGGTCACCATGTCACCATTCCTCGTTGATCGTTGATCGCTGCGATCGTTGCGTTCGTTGCCAAATCTCTCGGGAGGGAAGGAAAAGTCAACGGAGATCCTTACATATTGACGTCGGGGAGGGCGGTCTGTCGTAAACACTGACCCGTCTAAACACTTCTTTAAGGCAAAAACACAAACAAGCTCGGCGGCGGTAGTGGCCCGCACTAAAGTGACATCCAATGGCCGGCACTGTAATCAAATGATATCATATAGTATATTTCCGAAATGACAAGGAAGCAATCGTATCAAGATCGAAAGAAGGGCAAATGAAATCTACAGGGTGAGAGAAGTGGTAGAACGGGAGACTGAAAGAAAAGGTCAACGGCGACGTGAATAGTCGGTCGTCGTCGTGCCCGAGCGAGAGAGGTTCGAATTGGGGCTGGCGCGGTATCCGTTTTCAGGGTCGTAGTTGCTGTTCGACTTGCCACTGGCACGCGAGCGGCTGCTCTGCGTTGTAGCACGAGACGTCGAGCTTCGGCTGGTAGAGGCGAGCGAGTTGGTACGCGTCGAGCGCGAGCCGACGCTCTGGCTCGCTAGCGATCCATCGGCACCGCTAAAGAACGAAGAGCGAGAACGCGACTTCTGAATGCGCATCGTCTCCATAGCAGCGTGTGCGCGAACCTGGCACATGTTGCTCAGCAGGTAGTTGGCCTTGCTGCCGCCGCCAATCAGACCCTTGCCCTTGGCCTCGAGCGGCTTACCAGACAGAACCTTTTTGAACTCGGTCTTGGCAGCCTCCTCCTGACCCATGCAGCTGCGCAGTCGTCCCAACTCGTAGTGCGCAAAGTAGACAAGGTAACGGTCCGTCTCGTCCAGTCGGTGGCCGTGCTCAAACACCTTGGTGAACGACTGCACCGCATCGGCTTGCACCTCTTCAATAGGTCCAACCGAGTCCTCAGCAGGCAGTCGCACAAGCGTCTGTGGCTCGGGATACGCAACGAAGCGAAGCGCCACACCGCGAAGGAAAAAGGCAAGGCAGTATGCGGACCAGTACTCGTTCTCACCCGTGCCGTACGACTTGGGGTTGTGGTACGACTCCAGCTCGTCGATGAACTCGTCAATACGCGTTAGCGTGTTCTCTACCAGCAGGAAGACGGGCGTCTGACCGATGCAGTGCCACAAGTACGAAAACTCGATACCCGGCAGCGGAAGGCGGTTCTGCTGAGCAATGTACTTCTTGGCCTTCATGGCGACAAAGCGCTCAAACGGAATCTGTCGCCCGGCAATCTTCTTGACAAGCTTGCCTACGGTGCGCATAATTGTTGCGCTCTTTGCTCGGTCGTCCATGCCGGTCTCGTACAGCATCGTGGCCTTGGCATACTGGTAGATTGCCTTGGACCAGTTAGACTCGCGCGACAGCACATCGTAGCACTCGTACGCTCGCGTAAAGTCGCACGTGCACAGGTAGGTGAGCGAAAGATCCCAGAAGCACAGGTGGTGCAACTGCTTGTACTCTCGTTGCGACTCGATTGCGTTGCGGAAGTACTCGATCGCCTTCTCGGGCAAGGCCTGAGCAGCATAAAGTCGCGCCGAGTAGTAAAGGTAAAAGATACCGTTGGGGTATCGAACCAAGTTCCACGATAGCACCTTGTCGGCAAACTCAAAGTCGAGTTCAGTAACGGGAATATAGCTCGAGATCCAGAGATGGTACATGAGAATGGCAATGTCGCAAAGAGGACGTCGCACGCCTTCCTCGTCGGCAGAGATCGAAGGCAGAGGCTTGCTCTTGCTCCAGCCACCAGCACGAGCAAACAGATCAAGCGAAAACTTGCGATCACCGACAAAGCCAAATCCTTCCATCAGCTTCAGCGTCTTTGTGGGTAGCATGGACAACACCAGCGAGCAGACACCGTTGCCGACGTAGACACCCGATCGGAAGTCCTGGTCAAGATAGATGGCAGTGTGCTTCTTGCCCGACACCTCAGCCTCTTCGGCCTCGGCGTCCACCTGCTCGACGAACTTGAAGAGCTCCCGCACATGGAAGTAGGCCGAACGCAGACTGAAAGCCTGCTTGACAAACGCGATACTGTCGCCAGAGTAGAAAATGCCGAGCACCGACTTGAGCAGCTGCGATTCGGCAAAGACGAGCTCAGCATGGAGTTGCACGAGACTCATGGATCGGTAGTTGCTCATCTTGTTGCCGCCCATGAGCTTGTTGATGGTGCCCTGCTTCTTGCGCAGGAACGAGGCAATCTTCATCGAGTGACGACAGCACAGGATGGCTGTTTCAAAGTCTTGCGGTTCAAAGGTCATGATTGACTTGACGGCGTTGATGAGTGCCATACCCTCGGCCTTGTACAGACGCGTTCCAGCACCCGACATGCAGAGTTCCTCCGCTTCGCGCATACGCGAGTTGAGGAAGAGCGCCATGGCCTCACGCACGGTGGCCAGATCTTCGCGGCAGTCGTTGTCATCAATGCGGCAGTCGGCTGCAGTGATCTTCTGCTGCATGTAATCTGGCACAATGGCAGTGTCGGGTGTGATGGACTCGTCAGAGTAGTCTGATAGCTGGTCGTCGTCAAGGTCGTCCTCGTCTCCCTCGTCATCCTCATCGTCGTAGTGATGTGCTGCGAGTCGAGGTTGCTGTCGCTGTCGTGGACGGTCGTCTTCGTCCTCTTCAGGCGATTCAAAGTCTTCCGCATCGTCGGGATGCTCAGCATCCTCTTCATTGACATCCTTAAAGGCGGCATTGCCATTCTTGTTGCCGCCTCGAAGATAATTGAGGCCACCAACGACAGCGCCTGCAGCTCCGGCAGCAACACCAGTCACGGCGCCGACAGCGGCACCAGAGTAAGACTGAGGCTGCTCTTCCGGCTCACCATCAACAGGTGCGGGCTCGGGCTCCTCCTTCTTGCTTGGCTTTCGCGCCAGGTTCTTGCTCGACGATCGTCGCGGCTTGCGGGCGGGCTCTTCCTCCTCAGAATCCTCTTCGGGTTCCGGCTCAGGTTCCGGCTCGGCCTCCTTGGTCGACTTTTTGCTCTTGGACTTCTTCAGACCTGCGCCTGCGGCAGCACCGGCAGCAGCCCCGGCAGCGGCTCCCTCGGCGGCACCGGCGTTCTTCTTGCTCGACTTGGACTTCTTGGAAGTTGTGCTCTTGCTGTCCGAGCCACCACCGCTGTACGATTCCTTGATCGAGCCGTCTTCACACAGCTCAAAGAGCTTCTTGTGACCGAACGAGTCCTCGAGAGTGTCCTCGTTGTTGTCCTGAAGCCATTTGATGAGGGCGCCGTAGCAGTGTCGGTCGTTGACGGTCTGCTTCTCGACCTTGCCATCACTCTGAGGGTATTCCCACGAGAAGGAGCCATCATCCTTGAGAATACCAGATCGCTGGTAAACATTCTTGGCACGTACAAAGGGGGCAATCTGGTATGTCTTGAGTCGAAGTTGCTTGCCAAGCACCTCTCGTCGGTGAGTCGACTCTTCGTCTTCTTCGTCAGTGTTGGTCTTCATCCACTTCTTGGTGACCTCTTCGAATTCGTCGATCAGCTTCTTTTGCTCTGCGGCGATCTTGTCGCGGGATTTGGTGTCCTTTTGGGTATCGTTCTCGCCAGGTTGCGGCTCAATGTAATCCCACTCCCAGTCCATGTTTCCGCCCATTCCCTTTCGGAGCTTGGCAAGCGAGACATAGTCAGACAGATCGCCGGCCTTGCTCGAGAATTTGATCTTGTCTCGGACGACGGGATCCAACATGGGTTGCAAGACCTGCCAGATACCCTTGAAAATCCAAGGGGCACCGTGAACATAGATACGCTGCAAGGACTCGGGGTAGTAAGCTTCCAGACACTTGACAAGGAACAAGACACACTGCCAGTCCATGTTTTTGAGACCAAAGCCAGCCATGTCGAAGATGACGACAGCTTTCTCGTAAGGTGGGGTGGTGAGCTGACGAGCATTCTCCATGGCGAGAAGAACGAACTGTTGGAGCACTTCGTGCTTCTGTGCGCTGGTAAAGTGACGGGCGACGTGGATAAAGTAGACGGGGAACTCTCCCTTGTCGCTGTTTCCCTTGATGTATGAAATACCTCGACGGAACTGGTTGAGGAAGCCAGGAACGTCCTTGAGACCCTCTTCTCCCTTGTAGATGATGCCTTCGACGTCTTTCTCAAGACGGAACTTGCAAGCAGCAGCCAACATGGCCAGAGCTCGGTCAATGTCCCACTTTCGGGCACGGAGGAAACGGAGGACAGAGGTGTCTGGATGGTCCATCTTTGTGAACTCCCATACCGTTCTTTGCAAAATGGGGCCACCGTATTTGTCAATGAACTCGTTCATCTCCTTGAGCTCCTCCTGCTTCTTTGCTTCTTCCTTGGCCTTGTCATCCTTTGGAATGTCTTTGCCAGCATCCTTGCCATCTTTCTCCTTTCCGCCGCCGGAGGAAGAGTTCTTGCCGGCTGCTGACTGTGGGCCTCCGTTTCGGTCAATCTCTGCCGATTTCTCCTTGTTCTTCTCAAAGAGCTCAAATAGGCGTCTCCAGATTTCGCGGAGATCTTTCTGCTGCGAGTCGGTGAGATTTCCTGTGGAATGGGCAGGAACGTGAGCAATTCGGCATACATGAGTAGACTGGTGGATTCACATACCTTTGTAAGCGGGCTCGACGCGCTCGCCGAGCTCGTTAGTGATAGCCGACATGGTGTTTAGCTACTCTTGGACACGACAGTGGGTTGCTAGTGGAGGATAGCGGGGGGGGTATCGATGCGGATCCAGAGTGAATCTTCTACGGACTGTGTCTGTCGTAGATATGCCCTTGGAGCGGCAATGGGATGAAAAAAGGATGGCTCGAGGAGATGGATGGGACTTATAAGAGGGCTTTGGGCTAGGTCGGCGGGGGAGGGAGCTGAATCTGAATAGACTCTAAAGGATGATGCTGATGATGAGAGAAAACTGGTGCGTGCATTCACGAGCGGCGCCTGATTGATTGATTTGCCCTGCGAATTGTGATTGTCTCTGACCGAATGAGGGGGAGGGCGCCCTCGCTTAAGCAATTTTGCATGTTGCGTCGTCCATCACCATGCATGTCTATTGGCGCACTTGAGCAGAGGCGCACGCGGTTGGAGGCTTCTCTGGCTCTTCTCTCCCCTTTTCACACGCCATCCTTTCCCTGCTTCTCAGAATGATCTTCTGACCCCGGACAGTTCCTACCAGCTGGCGGCTCCGATGCCAGTTTCCGATCGACGCCCTCCCCCCTACCCCGCCATGTCACATCGTTTGACCATTATTTGTGAGTCCTCGCCTAACGGGGGAGCCGCTTTTCATTCGAACCAAGTCGTTGCCTCTACAGCGCGAGCTTGTCCAGCAGCGCAAGGTTTAGAACACACTCAACCACAAAAAACATGCCGCATGTGGACACCCATCACATCTTCTCAACCGCCCAAACGTGTGAGCAGCTTGCCGCCACCCCCCACACGGGAATTGGACCCCAGACGTGTCTACTCACACTCGTCTAGAGCGGTGGTAACCCTCATCTCCCTAGTTTGCATACTTTGCGCTTTGCAATTTTTGGCCATCATGGTGTTAGAGTCTCGTACTGCAAGGAGAAGCGCAGACGTGTCAGATTGTGAAAATGTGAATTTGGCAGACGCTACTCGTCGGTGCGCTGCTTTGTTTGGGGAGGGGGTAGGTTGCGAGAGCAGTAGTGGTACAGTAAGTTAGTTGACGTCGTCCATCTCCATGTTGGCCATCACGTCACCGCCAGCATCCAATCCGTATCGTTCCTGGTCCTGGTTGCGCAGGTGGTCGTCTTCGTCTTCCTCGTCCATGTCGGCCGAGCCAGAGCGATCCGCCCCGTCGCTGCCATTGGCACGGACGCCATCCACGTCGCCATCATCCATCGGGTAGCGGCCGCGATTCTTCACATAACCGTCGCCGTTGAGACGCATTTGCTCGAGATTGTGGATGGGACTGAGAGCGCCGTTCTGCGAAGGCTCGTAGTTGCTCGCTGTGCTGCTGTCGCTGTCGTTGAGCATGAGCGAGGGAGTCGGACCGCGAGGACTTGAGCTGGCATTGGTCGAGACCGTGTTGCGACGCTTGGACGCCATGAGCTTCTCGAAGTTGATTTGCTCCGAGCCCAGCAAGCCCGAAGCTGGTGGACTGACGGCAGCTGGCCACAATGCCTTTTCCTCGGGCAAAGATCGTGCGCTGCAGTCCATGCCTACCAGAATGGCAGCCGCCTCCAGCAGTTGTACCTGCTGGTGCTTGCTCATGAGAAATTTGGACGCTTCTTTCCAGTACACGGTGTGCTCCCATCGGTGTTTGATGAGGCAACTTGGATGACGATAGACTTTGGCGCAGCTCTCGCAACGGTGCAGCTGTTCGTTCTTGCCTTTACCATCTTCGTCTTCGCCCACAGTACCGGTAGAGCTGACGGAAGCACGTCGTTCACGCTTGCTATCCATCATTGTGTTGGCGCTCATCATGCTGGCGCTTGGCATGGGCATGTTGTCAAGACTCGAAGGACCGAAGCATTCAACTCCGAGATGCGAGTGACCGGTAGAGCGCGGTTCGGCATTGATGGGCTGTGACTGCGCAAAGGATCCGGGAGCAACAGTGGAGTTGGAAGTGATGGAAGAAGAAAGCGAGAGAGCTTCAGCAGCGGCACCAAAGGAAGTGGACAGATTGCCCATGTCGGAGGCAGCCATTCGAGGCGAACGAGCGGAAGAGGGGATGGAACGACCGTTGGGTGAAACCAGCGGGTTGGAAGAACGCGACATGGACAGTCCGGAAGCGCCTCCACCAGCGGCAGTCATCGTCTCGCTTGCCTTACGTCGCATTTGGCCTGTGAGAGACTCACGTCTACGACCACGACTTGGGACGGAGGACGAGACGCCATTTGCGGAATGATCAGACCTCGAGGTAGGAACAGACGAAGGGGCAAAGAAACCCTTGGAGGGGGGCGAGAGGCCCGACAGGGGCATGGCCATCGTCATGGGTGCTTCGTTGTATGTGCGTCGCACAGAGTTGGGGACAGTGCAGGTCTAGAGGGAATCATAGCGCGCGAGTCAGTGTTGAGCGTTGCGTCGGCGAGTGGTGCGACCATGTACTCACGGTAGTAGCGCCGCTGTTTCGTTCAGGAAGCCGGACGGAAGCTTGAGCGTAGCTCATAAAGTCAAGCGCTAGGATTGACAAGCGGCAATGGTGCAAATACGAGATTTGCAATGATGCGAGGGCAACAAGAGGGCAAAAAGAAAGAGTCACGGAAATGTCGTCAGGCTCCTCTTTCTGCTACTAGAGTACGTCTGGCCAGATCAGCGGCGCGGAACAAAAACACTTTCTTTCGCTTGAGTGTTTCTCGCTGATGGCGTCCTTGACGAGACTAGCAAGTGCAAGTCGGAGCGCTGAATTGACAAGTCAGGATCGCGACTTACAGAAAACACAGAAAGACGAACCGACCTCGTCCGCTTTCTGTCAGGAGTGCAATTGCACTTGAAGCCGGGATTGATGCTGCAAAGGAGAGGTGGTGATTACGAAGTCGGCGTTTGCGTCAGACGTCAAAGCCGAAAGAAAGGGAACGGTCGAGCAGGTGGGCTTGACCGTTGTGCTGGTGCTTTGTAGAGGCAGCACAGGGTCGTGCAATCGACAAAGCAAGAGCGAAGAGAAACTTGGACGAAAAAATTGGGACCCGTTGACAGCCCAGAGTAGCGTCCAATGACCCGCAGCGGAAGGAACAAGGGGAAAGGTGGAAGACGATGCAAAGAAAAGGTGAAGCAAGGGAGAGTAAAGAGCAGCGAATATGGTGGACAGCCCTGCCCAAAAAAAAAAAAAAGTTGGAAAGCGTCCGAAGAGCGGGCCAAGTCGAGTGAGAAGGGGCACACACAGCGCGTTCAAAAGGTGCCACGCTGCACTTGGCCCTAGAATTAGAAAAAAAAAGGGGGGCAGTGGAGCTGTGTGTCAAGTGTCAACGCCTGTGCTGATTTCTATTGGATTAATTCTTTCGGTTTCCTGGCTGACAGCGCTAAAGCTGGCCCTGCTTTTCGGGCTTGCCGCTCTGTTTGTGGCTGCACCGCACTGCTCATCCATGCATCAATACGGTGTAGCATCAGACACACACACACACAGCAGAGCTCTCTTACTGGCTTACACGCTCCACTCTGAAGCACCGACGGCAAAAGCATGACAATCACGAAAGAATCTGCCGGAGCGGCCTCCGATTTTTTTGCATGGAAAAATGTACGGCCGAAGCAAAGACACAGTCTAGACGCTCTGCTGACATGCGCGCGTATGCAGGTGCAGTCTGACCCTCTGCCCCCTTTGTGTGCCTCCCCGCGACCGGCTTTGGCTTCTCATTGGATGCTCAGCTCCAACCGTCCGCGGTCAAGTCGATCACCCAATCAACGTATCTCATTCCTCCCCTACTTCGGCGTTCATTTTTTCCCCTTTCCCCGCCTTGTGGCCGGCCAATGGAATTTGCCGCAGACAAAGGCAGTGTGGGTCTCGCATTCTACGGCCTTCTCCGGTGCAGGGCAGACAGGCGCCCAGATCTCATTGTCGGGCCTGTGCAGCGTGCAGCTTCCCTTCTCGCCTAGTAAACCATTGTTCCGACTGTTTGCAGAATTTGAATTCAATCTACGAATTCACCCAATTCATCCCCAATTGGGTTTTAATTGTGATTTTGCCGCTTGGGTATGCTCTTCCGATCCTCCGGTCATTGTGGTTATCGGCGATTTAGCAGTCAACGATTGTATTACTCATCGGGCGCACTAGATTACATAGGAGAGAGCGTCTACTGGTTGGCGGCCACGTCCGTCGATGCTGCCATTGGTTGAGCGCCAGTCGCCAGCTCAAAGTTCTCCAGCTCCTTTGTAGCTGTTGCTGCTTGTAGCGGAAGTGTTGGGTCTTTGCTTGGTGAATCGTCTGGAACAACGCGTTGCTTCTTGGTGGGAGAGACCATCTCGGTGTCTCCGTTGGTGCCCTCGACTGACTTCTTTTTGCCAGACTTGAGCCGTTTGCCGTTGACCTTGTCCACTGCCGTTTTGCGGTTTTCGCCGCCCTCAAAGACGTAGTCCGGCAATTGAGTCCGCTTGATGTGTCGTACAACAATGCCCATCGAAGCCTCGTCGTACTGTTCCCATTGCTTCACTTTACTCGTGAATTCGGCCGTCGGATAGCTGATGTCAAGCTTGCGTGGGCCTTCACCCGCTAGCTTGGGCTCAATGTTGAGACCGATATAGAAAGTGGTTGTCCAGATCATGCGGTGGCCCTCTTTGCCCTCAGTCGCCTTGGCCGTCTCTTCCTCTACAGCCTGCTTCTGGTCTTCAGTCTCGGGGAGTGCTTCCACCTTTTGTGTGCGCCGCGCTACTTCCTCTGGTACGTCTCCCGTGGCAACAAGACGCACCTCGTGATCGTTCCAGCATTCCGACATCTGATCAAAACCTTTGATAAAGGGATGCGCACATGTGATCGTCGGCACCTGTTCCAGCTTCATAATCAGCTGTCGGACTTTCGACTCCACCGTGCCGTGCCACTTGAGCTGCAGATCAGCCGAGCCAGAAGACGCAATCACTTGCAGGTAGTACTTGTACTTGTAGAAAAAGTCGTGCTTGGCAAACAACTCGTTCCATTCGGTCTTGCCGATGATAACGCGGTCAACGACTTCGGCCGCTCTCTTGAATTCGGATGTCATGACCATCTGTGTGGATTGCGAGACGTTATGTGTGGCACACATCCCTGGGTATGCTGGTGTGATGATGGGCATTCGGTGCAGACGGTCTGCAGGGTAAAGCTTCGGGTTCCACACTCGCACCGATAGCGGTCCATCTTCGATCTGTGTGAGCAGCACCGGTTGTGGCCACTTCCACTGATACATGATGATAAAGAAGCGTGATACGATGGCTCCTGCCGCTTCATTGGGATACAACTGGCAGATCCGAGCTGTCAGCATGGCCCACGCCACACCACCCAAGAAGCCCATCACATTGGAGTAGATAGCCCTGCGCTGCGCCCATAACTTGATGCAACGCAGCGCCATACGAAATACATGGATGTTGGGCACCAGATTCAGAATACCATCCGTCACTCTGGATCCACCTAGACTGCGCACGTCTCTCTCGTCCAAGTTCTTCAGCAAATTGTCATCTTGTAATGACAAGTTGTCTTCCACCCGTGCCAACGCCAGCCGCGCATATGTGAAATCGATCGAGATGCCCATAAACTTGGCGCCAATGACTGGCACATAGGCCTCGGGTACGCCTGCCACCTCTGTTGCCTCCTCGCGGTCTTTGAGCATGTCGACAAAGGTACTGAAGAAATCTTCGCGCTGAACATGCTTGGGTACAACGCACAGCGTGTCAATATCCGATCCAGGACCATGCACTCCAAGACGATACGATCCAAAACTAAAGATCTTGCCACCGGAAGCACGTGCTAGTGATTCCGACATGCCTTGTGCTATCGAAACGCGGTACACAAATTCTTTGACCATCGCATCCAGCTTGCCCAGAATCACCTCTCTGTGAATCGCTTCAACGTCAGCGTCAAAAGATGCGGTTGCACGCATGCGTAAGACTTACCGAACTTTGCTTTCTTCATCTGTCTCAAAAACCCCTTGCTTCTCGAGCTCAGCAACAAGGGTTCGTGTGACCTCGATCTCTCTTTGCGTTGGGCCGTTGGTAGCAATGGCCGGCGTCACACCGAGCACTCTGGTAGGACCGCCTCCCAACGCTGGCTCCACAGCCGAAGCAGAAGTTGGCATATCTGCGGCGCCTTCTTTCGACACTCAAGCTGAGCCCCGGGGAGTCTTGCGCTAGTTGCTCTGGTACGATGGTGGGCAGCGGAATGCACTCTCTTGTCGTGGAGGAGCGACTGTGCATCAACGGCCTTCGACCTTCGCGACCCTCGAATATGCCCTCGAGATTTTCAATGGGCACTCTAACAAGAACGAAGTAAGTGTTAGACTCAGCGTATACAGGGTAGCTCGCGCGCTCGCGCGCTCGGCCAGCTCGGTAGCTCGGTATCGGTATAGCTCGGTATATCGGTACTTGATACGGGACATGACATGACCCGACACAGTCTCTGAGACAATCTCTGACAAGTTTGACAACGATTAAGAGTGTGTTTCTAGGTATAGAGAGTGGTGATCTTGTGTGCTTCAACCTTTGCGGTCTCGGGCTCGGCCACGGGGTTCTTGCTCGTTTGGCTCGCGTTTGTCGCTGTCGCGAGTGCGGGAGGAGACGTCGGTGTCAGGTGTGCCGGGAGGTGGACGACTGCGCGATCTCTCGCGGCCCAGAATGTTGGCCAATGCATCTGGAGCTCTACCGTGGCCGGTCGCCGTACGCATGGCTTGCGCTCGGTCGGCAAACACCGCTGACGTCGGTGTCGGCACTTCTGCGTGCAACAGAGCGGGCCCAGCGTTGGCGTCGTAGGGCAAAGAGTGGCTTGAGCGGGAGTGAGACATGGAGCGACGCGTGCTGGGACGTGGAGATCCAGATTCGCCGCTGTGCCGACTGCGACTTCGAGACTGACTCGAGCTGCGGATCGGGATAGGCATGGCGCGATGGCCCGCTGTCGGGCGTGATCGACTCCGACTACTGCTGCTCGCATCCTCGTCCCCGGTCCACGTCTTGTTCTCGTCCAGATCTGCCATTCGCATGCGCGGATTTCGTCCTCGCCGTTCAGAGTCAGCCGGACTGTCACACCGGTTGTTGGTGCCGGTAAGAGTCCAGTGAGCTTGTGATGTGCCGGAATGATGCGGTAGCCATCCATACTCCCGATCTCGACTGGGAGTAGAAGTGCCACTGGCATCATTGCTCCTCGTCCTGCTGCTACTTCGGTTCTTGCCAAGCGGCACTCGGGACGCTGAGCGTGATCGTCGTGGGCTGCTTGCGCCTGTTTCCTGAGCTGTCAAGGACACAGTCGGACTGGAAGGGGCTGCCACGCTTGTTGGTCTTGTTCGCGCCAAACTGGACGATCTCCTGCCGCGCTCCGAGTCGCGTGGTGCTGACGTTGCCCCGTCAGAAACCGCGACAGTCTCTTGAGAGTCACGCCCAACTCTGTCCAGAAGAAACGGCGCGGGAGACCTGTGCTGGTCAGAATGGGGACCAAATTGTACCGTTGGCGTGTAGCTCGTTTCTTCCTTCTGCTTCTCCGAGGCAAGATTGGAGGGCACATCGTCCTGAAGAATCCAGCCAGCTTTGGCTAAACGTCCGACAGTCCATCGGGTGACTGGATCCGGGTCCAACAAGCCTCGAAGCACCTGCCGTGCACCGGCTCGATCAACACTCAGACCGTCCCAAGCTGGATCGAGATCAGCGTCATCGTCAGACTCGGGATCGGCTTCCTTCTCGGCCAGAGCCTTTGCCTCCTGATTGATCTCAAAGTCTTGCAGGTGTCGTGCGGTGCCGGGTGCAGATCCGACGACGTGTTCTGAATGCACTGCTGGAGCACGTCTACCCTCTTGACCCTGCACAGGATCTGTCACGTGTCTTCCTGTGGGTAGCAGCGAGGGGAGTGAAGCACTGAGGTCCATGACTCCAAAGCCCGAGGCCAATACCGGCGCAACCGATACACTCCGCCGCTGACTCATGAATGCAAAGCGATCGACCGGAGCTGTCTCAGGCAGGCCAGTGAGGCTGCCGGACGAATTGCGCTGAGCGTGTCCGTTCGTCTTTGTCGAAACGGTATTGTTGATGGTGGCGGTAGCGGTGGCAGCAGTCGTGTGCGCAGCGAGACGTTCTGCTCGTCTTCGGAGCCGGGGCGGCAGCTCCCACTCAGCTCGTGCAATCTTCATCTGCAAACGAGGCTCGAACGAGTCGGAAAAGGGCAGGCGACCGCTCAAAAGCGCGTATAGAATGCATCCGAGCGCCCACATGTCTGCAGCATAAGGTGAGGGCTCTTTGTCCAGCGCGTCTGGACTGACACCGATTGTAGCGGTTGCTGGACTTGATGTGCCTGGTGTTCCTTGGGCGCGCAGATACTCGGGAGCCGTATAGCCCAGCGAGCCGCCGCGACCGGACTTCTGAGCTTTGCGATGAGGACTGGAAGACTGCCGACCTGTAGTCTCTTTGAGTGCTCTCGTGAGCGCCGGGCTAGCCAAAGCGCCCGAACGAGTTTCGTGAGGGTCGATCTTCTGCGCGAGACCAAAGTCGGCGATTCTCCAACATGGCATGATGGCGTCTGTCTCGACAAATCCGCTGTCAGACATCTTGACAGAAGCAGAAGAAATAGTAGAGATCATAGAATCGGCCAGAGCGTCACTGCCGTCTTCGTGTTCCGAACTAGTGGCACGCCGCTGGCGTTTCTTCCACGAGGTTTGTCCCTGTCCAAGCACGTTTTCGAGTTTGAGATCGCCGTGTAAAATGTGCGATTTGTTGTGCAGTGTGAGGAGAGCAGATGTGAGTTGACGCATTGTTTCGCGAGCTGCGTCGATGGGAACGCCCTGGCTCCTACCCGACTTGCTCGTCACACGGCGGGAGAGAGGGGCGGAACTGATAGAGCTATCTGTGGCAGAAGAGGGAAGAGGAGGAACTTCTGCGTCCGATGACAGACCAGCATGGATGGTGCGCAGATGTGGAGCGTGTGGGCCTGATGTTGAGGCGACGCGGCCAAGGTGTCGTGTGGTATGCATGCGAGGGAAGACGAAGCCAGAACCTGAGCGATTTGGAGCATTTGGGAGCGAGCTGTCATGGCCACCAAAGGTATTCTTCATAGAAGAGCTGCGCGAAAGTTGTGCTGAGTCGTTGGAAGAGCTTGGCACCATCCATGTACCCGAAGAGGGTCGACTCCTCTCGTCTCCGTGCACGATAGTGAACTCCTTGGGTCCGCCTTCGGACCGTACAAAGTCGAGCAAGTTGCCTCGATCACAGAAGGGCATGATGAGCAGATCCGCCATTCTGCTCCTTTGTGGATCAGAAGCTGAATGGTCCAGTGTAATCTGCTCGTGATGGAGCAGTGGCAGGATGTGTGCGTGCGCTGGTAGTGCCGACCAGATGTCAAGCTCGTGCAGCGTCTGCGTTAGCTTCGTGTCGGCATGCTGGCTTTCATGGTACACGATCTTTACGGCAATCTTGCGTCCCATAGGGTCACTGCTGCTATCCGCACTCTTTTGGTGCTGGTCCCACCCCTCTCTGACGATGGAGAAGCCGCCAAAGCCGATGGTCTTGCCAAGCAAGTATCTAGATGAGGGGCCTACTTTGGCGCCTTCTTGATCTGGCCGTGCATCGGATTGTGGCAAACTGGAGTCGTAAAGCTGTGCAGCGGCACTACCAATGCCATGCCAGGGCTCAGAAGCGGCAACGAAGGAAGTAGTCGCGCGTTGACTGTTGGGACGTGGTGGGCTGTAAGAGAAAGAGCGATTGTCGTAGGATGCGAGGGGTGGAGATGTGACGCTGTTGGCAGAGGAGAGGCTGTTGAGGAAGTCGGCAGCAGGGGATCGAACTGTGGGCGAGTCGGATTGTCCTGAGGACGATGGGAGCATCTGAGTTGCATTTGGAACCGATGTTCGTATTGAGGGTGGAAAGTTTGAGGAGCGTGGTGACACGAGACCACTATTGGGTGAGTTGGGGAGTATGCTGTGCGAGACTGCTCTAGACGACGCTGCCGAGTCTCGTTCCCACCACATGCGTGTACCGGAAGTGTCGTCAGTGACGGAAGACGGAGGGGGGTCGGCATCTTGAATGGGAGAGCTGCGACGACGACGGCCTCGTTTGAGAAGGTCGTGATCTGGTGAGCCTGTGTGAGAAGGGCTGGATGCAATGCCTAGGCGTGCAGCAGCTATGCCTGTGCGGTCAAAGGACGATGGCCAGTCATCGACGGAGAGCGAGGCACTAAGTCCACTAGGATCAAAGAGGGGGACCTCATCCTCGGAAGGAATCTGGAGCGGGGAAGTCCGAGATGGTTCCATTCGAGCCGCCGTACTGGCGGCAGCGCTAGCGACTAGCGAGCAGAATAACCAAGTAGCCCACGGGCTTTGTTCGAAGGGAGGTGTACACCCGAATGATGGTCGGATGGAATGGACACTCACGCTGATGCACAAAAGAAAAGAAATGGGGAAAAAAGAACGAATATATCAAGCCAAGAATTAAAGCTCAGTCAGTCCACATACACGGGCAAGAGCATATGGGCAAGTGCCAGAGCTGACTGCGGCGAGTGTGGATCCAAGACGGACAATCACCAGTCTTGCCAACGACACGGATTGATGATTCAGACGCATCTGCTTCATCAAGTGGATTGCGCCAAGGGTTGTGGGGTAACAAGAAAAGGATCGGCAAAATTGTGTCCCATTAATCCGAACCAAAATCAACGAATGTGAGTGTGAGTGCACTGTGCGGCTCAGCTTGGCGGACCTGTTTCGGCCCACTTTCCCAATCTGACACCCGATTGCCATACACGACGCGTGACGTTTGGCTGCACGGGGCAAAAACTGGGTGGTGCACAGTGCGCGCACTCTTGCGCGTTTTGACACTCGAGCAGTGCATGCGCGTCGTTCATAGGCACTCTTAACGCCGGCTTCGCGTCTCTCATTCTACAACAGCAGTATGCCCGTAGCACGGTCTCTTACGCGTCAATCATGCCATGGATGTGACAGAGCGGCGGCAGGCAGACACCCACGGGCCGAAAGGATATCAGGGGAAAGAGCAATGGGGCAGGCAAAACCGGGCAGGATCTCGTTCTCGACGTGTGTGCGTGTGTGGCTCGCATACGTGTTTCTGCCGTTTGTCCGCTTGTAGTTGGCTGTGCGATTAGCCTTTGGCTTTCCGCCTTTGTCTTTTGCCTTGGATTGACTTTGACGCTCAGCTTAGGCGCCGCTCTCTTCTTCCCCGTCCTGTTTCGCGTTGCCTTCGTTAATAAACCTCGACCCCCTTCTCCCTACTTGCCCCCTCCTTCCCTCCATCCATCCATCTATTTTTCTCTTTTCACCTCCTCCATCCTTTCACTTTCTCAACATGCCCCCCAAGAAAGCCGCTGCCGCCGCCGGAGGTGCCAAGAAGGGCAAGGTCAGCCCCTACAACAAGTACATGAAGGAGCAGCTCGCCAAGCTCAAGGCCGAGAAGCCCAACATCACCCACCGCGAACGCTTCAAGCTCGCCGCCACTTCTTGGGCCGGCTCCAAGGAAAACCCCAAGAACAAGGCCTAACTCGTGCAAGAACTCATCACGTCGCGTCTCGCGAACAAATCGCGCTCCACATCGTCTAGGCGTTACCCGGTTCTTGTCTGTACCATAACTTTCCCTAACCCCTGCCCAATTTGACCCCCATTTGACTGCAGGAAACTCTCACGCGTATGGAATGCCTGTCTGCAGAGGGATGAACAAATGAAGGCTTTTGAGATGAAACGAAGGAGTGCGATTCTTTTACCACTCAGTGCCGGTAACTTTGCTGGCAAGTGCCTTGGCCGAGTCAATCACAGGCTCAAGCTTAGTGGCCAGACCGCCTTTGGCGTATCCAAAGCCGTCCAGCCACGGCGTCTGAGCAGATCTCTTGGCCTCGAACGCGTCAATGTACTTGCCCTTCTCCATGGTAAGTGCAATGTCGTCGAGACCATTCAGCAGACAGTGGCGTGTAAACTCGGGCGTCTCGAAGGCAAACTTCTCTGAGCCATCGGCTGTGATGACCAGCTGTTGCTGCAGGTCCACTGTAATCTCTTTGCCCGCCTTGGCATCTTGCGTCAGTCGCACAATCTGCTCCCGTGGCAGTGCAACCGGCAGCTGGCCGTTCTTGGTCAGATTGTTGCGGAAAATGTCTCCAAACGACTCGGCAATCACTACCTTGATGCCAAAGTCGAGCAGACTCCATGCAGCGTGTTCACGCGACGATCCACAGCCAAAGTTGGGGCCTGTGACCACCAGAATCTTGGCAGCGTCGTACGGCTTCTGGTTGAGCACAAAGGACGGATCCGGCTCGCCCGTCTTTGCGTCATATCGAATGGGGAAGAAGAGGGCAGATCCCAGTCCTGTTCGCTTGATAGTCTTCAGGAACTGCTTGGGGATGATGAGATCCGTGTCTACGTTGGCTCGGTCGAGAGGTGCAGCGATGCCGCTAAGCACGGTGAACTTCTCCATGCCTGAACCGGCGGTGGAGATTTCCGATGCAGGCACATCGCGAATTGCATCCTCGTCGGTAGTGGCGGCAGCAGCAGTCGGGTCGGGTGCGGGGACGGCGTCAATCAGGTATGACTTGGGGTCGCTCATCTGGATCTCAAAGTCGGGTTTGCCAGCATCTTGGCCTACTTTGGTGTTGCTGTTGACCACCTTTCGTACGTCGGTTAGATAGCCAGTAATGGCGCAGGCGGCAGCCATGGCCGGCGACATGAGATGTGTTCGACCACCAGCACCTTGTCGACCCTCAAAGTTTCGGTTCGAAGTGGATGCGCATCGTTCGCCAGGAGCGAGCTGATCCGGGTTCATACCTAGACACATGGAGCAACCAGCTTCTCGCCAATCGAAGCCGGCAGCCTGGAAAATCTTGTCCAGACCTTCGGCTTCAGCCTGCTTCTTGACCAGACCAGATCCGGGTACAAGCATGCAGTACAGGCCTTCGGCTGTCTTGCGACCGTGCAGAACACGGGCTGCTGCACGAAGATCCTCGATTCGTGCATTGGTGCACGATCCGATAAAGACCTTGTCGATCTTGATCTTCTCCATGGGTGTACCTGCTTCGAGACCCATGTATTCAAGGGCTCGGGTCATACCGCGAGCCTCGGCCTCCGACTTGGCGTCTTTGGGATCAGGGACGTTGCCCGTGATGGCAACAACGTCCTGTGGCGAAGTACCCCAGGTGACAGTCGGCGGAATATCTTGAGCGGCAATCTTGATCACAGTATCATACTTGGCGCCCTCATCAGACGGAAGCGATTTCCAGTAAGCCAGAGCCTGGTCCCATGCCTGACCTTGTTTGGGGGCAAGAGGACGTCCCTTGATGTACTCGTATGTCGTCTCATCCGGAGCAATGAGACCGGCACGTGCACCAGCCTCGATTGACATGTTGCAGATCGACATGCGGCCCTCCATCGAGAGGGCACGGATAGCTGAACCAGCGTACTCAATTACGTGGCCAGTGCCACCGGCGGTGCCGATGAGACCAATAATGTGCAGAATGATGTCCTTGGATGTAACGCCCTCGGCCAGCTCTCCATCAACCTGGATGAGCATGTTCTTGGCACGCTTCTGCAGAAGAGTCTGGGTGGCAAGCACATGCTCCACCTCCGAGGTGCCAATGCCAAAGGCGAGAGCACCGAAAGCGCCGTGCGTCGATGTGTGCGAGTCACCGCAGACGATCGTTGCTCCAGGCAGAGTGAAACCCTGCTCGGGACCAATGATGTGGACAATACCCTGTCGATTGTCAGACAGTCCAAAGAAGGTGAGTCCGAAAGCCTTGACGTTCTCCTCGAGTGTAAGGCATTGCGTTCGCGAATCGGCCTGCTCTACAAAGGATTTTGTGTCCTTGTACGACTTTCTCGAGGCAGTGGGGATGTTGTGATCCACCGTGGCGAGTGTGCAATCGGTTCGTCGCACCTTTCGGTCGGTATTTCGCAGACCTTCGAAAGCTTGTGGAGACGTTACCTCATGCACGAGGTGGCGGTCAATGTAGAGCAGACAAGTGCCATCTGTCTCCTCGTGCACCAGGTGCGAATCAAAGATCTTTTGGTAAAGGGTACGGGATGCCATCCTTGATGTGTGGTAAGAGGCGAAGGAACGACGAGAGCTGCACAGGAAGAAGTGTCTCTCCTTTACATACCTTTTGAATTGCGTATTTGCGATCATTTCAAATCCGCTCAATTCCTATTCCCACACTCGACGTTCACCAATACTACAAAAGCCCCACTACCGCAACCCCCAATTTCCCCTCCCTAGGCCACTTCGCAACGCCCTACCCGCTCGAGTCACAACATTGCAACCCAACAGAGACAGACTCATATACAGTCAGACAGACCGTTCGGGGACTAAGCAGATGATCTAACACAAAATCGAGTCACAAGCGCACAAGCGTGTTCATCCAATCAGGTGGTGCCTAATGCACACTTTGGTTGCCGACATCGGCTCTTTTCGGTCGAAAATCGACCAGCCCCAAGCGATGGATGGCGATGAGTGCACTTGTCAGGATTTTGGCACGATGACTTGCTATTAGCGATACTATCGATGGTGATGTTGCTGCTGGGGTCTGCTGGGATCTGCACTAGGTTGCTGCTGTGAGCGAAAGGATGATTGTTCTGAATAGGGATGCTGTTCCAAGGGCATATCTGAACGTTGGGATTGCTGAAGCTGCGCTTCATAGCTATGGCCGATGTTGCGAGCGGGATACGGTTGCGGCAAACTGACGTATGTGTTCATTGCGCTCGCAGGCTGTAGCCGACTGTCTTGCTGCTGCGGAGGATTCTGTTGCGAGTACATGTCTGGACCGGTAACTGCGACGTAGGGTATATTTGTCGACGACGTCATATCCATGTAGTTTTCCAAAACGCCGCTTCCTGTCCTGTAGTCGATGGACGAGGTTGCTTGCATGTGCTGATAACCAGGTTGCAAGTTGCCCTCTCTCATTCGCGGGGATACACGTGACGTGTACGGCCGTTGTGCCGTCCCAAAATAGTCTGTGTGCTGGGTCGAAGCGGCGGTGGGCAGATCACTAGGAGCTGTCATGTCGGTGGAAAAGGTAGACATGCTACCGGTCTGCACCATACTTGGTCCCATTTGTTCCGAATTATAGCTGGTGCTGCCATAGCGGGGAGCGCTGCTCATCCCTCCACTGCCAAATGCGCCGGAAAAACTGGAAGCACCGGGGTACGGCCTTGACGAAGGTCCGCCGTAGACATTTTGCTGATCATTGACAGCACCGGGCATGGGTTCTCTTAATGAAGCTCTTCGCTCTTCTGACTGCAGACTAGCTACGAGGATTTCAATGCATCTACACCCCATTGTCGGATGCGATTCCTCCTGCTTGTCGTCCTGGATCGAGTAAGCGTCTCCTGGCGTCGAGATCTTGAAGGCTTCGCCAGCGAGTCTTTGTTCGCAAGCTACCAAAGCTCCCCACAGTACACGAAATTGTTGAAAGACTCGAACAATGGTGTGGACAGTTTTTTCGTCCGTGTCTGCCAGCACCGCTCCGGATGGTAGGGGTGCACCGTATCGAGATTCCGTCGAGGCTGCATAAGTCGGCGTTTTGCTGGGATATAAGCCGCGGTTGACAAGGGCTGCGTACTGCCCGAGTTCGTATACCTGATCAATCTCGCGTTTACGCAGTCTTGCCTTGGATTCCTGCTTCTGCCGATTGCGCAGAGCGGTTGGCTCGGGTGCGCCGCGTCTTGATGATCCTGTCAGGCCAGAGTCAGAGACTGCGTCGCTCGCCGGTGGAGATCTGTCTTGCGATCCCTGTGTGAAACTGGAATTTGATCTTTGACGTCCGGAACCGGGGGAGACGGCGTTCAGCTGGATTGCCATTTCGGTGAGAATGCTCGACATTGCGTCGCGTTGCTGCATTACACGTCGATGATAAGCCCTCATTTTTTCGCGATTTTGCTCTGCACGAGTCTTGGTCCTGCGACTATCAGACAACCATCCTGAGGAATTACGGTGCGTGATGGATCTCCCCTGTCGCGATTCGCCCGACGGTGTGTCGAAAGGGCCCAAAGAGCGGTCGGAGGAGAACATCTCTGATGGTGTAGTCGGAAGCGAGCTGAAGAAAGGCAGACCAGCCGAATGTGGGTATCTTTCCGCGGACAGAGACGTATGCAGAGGCGGTCGGATGGTTAGTGTTGCATCTTCGGTGTACTCGTGTCGCATAGGCCAAACAGCTTCCGACGATGAAGACATAGAGACCGACGAGCTCATGGGGTCATGGTAGCCAGCTACTGGCGCTGTGACAGGCGTTGCAATGGAAGATCCAGAGCCTGATGCCGATGCCGATGGCCTGGAGTCGAGGTAAGGAGGCAATGTAGTGGGAGAAACATCGTTGCGAAAGTCCTGATCAAATGTGGAAGAATAGTAGGGAGCACGACCTTTGCTGTCGTCTGGATTCATGATCCTTCTGGCCGCATGTACGATGTTGCACGGTGTGGACGTGGAAGAAAGAGCGGCACGAAAACGAGAAAGCCAGTGTTCAAGGCTGCTTAAGAGGGGAAGAAGAACAAGCTGAGAAGCTTTGCTGTGGTACAATTCTGCCGAGGATCCTCTCAATGACCGATCTGCTGGGATGAACGGCAATTGAGTTGTGAAGCTAGTTATGTCGGGGCGATGGCTTAAAACTTAGCCAAGTTCCATGGTAAAGAGCTGCTTCGAGCTTGCATGAATCGGCGATGCCTGCGATATCTTGTGACGAAGCCGAAGGGGATTCAAGGAAAGACGAAAACAGCGACTTGCAGCGGAAGCAAAGAACCTAGGGGTATACTTCTTGGCAGATCACAGGCGACAACGCCATCACGACGCCGGAATAGTGCTGAGCGGAGCGGAGCGGACTGTCAATTGCAACAGAAGCGTCAAAGGACCGCAAGCCTGTGCAAAAGCTGTAGGGACAGGACAGCAGCAAGGTGGTGGTTGGGAAAGCAGAGAGCGGAGAAGCTGTTGACGCAGCTTGACATCGCTGACAAACAGGAGGGTTGCTAGACCAAGGTACACAGAGGTTGCATTAATCCGCCGCCAGGGAGGTGATGCTCAGAATGCAGCAAGGTTGCCACTGCGAGGTGGGGTCTTACGCGACACACGTTGAACGAGAGACAGCTCGGATTGGACAGTTGAGCCGCGGACAGCAAGCGCTGGCAATGACTTTTGAGCGGCAAGGATAAACGCTAGGAATGGAAGCAGACTCAGGGACAAGGTCTATGGCCTTTACCGAACTGAGAACCAAATAGAGAGCGATCTGAGCTGGAAACTCGATGAATCTGTAGGATATGCTATCTAGGATATACTGTGTGCACTTCAGGAACGGACGTCGGAGAAGCAGCCTCGAGGGCTTACACGAGAGATCACGCTGCCTTCCGGACTATGTGAATGTCATCGACTCCGCTCGCAATATTGAGGCTCCGAACGACTGCCTCCATCCCTAAAACTTGACCGACTGATTTATCCGAGTCCACCCAAGGCGTAGATTGCGGGCGTGTGCTTCTACGACGCAGTGGCGCCCTACGAATGATATCTGACCATCGTCATTGCTTGGGATCTGTACTTCCAATTGTGCAAACCCATCATCCCAATTTTTTCACATGCACGAAGAACAATCTCTCGCTCCACACTTTATCGGCAGTTTGTTGCCACGCGCCACAATCTACGCAACGTTGGCATGGTAGCGAGCTGACGTTTTGCTCACATAACCGAATCGGGCAAGAAGCATAAACGTATGGAAGGACCGATTACGTCGGAGTAGCCCTGTTAATGAAAACCAACGCAAGTGCTCTTCGCGGAACACGGCAATTGGCGAGGGAGGAAAGCCACGATTTGATGTCATCGTGTAGCGGAAATGTCTGCAGGCTGTCTGGCGACTGAACGTTTGGCCACGGTACACCAAAGTGGCAGCTGATTCGAGTGACGCCATGCGCCTCGCTCAGTTTCACACGCGGAATTCGATCTGCGACGAAAGGTAAGTCGTACGAGAATAATTGCCCCGATCGGGACGTGCTGCCGATGCAAGAGATGAAGCGGGCGCGATCCGGTGTCGGTCTCAGATGGCTCGTGTCGGCGCGTCCAACAAGTCACGAGTGACAGCACGCACTTTCCCCTTTCTTTCTCGCAACTTTTTGGATTCCGCGTGCCACACACTCTCTCACACACACAAGATGAGCGCTGCGTGGCTGCTTTTGGGTCTCGTACTCTCTTCGCCGCATGCCTTTGGTGCTGCAAGGGCACACGAGCATGCCGATGAAGCAGCAAACGAGCCAGCAGAGGTCGCCGGCTTCAAGCAGACAGACATCGAGCACGAAAGCTACATTCAGCGACATATGCGCACCGAGCACCACATCATGGCCTTCAACCTTGGTAGTGCATTCGCGCTCCATGATCTCGACCGAAATGGCGTGCTGGATCGAGCCGAGATCGAGGCTATCTACGGCGTGCACCATTCGGAATCCAAGAAACTCTCGCCCACCCACGAGGTGCATGACGAAAAGGCAAACAAAATTGTCCGCGAAGTTTTGTTCCTGATGGACAAAAACGGAGACGGTTTGGTGACCAAGCAAGAGTTTATCGACGCCGGTCCCACTGGTCTTCCCCTTTTCGACGAATTTGACGTCAAAAGCCTCGGACATCACTATGACGAAGAATCCGAATTCTTTGTCCACCACGAAGAGGTCTACCACAACACTCCCGAAACACAGACGGACGAAGCCTACACACACAAAGAAGACGTCGAACATTTCGCCAAGCACGACAAGATTGAGAAAGAAGAGGAGCAGCGCGAACGCAAAGCCGAAGGTTTGCCGTCGATCGAAGAAGATCAGAAGTTGCGCAAAGAGGCTGAGCGCCTAGGTCACAAGTACCAGTCGCCGTACGATGAGCAGTTTAGCGACGCGCAGCAAAAGAGTGCACAGGCGGCACACGACCAAGCTGCTATGGGCAATGCCGTTCGTGAAGCTGAGGCCTCGCAACACATCTTCAAGACGCCATCGGGCGACCATGTCGTCAAAGAACAGCGCATTCTGTTTCAAGAACAAGAAGTGGACAACAAGGGTAACTTAGCCCATCCACCTGCTGCTGACTCCACACCGCCCTCTTCATCTCCCTCGGCTCCCAAGGCACCAGAGGCGGCCCTACCGCACGGAATCCCGGACCGTGTTCCTGGCGAGACCGAGGAAGGCCGGCGGCAAAGACTTGTCGCTGCCAAAGAGGAAGCATCTCGCCGCCCCTCGTACGGGCAAGGAAACAAAGGGTTTGCGTACCCCAAAGACGACGCCGATCGTCTCAAAGCCGGCGCCCCATACAAGGTGAGTAAGCCCAGGGCACGTTTGCTCAATTTCGTCCAGTGACCCATCGTTGTTCTAACCACCTACAGTATCCTCCCTTTGGACAGTACCGAGTCAAGAAAAAGTCTTACTTTGTAAGTCCAGCCCGCATTCGCTCATATCTCTCGACTCCCTCACTGACCTGACTTGTCGAAAAACAGGGCGAATTTTAATCTCTCTCGATTCCTTGCATTATTACAGCATCTACCCAGTCCAATCTGTCTGTGATTGCTTTGCGAGTTGTGCGTTGTGCGTGCAGGAAGGGTGTTTAATTGCTGGATTGGGAGGCTGGCTGGGCCTGACGGATTGCTTCCCGGTTACGCTCACGTCCGCGCTCGCGCTTGCCGCCCTGCATAGTCTTGACGAGCTTTTGGCGCTGCTCGTCGTCATCCGCCTTCCCATCGTCCTTTGACTGTGGAGCCTGTACACCGATGAGTGAGGTGTCAAGTGGGTGGTTGAATCGGCCTTTGCGGGTGGATCGGGTGGCGATAATTTCGGCAGAAGAGAGAGTCTCGATCTTAGGCCAGGTGGTAAGGGCCGAGTACAGCGAGAGGTTCTCTGCTGTCGCGGCATCCAGCTGCGCGCGACTTTCGTTCTCGTTCGACGATGCGGGCTGAATGGATTCGAGAAGAGCGGAAGTGTTCGGCTCGAATCGACCTTTGACGAACTCAAAAGAGCGCGCTTCCGTCAATGGTTGGTCTGCTGGCATGCTCTCTGGACGAAACTCGACACGCGTGTCCAGCGAGACAAACACAGTCAGGGCCTTTGAATCTGGATCGGTGCGAAGAGCCAGGCTGAGGATCGGCAATTCCGTTGGCGTGATCTGCACAGCGGCACAGACATCGCGCGTCTCGCTGCTCGAGTCCAAAAGCGCGGATAACGGCAAGTTGAAGAAAGCAGATGCACCTTCCACCACGACCAATAGACGTGTTTCGCCATCGTCGCCGGTAAACGGCACTATTCTGGTGATGACTGTCGTGGGTCCAGTCTCGGTGCCGTACTGACTTGCAGGAGGCCGCGTCTGAGTGGTTCCATCATTGGCGTGCTTGGACTTTGCGTTTGTTCTTTTGCTGGACGCCTGCAAGACTCTGGACTCGCGTTTTCGCTCTTCTCGCTCGCGAACAAGCACGTGCGGAGCCAGAGCTGCCCTGATGGGATGTATTGAAAGACATTCTTGACCGGAAGGATGCGAGGAGGGCAAAGACCACACGCGCAAGTTCTCACCGCCTTCGGAGCTTATCAGTCGCTGAGAGCCACTGCTGTCGGTCACGACCGCAAGTGCGCCGACAAAGGAACGCGATCCGAGCAAAAAGCTTTCGATGACGTAGGCGGCTCGTTGTGGGCCCCATCTCGATATGCGGATGTGCTCGTCTCGGTCGCCTGTGATAATGAGTGGTGGTGGATTCCGCGGTGCATCGCGACTGGGCACAAAGGCCATGCTGGTGATCATTCCAACATGGCCCAGAAGAATCTGCATTGAGCTGTCAGTGGGTGAGTCCATCTCCTCCTGCTCATCCGCAGTGGTAGGGCCAGAGGGTGCTTCGCTGTTGACAACGGTGGAAGGGTCGAGCAAGAAGCTCCGCACATCTCCGAATCGATCGACCACCACGAGTTCTTCGGTAGTCGTATCCTCCGCACTATCCATCCAGTGCAGAATAGCGGCACGTTTTGGCAGATGCTTGACCAGTACTTCCTTGCCAAGGCCAAAGCCGTGTAGTTGTCCATCAGCGCCAGTGTCCAGCTTCCAGACACGGAGCACTTTGTCGTCGCCTGTTAGCGCCAGAAATCGATCCGACTGTGAAAACTCGGCAACTCTTGCGAAGCTGATATGAGGGTTCTGAGCGTAACGAGCAGCATCGGATTGATCTGGCTTGAGAGACTGCGGTACATTGACCAGAGTGGGAATGCATTGGACGTTGGTGTCTGATCCAGCCTTTGTTTGACTTAGTTGAACGAAATTGGCCGATAGAAAGACGGCAGTCTGGGAATGATGTGCTGCAGCAATGTAATGTATTGGAGCACTTGCCATCGAGACACTCGATGGTCCAGCTTCTGCCATGATTGGTGTCGGGTATGGCGAGTGAGAAGAACTCCACTCCTCCAAACCAAAAAAATCCTATAGTGTATGTTTGACGTTTCTTCTTGGCGTGCGAAGTACGACTCGTACGAGAACAAGCTTCGCAAATCGATCACGATCTTCGGGTCCGTGAGGGCAAATTATAATCAAAAAAGCAGAAATCGGACGGAGGCAGCCGGAATGTGAATTGGATTTCGAGCGGATTTGTAATCGTTGAATATCAGAAGGAAGTCAGCCGGCTGCTTGTCGAGCAAATGTATGGAAAGCGCCTTTCGTCGTCGTCGTTTCCTCTCCAACATCCTCTGTTCCAACAAGCTTCCAAGCTCACATACACCATGTCGGCTGCTCGTCTGTTTGCCCAGTCCTCTCTGAGGCTTGCTCGGGCTCAAAAGGTTCCGACCACGGTGGCTAGATTTGGCCTGCGCAACCTAGCTACCGCCGTATCTCGACACCCTATCACCCAGTCCACCACTCTTTCCAATGGTCTGACCGTCGCAACGGAATCCAACCCATCTGCCCAGACGGCGACCGTCGGTGTATGGATCGATGCTGGATCCCGAGCCGAGACCGACAAGACCAACGGTACTGCACACTTCCTTGAACACATGGCCTTCAAAGGTAGGTTGCTTATGATTTTCCGTCCCTCGTAGCGCTTCTACTGACTTGACGCTCTTGATCCATCAGGTACCAACAAGCGATCGCAGCACGCTCTTGAGCTTGAAGTGGAGAACCTTGGTGCTCACTTGAATGCCTACACATCCCGCGAGCAGACAGTCTACTACGCCAAGGCCTTCCGAAAAGACGTTGACAAGGCCGTTGACATCATCTCGGATATTCTCCAGAACTCGAAGCTGGAGAGCTCGGCAGTTGAGCGCGAAAGGGATGTCATTCTGCGTGAGCAGGAAGAGGTGGACAAACTCAAGGAGGAAGTCGTGTTTGATCACTTGCACGCCGTTGCCTTCCAGGGCCAGCCATTGGGACGAACTATCTTGGGACCCAAGCAAAACATTCTCAGCATCAAGCGAGAAGATTTGGCACAGTACATCAAGACCAACTACTCTGCCGACCGAATGGTTTTGGTTGGTGCGGGTGGCATTGAGCATGATGCCCTTGTCAAGCTTGCCGAGCAGCACTTTGGCAACCTGCCAGTGAGCTCCAACCCGATCAAGCTCGGACAGTCGTCTTCGCCCAAGACTACATTTGTTGGCTCTGAAGTGCGAATCCGTGACGACACGTCGCCCACGTGCAACTTTGCGATTGCCGTGGAAGGTGTTTCGTGGAAGTCGCCCGACTACTTTGCCATGCTGGTCTTGCAGTCCATCATGGGCAACTGGGATCGATCGCTCGGCTCCAGCCCATTGCTCTCCTCTCGACTGTCGCACATTGTCTCGTCCAACAACCTCGCCAACTCGTACATGCACTTCTCCACCTCCTACTCCGACACAGGTCTCTGGGGTGTCTACATGGTTTCGGAAAACTTTTTGCAACTGGACGACTTGATTCACTTTACCCTCCGCGAATGGCAGCGAATGAGCACTGCTCCCACTGAAGGAGAGGTGGAACGTGCCAAGGCACAGCTCAAGGCCAGCTTGTTGCTCGGCCTGGACGGTACCACGGCCATTGCCGAAGACATTGGACGCCAGCTTGTTACTGCCGGAAAGCGATACACGCCGCAAGAGATTCAGACGGCCATTGACGCGATCGGCACCAAGGACATCCAGCGTGTCGCACGCACCTACCTCTGGGACGCCGATCTGGCGCTCGCTGCTCACGGCCAGACCGAGGGCATTCTCGACTACAACCGAATCCGCTCAGACTTGAGCAGCATGGTCTGGTAATCCGCCCTACCTTCTTTACCCTCTCATTCATCCCTGTCATCAAGCTTGCCAGAAACGTAGATATGCCTATGCTTGGACCCCTTGTGTGTTGAGAAGAACCAGCCGAATTCGGTGAGATGGATTGAATTGCGGCAAGAATATTTCAAGTTGGCGGGAATCCCAATTTTCGCGCGCCAATCACAATTTGAGCCAAAGTAACACACGGACCCGAATGCGATGCACGTACGTGAGCCGGATTTCGACGAATCGTGACCGACCTTCTTCCTCAACCTACCAAAAGGTATCGTTTCCCCTTTCGCTCAAAACTCGTCAAGATGGATCTCGATGATATGTAGGTGCAGCCGTTAGCACGTCGAGTGTTCAGCCACTGATACTGAATCTGCATCGCACAACTGAATCTGCTTCGCACAAAACAGCGGCAGCAAGCTTGCGAACTTGACCATGTACGATGTCAAGTCGCTGTACCGTTCAGCCAGAAACTACGCGCTGAACGTGAGCGAGATTGAAGCAAAAGTCGACGAGGCCACCAACGATGACCCATGGTACGTTGTCTCGCGCCTTTCCCGTCGTTTTCCTCATATCTGACATTGGCGAGCACATTGGCAATACAGGGGAGCGAGCTCTACTCTGATGCAGGAGATTGCTGCAGCAACTCAGAACTTCCAGGACTTTAACGAGATTATGCCCACTATCTACCGTCGCTTTATGGAAAAGGAGGCCCGAGAATGGAGACAGATCTACAAGGTAAGATATATCGGTGGACCTTTTAGCGCTTGTCCGTTTCCCTAACGTGGAGTTGTTTTCGCTTGGTCAGGCTCTGCAGCTGCTCGAGTATCTCATCAAGCATGGCTCCGAGCGTGTCGTTGACGACGCTCGCTCGCACTTGGCCACGATCAAGATCCTGCGCAACTTTCACTACATTGACGAAAAGGGCAAAGATCAAGGGATCAATGTGCGTAACCGTGCAAAGGAGCTTTCGGATATGTTGTCCGACGTAGACCGTATCCGGCAAGAACGACGAAAGGCGCGCGCCAACAAGACCAAGTACACGGGTGGTGGCAACAATGAGTTTGTCCCAGGCAGCGGAACTGGTCGCTACGGAGGATTCGGCAGCGATAGTTTCCACGCGACGGGCGGCGTGGGCAGTGGCGCTGGACGCAGCAGCTTTGGCGGTGGCGAAGCAGTCGGACGAGAAAGCTTTGAAGAGTACGACGCGGGAGACTACGAAGAGGCTCAACCAGAACGACCAAAGCCAAGCTCTAGTACCGTTCGAGGCGGCAGTGGTAGCATCAATCACGGCCACAAGTCCAAATCCGCTCCAAAGAAGGAGGAAGTCAAAGTGGCAGATCTGTTTAGCTTTGATGACGAAGATGATCAGCCAGCCGCGTCTGCATCGACGTCCACGTCTGCAGCTGCGCCCTCGGCGGCTGCGCCCATAGACGCTTTCGGCGACGACTTTGACGACTTCCAAGCCGCGCCTGCTGCCGTCGTTGCTCCCAGCAAGATGGCACCCACCCCGACCACTTCCGCTGCGCCGCCTAAGCCAGCACAATTCGACTTCCTCGGCTCCAGTGCTTCCAAGACCATGGCGCCGAGCAAGCCATCCCCCGCCTCGACGCCCTCAGTGACGTCTCCGTCAACAACGCAACCTACACGTCCAGCTGCGGCGACCAACACCTCTTTCAACTTTGACGATCTCTGGGCTTCGTCCTCCGGCAAGTCCAGCACCGCAGGCAAACAGAAAATGTCGATGGCCGAGATGGCCAAGAACCAAAGCTCAAGTGCCCTCTTTGGCGCGGCGAAACCAGCGGCTCCTGCTTACAACGCCAACACAACACCAAACGGGGGCAGCAGTGGCAAAAAGCAGGATATCTTTGATCTGCTCTAGGCACGCAGATCCTGCAGTCTTTCTTTGTTCTGGTGCGATGTAGATGTTTTCAAAGATGTTGCTGTGTGTATGTGAACAAAAAAGTACCAGGACGGCGGGAGAAAATTAGACACGACAGTTGTTGATGCCTACGATGAGGATGTCGGATGCACCGATGGCTTCTAGTCTGTCCATGATGGTGGCGAGGTCGGATTTGAGGACCATGGAGGAGACTGCGTTCCAGTCTGGTTCTTCGAGTGGGCTGACGGTGGCTGCGCGTCTGCCGGGAGTGATGAGTAGGGCGTCTTTCAGATCCTTCTTCTGCACGTTGTACTGGCAGAGGACGTATCTGGATGCGGCAATGACACCTCGAATGCGTGAAGAGATGAGGGTGATGAGGTCCGTGTTGGATCGTGGGTGGGGTATGGTCGACCGCAACAAGACTGCTTCCGACTTGAGAAGCGTGGTAAGTGCCGATAGACCGCAGGCACGCATGGTCTCACCGCTTTCGACCAGATCCACAATACCGTCAGCCAGACCAAGGGCGCAGGCCGCTTCCACCGAGCCTCCCACGTAGTCGATCTGGGTCTTGAGCGTCTCGTTGGGTCCCAACGTCCCCTCCTTTCGTCGCTGTTCCGTAACTTGAGCATCCAGCTTGGCAAAGTATTCTCCCGCGAGATAGTCAAAGCTGGTAGCCACCTTTTTGCCGACCAGATCCTGCTCGCACGTTACATTCTTGCCGCGATTTGGCTCGAGTGTGGGATCTGGGATCTGAATCTGCAGCGAGCACTTGCCGAAGCCTAGCGGCAATTCTTCCGTGATGAGGCTCGAGACACGTTCACCAGCCTCGCGGATCATGTCCTGGCCCGTGATGCCCAGATCGACGTTTCCTTCACCGACATAGCGTGGAATGTCAGCGGCTGGGAGAAAGACGAGTGCAATGGGTAAGTTCTGCACCAGAGCTACGTCCAACCTGTGCTGTCGCTTGAACTGGATATCCGCCCCCGCCAAGATCTCGAGACACTTTTCGTACAGACGACCCTTTTTCGGGATGGCAAACAGCAGTCGCCCCGCCAGGTTCTCGGCACTGAGCAGGTTCGACATGTCTGTGTGCAGCAAATGTGGATGATGGAAGAGTGCCAAGTGTTGGTTGGCTCGACGGCAATCTTTTTCTTTTCTTCTCAACGCACTTATTGACTCATTTCTTCGATCTAATCAAAATCAAGATTCCGACGATCCGATCTGGCATCTGCGCACCTCTTTGGCACGTGCAAATGCGCAAAAAGTCAAATCTATTCGACTGGACTGTCTAGTGGTGATGGTGGTGGTGGTGGTGGGAATGCGTGCTACATCCATGCTTGTGGTCGTGAGCATGCTGGTGGGAATGCGTGTGGCTTTGGTCATGTGCATAATCGTGGCTGTGGGTGTGATCGTGGCTGTGGGTGTGATCGTGAGTATGGCCGTGGGATTGGTTGTCGTGCTTATGTCCGTGAGAATGGGCGTGGTTATGATCGTGGTCGTGATGGTGGTGATCGTGTGCGCTGGCAAAGTGAACATCCCTTCCGTCATCGTGATGGTCTTCCCGCCTGACACTGACGGTGAGTTCTCCGGCTCGTAATGCGCCACGGAGCATTTCGCCAGCAAGGAGACCTCTTCCAGCGCCAATGCTGGGCGCCAAGCGTTCCCACACCCATTTGGTCATCTCGAAACAGTCCTGCTCTGCAGCCTCGGGCTTGAGGAAGACGGTGACAGAGGCGATGAGCGAGGCCGTTTTGCTGCCGTAGTGGATGCCGCGGCCCTGTCCGGATGCAGCTCTACCCCCGCCGCCGGCTAGAACGCCAGGCTCGGTATGCGACGAAGTTGGCGGTGTCAGCTGCCACAACGATGGAGGTGCCACGTAGGAAACGAGCGGATGTTCCTCCACCGTCCGCAGAGCGCGTGTCAATTGTTGCTTGGCAGGTGACGTGCCGTCAGGCGCTGTCTGCAGCAACACCCTGCCCAGCGCAACCGACGCCGGGTATGCGACGTAAAACATCGAGACCGACTCTAAACCGGCGAGCACCTTGTCCAACGCCGCCACTTGCATTGGCGGCATTGTGACGCCAGCGAACAGCAACGTGGCGCAAAAGAAGAGTACAGTCAGACTAAATGGATTCGCGAGCAAAGCCAACAGTGGCGATGCCAGAGCAGAGGGCCGCATGAGAACCGAGCCGCTCCGGCCATGACCGGCCCTGACGCCACCGGGGCCGCCGCTCGTTGCAGCCGTGTTGATACCACACGCTGCGACCAGTCGTGCATGGTTACCCATAACGATGTTGGAAAAAATACATGCAGCCAACGACAGCATCAGTAGAAAGTTGGGCATTTCCACGCCCATAGGACGCTCCGCGTGCGCGTGCGAGTGCTCGTGACCAGACGCAGACTCGGACACAGGTGCGCCGCTCTCGCTTCCCTGAAGCAGGGCGTGTTCGATGGACTCTTTGAGCACATAGACACTGGCAAACAGCAGGTAGATTGTCTGGACGAATTGCAGCAGTGTAGCCACTCGATGTGTGCCGTACGGTCGACGCAGGCTGATGCCTTCTGTCTTGCCAGTGCGTCTCCGAAGGTCGCTAGCGTGTTGCTCCCATTCGCTTGCCCAATCGGCAATGGCGCTGCCCAAAATGCCCATTGCGTCAAACACAACCAGATATCCCAAACCAGTCGCGGCGAGTGAGTCGGCTTCCTGACCAGCCACCCAAAGTGCAGCCCCCAAACCAAAGTGGGACACGCCAAAAAGCATGAGTGGCCGGGAGGTTTGAGGAATATGACCCAATGCCGAGACGGTGCGCGAGTGGAGCGAGCGTTTTGTATCGTGATGATGGTGATGATGGTGCGTGACGTGCGGCTCTGCAAAACGATCCCGATGAGGTGTAGAGGGAGCATCAGAGTAGTGAGAGGCAGAAGAAGCGGATTTCACCATGGGAGTCTCCTGAGCGCTGTAGGCAGAGTCAAACATGGCGACACTGTGACGATGATGGTGACCGCGTCGACTTTTTGAGGGACTCGGACTGAGATCTGCCGCATGCTGAGTATGGCCATGGTGGACCTCATTGTCCTGAAACGCGGCAGCCTGAGCAGATCGAGGCGAGAGGGTGGTCGCATCGGTGCTTACAGTGATTTGAGGTCGATTACCGCTACCCATACGACGATGAACATTGGAAGCTGATTCGGCATTGGAGATGTCGACAACGTGATTGCTGCTACTCTGATCGTACAGTTCGCGCGCCTTTGCCTGGTCAGCTTCGGATTCTGCGTCGGTGCCAGGCTGTGGGAAGAAGACGCTGAGGTTACGATGGTGAATGCGTGAGTGACGCCGTGAATGCTCTCTCCGTTCTGCCAGAGAGAGTTTGCTGAGATCCACTGGCGGCTCCTCTGCCGACGAGTATTTGGAATGAGATGGACTCAGATCTGCCACATCGTCCATGGCTTCGAACAAGCCTTGGTCTTCGTCGTGACTATGCGCGACGGTATCAGAAACCATATCGGCAGGAGCGACGAGCGTTGGCGGGGAAGGCAGCGGCCGCAGCGAAGATGACGATGTTTTGCGCGATGGTGGCTGAAGCGTCGATGGATAGGAGCCGCTGGCTAGCCGAATGGAAGGCGAGCGTGTGGGCACACCTTGATTCTTGATCAGAGAGGGCGAGCTGCGACGAGGCGGGGTCGACACTAGCGTAGAAGGATAGGTCCCACTTGCCAGCAAGAGGGAAGATCGTCGAGCAGCACTCGCGACCTCAGAGGGAGGATATAGCGACGCGTTGTCAGCCGCCTGCGTATCGATAGGAGAAGGGGAAGGAGAACGCGACGGAGGTGAGTCGGCAGCTACCTCGTACGAGCGACTGATCGACTTGACGGATCTTTTATGCGCGAGTTTGGGACGCGTGGCAGAGTCTGATGAAGTGGACGGTGTGTTGATGAGATGCGAGTCTGTCAAAACACCCAGAGACAGAGAGGTATGGGACGGCATTGGCCATGTGCACTCGAGGAAGAGCAGGAGGTGAGGAAGACAAGAGCGCTTTCGAGGTATACTGCGAAATTCCTTTGTGCGAGGGCTGACAATTGACAACCTGACACAATCACAAATCGAGCAAATAGTATCCAGGGTCCGTGCAATCTACCGCCCTTTCAACCACCTTCACTTGCCAACGATGCCGTTTCACAACCCTTTGGCAAAACAGCCCGAGTCGTATGTCAAGAAGAAGCAGTACGAGTTCAAAGCTACGCTGGGCGAAGGGACATTTGGCGTCGTCCGTTCTGCATTATGGAAGACGGCAGACCCACCGATTGGCGTAGCAGTCAAGGTGATAAGCAAACGCATCCTCAAGGGCCATGACGAAATCGTAAAGGACGAGATGGATGTCCTCAAAGGTCTTGATCAGCCCCATGTCGTCAAGTTCCTCGACTGGTTTGAGAGCAAAGACAAGTACTACCTCGTCTTTGAAGAGGCAACCGGTGGCGAGTTGTTCGAGCGCATCTTGTCTCGCGGACGCTTTACCGAGCTGGACGCACGCCGTACCATCCGCGCTGTCCTGTCAGCGATCCAGTATCTGCATCACCACAACATTGTGCATCGGGACATCAAGCCGGAAAACATCCTCTTCCGCACCAAGGAGGAAGATGCCAACGTCGTCCTGGTCGACTTTGGCATTGCCGCTCACATGAAAAATGACGACGAAGTGCTGACAGCCGTCTGCGGTAGCTTTGGGTACGCTGCGCCCGAGATCTTGGCCAAAAAGGGTCACGGAAAGGCGGTCGATATGTGGAGTCTGGGCGTCATTACCTACACGATGCTCTGTGGCTACACACCTTTCCGCTCCGATGACGCTGCGGCGCTGGCTGCGGAAACACAGCGTGGCAAAGTCGAGTTTCACGACCGATACTGGAAGAATGTTAGCCAAGAAGCCAAAGAATTTGTCAAGTCCTGTCTGACCGTCGACCCCAAGAAAAGGTTGACAGCAGATCAGGGCATGGCGCATCCCTGGCTGGCCGAGCAACAGACAGACGCACCCAGCTCTCATGATCTCTCTGCTGGTCTGCGTGAGAATTATCGGAAACGTTGGAAGTCGGCTATTGCGGCTGTACGAGCTTCGACCAAGTTCCGCACCTTTGCTGCTCTCGCACAGGACGGTCGCAACTCTGAGAATCCCTCCAACAGTGACATGTCCAACTCTTCCTCTGTTTCCAACATGAACGCCTTTGAGGAAGAGCACGGCACTATCTCGCCACCAACAAGGCGGGAATTGTATAGTGAGGACGAGGACGAAGAAGATGCAGACGAGGCAAACTGGCATGATGCAGACGATGGCGCTGCCCGTTCGACTTCGGCGAAAATCGCGCATCAATTCGAGAAGCTCAAGGTGGACAAGTGACACAGCCATCCGCACATGATACCATCACTTCACTCGTGTATTTGTAGTCCCGCTCTTGGACATTTTCTTATTTCGTGGACCACTCTACCACTTTTCTACCGATGGGCGGAGGTCCACTTCGAATGCCCATACGCTTCGCGGTTGACGAGTCGTGTCGAGGTAGACTTGAGCAATATCGTCCGCCTGCATCCTTGAACCCGGCGGGTTCTCCTTACCCATCCACTTTTCGATGCGCTCAGAGGCAATTACGCCATCAATGATAAAGTGGGCAACGTGGATGCCTTTGGGACCCCACTCGCGGGCCAGACTTTGACCAATTGCTCGCAAGCCAAACTTGGACGATGCAAAGGCGGAGAACTTGGGACCACCTTTGAGTGAGGCAGTAGCACCTGTCAACAATATGTTACCGGCGGCATATCGCTGGCCGCTATCGGCGGAATACTCTGGACTCGAGGTAATAGCCTCCAGAATAGCTTGCGAGAATACAAAACCTCCAAATCTGCGCATGGCGTCAGCTAGCTGCCCTACAGGATAGTGTATTAAATTTACTTACACTTGGGTCTTGAAGGCCTCTTCAACCTGGCTTGGCTTGGTTTCGAGGAAGCCGGACATGACAAAGCCGCCTCCAGGATTGAAAATGCCTGTGTGAATGTGGGCACCCTGGTGCTGACTTCCGCCCTTTCCGCTAGCAAAGTCGGACGAGATTTGCTGGATGGCAGCGCGAATGGAAGGCTCGTCCTGCGCGTTGACTGCGTACGTCAGTGCCTTTCCATAGTTTCCATTGCTCTGTGCGTTGATCTGGGATGCTAAGGGCTCAAGGTTGTCCTTGGACCGCGAAAGGAGCGCTACAGGATGTCCCTGCTCTGCGAACTTCTTGGCCGCACTAAAGCCAAGACCGGGACCGGCGCCTAAAACTACGACAATCTGCTTTGCTGTCTGGAGAGCTGCCATGATTGTGCAAATACTCGTCCCTCCCAAGCTCTTTGTCCTTTGCGCCTTTGCCCGGTATATATAACCGTTGTTAACCCCGAGAGCGTAGCGCTGCACAAATGCACAAGAGCGGAGAATTTGTTTCCGACCAATCTGACAATGGCGCTCAGACCAACACGATTTTTGTATTTCGTCAAGATCAACACACCTTGCGCCTTTCTCACCATACCAGCGAGAACATATCATGTCTGTAAGTCAGCATGCCGCGTGACAACCTCGAACTTGCCTGATCGATTTCATGTTCACGCGCGCTCAGTGGGAAATCAGATTCAGTAATTCGCGCCGTTTGCCGTACTTTTACGACTCAGAGTCGCAGACGTCGACATGGGAAATACCGGAGGGACAGACCGAGGAGTCAATCCGTAGCCTTCCCGGCGCCAAATACCTTGATCCGGCCAACGCTCCTGCTAGCAGCGCCGAGGCCAAGCCAGACAAGGTCCGAGCCAGTCATTTACTGATCAAGCACCGCGGCAGTCGAAGGCCGAGCTCGTGGAAGGATGTAAGTGTTGCTGTCCAAAACGCCTTCAGTGCCATTCTGACTCTACCTTCATCTCAAAGGCCAATATCACCCGGTCGAAGGAAGATGCCATCTCGCAGCTCAACGATTTTAACAGTCAGCTTCAGTCCGATCTGACTAAAGACAGCTTTGCGGCCCTGGCCAGTATCCATTCGTAAGTAGCGCCAGCAACTCACGCCCAGAACCAGAAAGTACTAACGTGTTCGGACTGCCAGCGACTGCTCATCTGCCAAAGCAGGTGGTGATCTGGGCTTCTTCCAAAGAGGTCAGATGCAAAAGCCATTCGAGGACGCCGCTTTTGGTCTCAAGGTCGGCGAGCTCAGCAACATCATTGACACTGATAGTGGTGTTCACCTCGTGTACCGAACTGCTTGACACCATCCAGAATCAAGATCGTAGTCAACCTTTATTGAGCATCTGAGACTCTGTGTGACTGCAATTAAAGCTTCTCTAGTCGACCCTTGATCTTCTCGTGGATCTTGGCCAGCTCTTCCTTGGCAGGCGAGGTGGTGGGCCATTCGATGCCCAAGCCTTGCTCGGCGTTGGGTTTGGGAATAACATGGACTGTACACATAGCAGTCAGTACACGCTGATCGCGCAATAGAAACCCTCGACATACTTACAGTGCACGTGGTCCACAAGTTGATGAGCTTGACGCCCGTTGTTCTGCAAGATGTTGTACTGATCGGCGCCAGACGCGATAGCAATCTTCTTGGCAACCGGCAGCAATTCGCCCAGGTGCTCGTCTGGGATGTCGTGCAACTTGGCGCCATGGTATTTTGGGATCACAAGCGCATGTCCTTCCGAGAGCGGACCGATATCTATTCGGGCCACAGTAAGCACGGTCAGCTTTGAAGCACTGTCCCGAAAAAGCTTTTTGCAACTTACCAAGGAACGCATACGTCTTGTCCGAGTCGTGCAACTTTAGCGACGGGATCTGGCCGGCGATGATCTTGCAGAAAATGCAGTTTGCGTCCGATTTGGTAGCCATCTTGAACAGAATTCTTGTGGGTGCAAAGGCAAAAATGATGGGCGATGGTTCGAGCTGGTGGTCTTGAGCCAGCAGTGGTTGTCCACATTTCCCCGGACATTCCAGCAGCCGTGCGTACGTGGAGGACGACATCATCATTTTTTCAAAATTGAGTGTTAGGGCAACAAAGCCGGGGCTGATGGAAATGGTCACGTGACCTTGAGTACGCGACGTGTTATTGTCTGTTTTTCTTTCCTGTCGAACATGGCTGCTAATACCATCAAATCCTACCACATACAGCTAGTTTATTCTACTCTGTCTACCAGTCGGCTCGTTGCACCGCTACCATGCTCAGCTCACTTCGCCGCTCATTTGGCATGAGCCCCAGCTCGAGCGATCTTGCTGGCCTCATGGGGTCTCCGTCGGCACAGGCTGCTGAACAATCCAGCCCTAGCAACAGACCTAATACCTTCGTCCCACTTCGCAGGTCCAACAGCTTTACAAGCCTATTCTCGTCCTCTCGGCCTTCTACACCCTCAAAGCCAGAACCTTCCTCTTCGCAGGCCGCTTCTAGCTCGTCCTCCACCGGTACCCAGTCTGGGCCTGTGCTGGCGTATCTCATCTTGCTGGACAAGAAGGGCAGACACAAGGAGCGCTTCCCTATACAGACCCTCGTCACCACAATGGGCAGATCCATCGACAACGATGTTCGCTTCCTCGTCAGCGAAGTCAGTCGACATCACTGTACCATTGAAATTGAAATCGATCAGACTCACAAGAAGGCTTTTCTTCAAGTCCTTGGGGCCAGTGGTGTTCTGCTCAACGGGATACTTTTGCTTCCCGCTTCGGAGGACTCTGCGGGACGCTACCAGCTCTCAAGCGGAGACTCCATCGTCATTGCTCGACGCTCCTTCACCTTTGAACTGCCAGACATCAGCTCAGTTATCAGCAGCGAACCTCATCTCTTCGCATCGCCAGCAAAAGCTTCGCAGGCGGTAGGAAGTGGCAAGACCCGCCGTGTGCGAATGAGCTTGGTGAACAGCGCTCAGATCGATACACCTGCTCGTCGATCACCTCTCAAAGCCAAATTCTCCCCAGCTAAGAGCCCCGGCAAGGCCAGCCTGGATCGTGATGCCCGTAGAGTGGCCGGACTGAACAAGTTCATGCTCTCGGCAAAACTCGACTCTGGCAATGCCAAAGGTGGTCGCAAGAGCCTCTCTTCGTCTACAGCCAACCCATTTGTCACTCCTAGCAAGGCTGCTGCTGCTCCTCTGGATATGCCCAAGACGGCTCCACCTAAGCAAGTCAGTTTCAGTCTGTACTCAAACTCGCACAGCAGGCCTCTCAGTCCCGTCAAGCAGATGTGCATGATGCCGCCCCTTGACACCATGCTTGAAGAGCAAGACTCAAGCTTCGGCAGCCAGCCTGCAGACTCAGAGCAGATCGGTGACCACGACGCAGCAGAAGTGAGTGCGGAAGACGATCAAGAAGCTGATTCGGCTGAAGACATTGTCGTCATGGAAGAGCTTGAGCTCCAAGATTCCTCTGACGCTACAGAAGAACGCGAGACAGCTCAGCTGGAAGAAAATAACGCTGCTAAGTCAGATGCTGAGTTGGCAGTGCCTTCGCCAGCGAAGGAAGAACCCACTTCGCCCTCTACTTCATCAACTAGCGGCAGCCCGAAGCGTGCAAAGCGTCGAAGCAGCTTCTTTGGCCGAGCTGGACCATTCCGAGGCATCAGTCTCGGCTTCTATGCTGAGGAACGACAAGACCCAGCACCGACACCTGCTGAACAGCCAGCGCCTTCTGCGAATGTCGATGATGAAGACGTGTTCACCGATGCTCCCTTTGCAGAAGTGGAAACGGAAGTGCAAGCAGAATCACCGCCACAAAGACCTCGAGTATACGGCATGAGTAAGACGCCATCTCCAACCAAGAAGTCACACTTTGTTGGGCTCACGCCTTTGCCGCGCAAGCCAAGACTGAGTCTGACCACTCTTCGCAGAGTATCGTTGCGCACGCAGACGTTGCTCCGATCCAGTGAGGCGTACGCTGACCGTCTGTATCTGCCACCGCCCCCTTCGGCTCTGCGAGAATCCTCGAGCTTCATGACGAAAAGCTCGTCCATGCCTTCTAACCTGTCGCAGCACTCACTTTCGTCACTGGCAGAACAGCATGTGGAAGAAGAACAGGAAACAGAGCCTGCGCCAGAAACCAGCTTCGAAGAGCCAGCTCAGCACGAAGAAGGCGAAGAGCCCTGCAAAGACACTGAAGAGGACGAAGATGAAGTCGACAAAAGTCTGTCTCTTCTTGAGTCCCCCACCAGGCGACAGTACAATTCCAGCCCAGTCAAGTTGCCTCAATTCGCTACGCCTCAGCCCAGCTCCAAGAAATCTCGGTCCGGTCGACGCGCTTCGCTTCCCTCCGCGCTGCCCGTTGTTGTCGGCACACCTGCTCTGGTGAGCCTACAGATCAACGGCTCCGGTGAACGAATTCTCGTCTCTTCCAGCTCCGAACGAAGCGAGCCGTCCCCGGTCAAGAGCAAGAAGCTGATCAGAGTGTCTGACGTCGGCCTCCCGTCCACGGAAGTGTCTATGGGTTACGATCTTGTCGCACAAAGCGATGTCCAGCAGGAAGGAGAGCAAATTGCCGAAGCACTCAACGAGCTGTTCAATGCCGAACAGGACGAGATGACAGACGATGAGGACGAAGCTGAAGCTGACGACGATGAAAGTGTCGTCAGGGTGCGGGCAAGTCCCGCTAAGCCTTCTGTCTCGACTGCTGTCCAGCCGCAGACACCAGCGGCGTTTGACACTCTGCGTCATCTTTTCTCCGCTCCTGCAGCGCCAAATACGCCCGACATGCAAGGCCTGGGGACCATGCTAGGCGAGAGCCCGAGCAAGTCTAGCCCTAGCAAGCCTCAGTATGGCACCCTCTACGATCGCATGCGAGCCAATCCTGAAATGGCGCAACTCATGTCTTCTCCCACCAAGCCAGCGACCAGTCCTCGAAAGCCGCGCAGCAGTGTCCGTCGAAGCCAGGCTGCTGAGTCTCCAGCTCGGACTGCCACCACACGGTCGGTGGCTTCAACTCCTCGTCCAGCCTTTGAGGCTGAGCTGCATGTAACCCTGTTCGACACCTCCGTTATCGATGCCCAGAACGAGGCTATGATGGCACAGCCCCAAGAAGACGCTGAAGATGAGGCTGTCGCTACTCAAGACAACGTCGAGACGATTCAGGCCGTGAACGATGCGGAAGAATTGACCGGCGAAGTCGAGACGCCCGCTGTCACACATGCCGAAGCAGAGATCGAACAAGTTGCCTCGCGCCCCAACGATCCCGCGCCCGAAGCAGACTCAGTCCCGGCAAGCGGCGCAGAAGTTTCTGCTTCAGACACCAACGTCTCGTCTCCCTCTAAAGCTACCAGAAAGGGGCCGAAGAAGGCAAAAGCGGCCGAGACGGTAGTTGCTAGCGAAGCAGAAGACACGGCCACAGACAGTGGCAAATCCGCTCGGGGCCGAAAACCCCGCTCGGCGGCAGTGCCTACACTCGTCAACGCAGAAGAAGGAGCGGTGTCAACCCCCGCTGCCAAGAAGACTCGAGCTCCGAGAGGCAAGAAGATGAAAGACAACGTCGAGACGGAGGACGAAGCTGCAGCCGCCACCGAGGAGGCAGCTGATCCCCCTGCAGTCATTCAGCAAGACAACGCCGACGCAGCAGAGCCTTCGCCTGTCAAACCGGCGCGAAGTCGTGCTGCGACTGCCAAACGGACGACACGCGCCAAAGCAGCCGTTCTAGTAGAGGAAGAAGAGGCTACACCTGCACCTGCTCCTGCCGTCGCGCGATCCACCAGAGCTCGACGAGGCAAAGCAGCACAAGACGAGGTAGCTCCAAGCTCTGATCGTCCTGAAATGCCCTCCTCCAGCGCAGCTCTCGGCGATGACGAAGCTTCCGAACACGAAGAGACCAAAGACGAGCAAGTCGACGACGAGACAACCCAGACAAATGTCGCCAAGAAACGTGCTGTTCGTGGTAAAACCAGCAAGGTGACGACCGCCACGCCTGCTCGAGATCCAGTCCCTTCTTCATCCCCGACAAAGGAGGTCGCCGCTCGAAAACCTCGGGCAAAAGCAGCAGCTTCAAAGGCAAAGCCGGCCTCACGCCAAGCTGAAACCAACGATGACGAGGCCGCAGCTTCTTCAGCCTCGACTACGAGATCCGGCCGTCCCCGCCGAGCGGCAGCAGCGAGATAAGACATACATAACATCAGTCATCCCAACTAATTGATATCTTCTATTCCTATCGTGAGCCCCACGCAACGTTTGCTTGACCGAGGCTCGGATCAATACACGATTGCAGTACGAGTAGCATTGACAGCTATACAAAATAATTGAGACCTCTGAGGGCGATACGCATTGTCGCTTACATCAACCGCAAACTCGAGAACGTCGAGACTGCTTCTGACACACACAAAAAGCAAGAACAGGGTATAATAGCTGTATTCATATGAAAACCCATTTTGGTGCGTACTGAGAAGACCCGTGACATGCGTGACAAAATAAGATGAATTAGGAGATGACCTTCCAGACCTTCTCCCAGAGGTTCTTCGGGGGCTCGTCCTCGGTCTCGGCGTCAAGGATCTCTTGCAGGCCGGTAATGAGGTCGATCTCCTCGGCAGCAATGTGGTTGTTGCCAGAGTTTCGGTTCATGAACCAGTTGCCGAGGTAGAGAACGACGAAGAAGGGGATGGGAATGTAGTTGGTGACAAAGTCGCTGACGGACCAGTTGCCCTTGAGGAAAGTAGCCCAACCGCTGAAGAACATGACGAACGCGGTCGATCCAACAGTCCAGTAGGCAAGGTAAGGCATGGCGACGGCCTTGTAAGGCAGAACATCGCGCGAAAGCTCCTGGACAATCATGGCCTTGCGGAATCGGATGTGCATAACACCGATGCAGAACCAGGTGACGAGACCAGCAATCGAGGTCATGTTGGCGAACCAGCCAAAGACAGTCGAGGCGCCGCTCTTGATAGACATGAAAGAGAGGAGGGAGAAGCAGATCGAGACACCAACGGCGACGTAAGGAAGACCTCGCTTGGTGGTTCGTGCAAACACTCGAGGGGCAGATCCGGCGATGGCCAGACCGTACAGGGCGCGACTGGAAGTGAAGAGATCAGAGCTGGCAGCGGAAACGGCCGAGGTGACGAGGGCGGCGTTGATGACCGAAGGAAGACCCTTGATACCAGCGTTCTTGATGGCAATGACAAAGGGCGATCGAGCAGCAGTCTTGCCGGCGTGGGTAAGGTCGGGAGCGTTGGAGGCGCAGACGAGACCGATCATGAATGTGCCGAGGAAGTAGAAGAGGCAGATACGGATCCAAACCTTTCGGACAGCGCTTGGCACAGCTTTGCGTGGGTTCTTGGATTCGGCGGCAGCGATACCAATGATCTCGGTACCAATGAAGGAGAAGGCAGCATTGATGAGGACCGAGAAGAAGCCAAGGAATCGACCGAGAGAGCCGGCAATCTCGTTGTACTGAACAAACGGACCGGGGTTCTTCCAGAATCGGAAACCAAGACGGCCTTGGTTGCCAACTCCCAAGTCGATGCAGATCGAGAGGATGATCAGACCGACAATGGTGATGACCTTGATACTCGCGAACCAGAATTCACACTCTCCGTACATGCGAGTGCCGAGACAGTTGATAGCAACAACGACGACCAGGAAAATTGAGATCCAGATAGCGGGGTTGAGATCGGACCAGTAAGACATAAGAACGGCAGCGGCAGAGAGTTCGGCAGGAAGAATAATGACCCAGTTGTACCAGTAGTTCCATCCCATTGCGAAGGCCATGGGCTTACCGACAAAGCGCTGTGAGAGAGTGATGTGACCACCGGGGACAGGCAGGTAGGAGACCATCTCGCCGAGACACATCATGGTTGAGTAGCAGACACTGCCCATGGCAAGGTAGCCCAGCCACAAGCCAAGAGGTCCAGCGTGACTGAGAGAAGAAGCGGTACCCAAGAAGAGACCTGTACCAATGACACCACCGATGGAGATCATGGCCAAGTGGCGGGGAAGCAGAGAGTGTTTGAGCTCTTCGCCCTTCTTCTGGCCGAAGGCGTTGACGGTACCTGAGGCGACACCGTCCTCGAGGGTGGCGACCATGTCGGCCTTGCCGGTGAACGAGTCATTCTTCTTCTCCTCGGAAGGGGAGTATGGCGAAGCCATTGTGAGTATTGGTATAGGGAGGGTGAAAGAGGAACGAAAGGGTGGATGGTTGAGGATGAGACGAAGGTGGGAGAAACGGCCCAGGCTTTATACCCGCCTTGGTAGCAGAAGGCGGGCGACCGTCTCTGCACGCTATCGCTATCGCGCAGTGTGGGGATGTGGCACCTTATCGCGCAGAGTATTGGCCAGACAGGAAGGAATATAGGCGAGCGCTGATTGGTTCCAGACGGCGAACACTGCGTCGCGTGGGTTGTCAGACAATGCAAGCGAATAGCCAGTCAGGTTGCAGAATCAGGCGGCACTTTGCGCAGAGGGGATTCCATCTCGCGTGCAAGCAAGTCTGCATGAGGCGTCTGCGCAGAGTCTGGAACTTTTCCATTGTCCCGTAGTCTGCATCCACCCAGATGGCGAAACCGCCGATTTCTCATTGGTCCAAAGCCGCTGCCCGTCTGCCCGCCCGACCGAGTCTCACCTGCAACAGCCCACTCTCCCCAGAAAGCATGCAACCCTCCTTCGCCAGACTCTGCTCGTTTCACCATCTCTGTGAATCGCAATCAAAGTTCTCGTCTTTGAATAGGGTGCACCAGTGGCGGAAAGAGATTAGAGTTTGGGCCGATAAACGCGAAAGGCGGTCCGATAGTATGCTCCCGTCGACCTGTCCTGCAGTGCGCCCGCCGGAAAGCCACACTCGTCAAGTGCGGTTTATGCACGCGATAAGCGAGTTAGTCCACGGCTGGATAATTTTTCAAAGCGCGACACGAAGGACGGCGTGTGGCTGGTCGAAATCTTTCCGACGCGGCTTCCGACTCCTGCTAGAATTGGATTCCCGCTCCTGCCTAGAATCTCGTGGCTCGCGTAGCCCGTCCCTCTGCTATCAATTTCTGCAGCCCACCCGAAACTTTGGCATCTGGACTATCATATCAATGAACTTTGTCGCAGGATGCAAGATAAGGGAAGGCATAGTGTGTGATATTGCAGAGCACCACTCAGTTTCGGGAAGTCGGAAAACGTTGGGACGATGGATCGAGATTGCCCTGTCGGCGAAATGCCGAACATCCAATCATAGCAGGTGCAAACACACACCATTGCTCCCATGCAGGGGTAACGTGACAGACTCCTGCGGGGACGGAAAGAACCGCACTTTATCAGTCGATCGCAAGTCATATTCCGCTATACCCTTCACGGCCGATGCCCGGCGAACACCCCCACTGCCATTACCGGCTTACCCCACACACGGATGTACCCCAGACTAGCAAGCAAACATGTGAACAGGTGATTTCATTGGTAACTCTTGATTGGTTGTCGCCTGCTTACTCGAGCTTGTTGCGCCCAAGGATGTTGGCAATCTCGCGTCTCGGCTGCAGCCACCCCAGAAAGGACGGGAAACGTGTACCGCTCGTCATGTCTGTATTGTTGGTAAACGTGGTCGAAGCAGACTTGATCGAAGCGGTGGAGTCCGCTCGGCCTCGCGCTTGTGTACCTGAATTCACAGCATCACCTGCAGCTTCCTCTGTGTCCAATGCAGATCCACCCCCACCCAAGAGTGGTAATTGCGGCAAGAAACCGTCTGCCTCGCTCTTTTCCAGCAAATAGTTGGCAAACGTGATCAGGTAGCCATAGCGCTGTAAATAGTTGGTAAACACAGTGGTCAGGTGCTTGTGCTTCTTGCTACCCAACTCGGCATTGTCAGCCCGAAGCTTGGAGTCGTAGATCGCTTTGCGCAGGTTCTGAACCGCCTCCATACGATCTACGGCTCGATCCGTCAGCTTCTTGGCAAGCTTGCCGTGCGACAGCACTCCGACCAGCTGTAGAATTGTACGCCATTCACCCTGCAGCCACAGGTCGTCCTCTCGGCTGTCTAGATTGTCCTTGGGCTGACCAAAGCTATCATCTTCGGGTATCGAAGTCAGCGCATTGCTCGCATTGCCCTCTGTGTCACCATCTGCGCCAGACAGAGACGCCGAAGCTGCCAACATCATTGAGCCGCCCATCTCATAGCTTGACACCAGTTGGTCTCCGTAGTGCCATACTGTGGAGACCAGAGAGGCAATGACCATCCCTGTAGTCGTTCGTCCTCGGCCCATTTGACAGTTGAAAACGCATGCAGAGCCTGTTTGCAGAGCGAGAATCACTCGCTCCTCCAGTTGCGAAAAGACGGCTGGCACCGGCGCCTGCTCATCGGTGATTGCTAGACGCGCATAGTCGACCTTGAACCCTTCGCTCTGAACAAGCTCGTAGACCTCTCGCGGTGTCAGCACGTCTCCTTCCTTGACTGTCTCCCAGACGGGGATAATGTCGAATTCGCCTTGACGGATTTCAACCTCATCGTGCAGCAGTACCCGTCCATTGCGTTGAGAGGCTTCCTGCAGCATGTCGCCTTTGAGGGCGGCTTCCATGGACTCCACTACATCTGTAGTTACGCCTGTTGCTTCAATGTTGGTCACTGGCTGGTCCGCCAGTCGCAGAACATGGGGACGCCCGTTGACGTACAGCACTGGCTCCTCCCGCAAGGATGTCCAGACTACCTTGGCTGGGCCTTTAGGAGATGCACCCATCCGGGTCAAACCTCTTCGAAGACCGTCAACGGTAGGCATGCCTGAACCCCACGTTTCTCGTCCATGCATCACGATAGGAGTCTTGGGCGTCAAAGGTGCAGCGCCTTGGTTCTGAGCGACGTTGGTCGGCGGCGCGAGCAGCAGTGGTACTCCACGCAAGTTGGGCATACCATCAATGCGCTCCGGCAGACCGAGCTTGAGGATACCGCTGAAAAAGTCAGACTTGAGCATCGTAAACGCCGAAAGGATGTTTCCTCGACGGTGCGAAACAACGTCTTGTACTTCATCGGACAGGGCCATGCCATCGCTGACGTCGACTTTTTGCAGGGGCATGATAGTAGAGATATCGATCTTGTCGAACTCTTTGGCAATCGTATCAAACACTGGTTGACGAGCCACAAAAGTACGGAAGCTGGGCGAAGCTTCTAGCAAATCTGGCTTGGTTTGCGTCAAGTAAGACTGAAAAACGATGAGCAGGAAGTAACGGCGTAGATTGTGGATGGCGCGCTGGATGCGCTTCTTCCGGAGTGCGTCATCTTCAGTGTCCTCGGCCGCTAAGCGTGCATCCTCGATTGCATTTCGCAAATTGGTCACTGTGGAGCATTGATCAATGCAGCTGTCAACCATACGCTTGACCTCAAGTCCCTTTGGGATGACTCGTAGCAGACTATTGATCACATGGTACGAGAGTGGCTCCCTTTTATCGACTTCGTCATCGACGTTGGCAAGCGATGAAGCAGTATCGTTCAGCAGATCAGCGTTGACAGTCTCTACCGCGTATGGTGCGGCAGGTTGATAATCCTGTGACTGATCTACTCCCTTGGGTGCCTGCCCTGACTCCTCTGGCAGCTCATGAACTTGTAGATCCTGGTACTGGGCATGACTTTGCTTGAGCCAGCGAGCTATCATGAGGATCAGCACAGCTGTCATCGTGCTTCTTCCTCGACCGAGCTGGCAATTCAGAACGATTGGCTGTCTCTCGACATTTGCTTGCAGCACAGCAGTCAAGAGCTCGCTGATATCTGAGAAGTCGGGCGGCTTCTCCGCCGTCATCGGGATTCTGCGGAAACGAAGCTGGAAGTTGCTCTTGAAGTCGGCTCCAATATGGCTCATTATATCTTGGATAGTATCAACGTCTGCTGGGCTTGTCTCTTCCCAGATAGGGACGACAGTGCCATCGGCTGTTTCAGTGTGCAATAGAAGTCGGCCTTCGCCCGTGCTTAGCTCGTTGATCACGTCGTTCTTCAAACGATCTTCGAGCAGATGCAGTCTGTCCCAGTTGATGCCGCTGTAAGCTTTGATGTTGCGGAGCGACATGCCCTTTTGTCGTAGACAGTAAGGTTTGCCGTTTACATACACAAGGGGTTCCTCGCGTAGATTGATCCATGTAATGGTCCGTACTGGGTAAGCATTGCTATTCTGCTTGCCTGCATAGTGTTCTTGCAAAGCGGCCAGAACGTTGCGGATACCATCCACCGTCGGTTGGCCTGTGGCAAAAATATTGCTGTCGGGTATGCGTCGAAAATTGACGGTACCCCGGATCGGCAGGCCAGCATTACGCTCGATAAATTTGCGCCAAATGTCACATTTGAGTAGCGTGAAAGGGCGCAGGACGATACCAACACGATTTCGAATCACGTAGTCCGCAAATTCGTCTCCAGGTATCTGCGCACCTTGGCCTGACACCTCACCGAAGCGGCTCTGCAGCTTTTCAGATGTGGCAATGAGGTCACCTGCTTTACCACCACTGAGAATGCGTAGATCACCCACGGGGTCAAAGAAGTAGAGGCGCTGGCCCTTGGACCGAATCAGCTGGATACCTCTCCAAATTTCGGCGCGATTGCGCAACCAGCTGGCAAAGCGATGCTGAAAAGTAGCGGTCTTGCTCGCAGATACGTAGCTAGCAAAGGCCACCAGGAAGAAGTATCTCTCGAGAGACTTGGCTGCTTTTTCGAGGTGGGATGCCGCTTGAGCTTCATCAAGAGCGTCGGTCGAGTATCGAATACGCGAAGACAAGATGGTCTCGCGCAGATTTGTGACGTGAGCGCAGCTGTCAATGGCAATATCCACCACGGCTTTGTTTTCAAGGCCCTCGTCCAGCAGACCCGCAAGTTGACGAATGACACCATAGTCTCCAGAATTAGCTTTTCGCAAGGACTCCAGCAAGGAAGGGTTGGAAAGCAAAATTTCGATGGTGGACTGCGAATCTCGCGTAGACAGACTCACGTTCAGGACGCGTATCAAGCGTAGAAGAGACAGATTTTGGACCTGCTGCTCTCCCGCTTGTCGAAGCGACTTGGCAACGCCAGAGTGTGGATTGCTGTTTGCAGCTTTCTGCAACGGCGACTTTGGCAAGTCGACGAGTGACTCGAAAGGGTCTGCATATCCAAGCAAGAGCATCTGTTTGCGACGCAAGAGGACAGCAGCCACCATAGCAAAGGATGTACGTGTGAAGCCGATACCGCAGTTGGCAACGAGACTAGTCTCGGTCGGGTCAAGATCTTTGATGACTTGCGTGTAGGCGTCGAGATAGTTGTTTTCAATAGCTTGGTCCTCGGCGATGGGAATTCTATGGTAGTCGACTCTCCATCCTTCTGCTTTGACGCGCTCCCAAACTTCTCGCACTGTGTAGACGGAAGCTTCATCGACGGCAATCCACGTTGGTTCCATCTTGGCCAATGCAGTCTCTTCGTGTACCATCAGCAGGCCACCGTACTTGGCTGCTTCGCGAAGAATGTCCTGCTTGAGGCGTAGCTCGATCGCTTCGAGGTTGTCGGCTCGCATACTGAGGCCGAATGTATTCAGAGGACGCTCTGCTTCCCTCAAGACGAAAGGGCGGCCACCCACATATACGACGGGTTCCTCCCTCGTGCATACCCAGACGCAGTTGCGAGGTTTGTTGTTTCTGGCTTTCGGATGCTTTTCGTTGTCTTCGGGCCGCACAAAGGGCGAAACTTGTGGCGACCATCCGGGAAGATTGTTTACGGCGGCGGAAGAATGCGAAGCAGCGGCAGCCGGCTCCAAGTGGGGAGAAGTGGATGGCACGGACTGAGGTACTGGCGATGATATTTCAGCATTACGCATAGATCGCGAGACATTGCGTGAAGGCGCCGCTTCTGCTAAAGGTCTGGTCTTGAGGACAGAGAGAATCGTCTTGAGACCAGTGATGGTAGGCTGTGCGACACCATACACTTCGAGAGAGCAATCAGCTTTGCGAAAGTTGGGAGCGCCTTGGAGATGCAGATTAAGATGAGCGTTGCGTGCCCCACTGGCGAAGTGATCCGTCTTAAGGATGAGACCCCTGTTGAGAACGCTTCCATTCCGGTTGCGTACCACGCTCTCCTCCCTTTGTGCCCAGAGATGAACGCCTAATTGACCAAAGCCGTCTGAGCCAAGCAAGTTGTTGCGCGATTGAAAAGAGCCCGCTTTGGTCGACGATGCACTTGATCCGGAGAATAGAGAGCCAAGACCGAGACCGCCGTTCGTCGTTGCGTGTGATGGAAGTGCATGTTCATCAGGCGACTGAGCTTCTGGTAGTTGTTGAGGCTCAGGCAGCGGCGATGCGAGTTCTGGTACGTCCTCTGCCGGTGGAGCGCTATCGGACACAGGCGACGAGGATGACGACGGAAAGGCTAGACCCAGATCTGGTGGCGCTGCCGACATTGTCACGCTCTCTGACTCGTTGTTGTGATGGCGCGAGAGAGCAACAGGCGGAGGAGCCGATTGATATTGCGCAAAAAAATGGAATCGAGCTGTCAGTCTCGGCTAACGCGCAATCACATCCTTTTTCGGAGATGGCCGATGCGTGCACTAATTGTACAGTTCGAGTTCATCAGGCCCCTCGTTTATAACATCGTAGAACAAGAGATCTTGGCAGACTCTGACATGCATTTGGTGGAGACTGGAGACAGACTCGAAGCTTTGTCTCGTCGCTCTGACGTTCACCTTGAGCCCCAATTCGGCACTTGGACACAATATTAATAGGCTCCGAAGACTGCTTTTCGCGCGAAGAAACACATGCGACGAAGCACAGCGCGTTGTCAGGCTATGTAGCTGTGCAAGAGCGCGTTGCCAAACAAGGTACGCGAGCGACTGCATTGCCGTCCGTTTGCTGTCCGCCGTCTTCGTGTCTCGTAAATCACAATGTGCCTCCACTTGCGTCATGTGTGTGTTTTCATGGCCTAACATTAATCTATTTTCCACCACTTTCGATTTTGAGCGTTTGGTTGCGTGATGCCACGTCTCAGCACCGTTACATACTCGTTCGACCACGGCCAACGTCCCGTCCGACCTTTCGCAGCTCTCTTACTGATAGACATTGCTCGACCAAGGGTCATACGCACGCCAGGACTTCAGCCACATCAATCCTGCGCCACAATCCGAACGAGTCGCGTAGGAGAACAGCAAAAGACATCTGCTTCCTTGTGCCACCCCAGTCAGCACTTGATAAGACGAGCAAGGATTCGGGTTTGTTCGTTTGCATTGAATTGACAGACTGCTCCTTCTATATGACTTTGCTTTGAAACCCGGCGGCAAGTCAGTCGAGCAAGCATCCTCACATTCCGTCGCCGTAATCCATCGATATGGGTCATGCTCAGTCACGAGATGCTCCGGGCGAAGCACAGTCTGAAGAGCATGACGCACGGACAACATCCCCTCCATCTTCTTCTCACGCTGAAACAAGTCGGTCACCGAGCTCTACCGGGCTCAGAGCAGATGAAGCGTGCGCATCAGCATCTGTGTCTGGCTCTCGCAAGCGCCAACGTAGCACTAGCCTCACCGAACGGACACCTGACAACAGGAATGGTTCCGAACATGCGGTTGCTTCCGAAAATGTCTCCAGACAAAAGAGAAGAATGGATGGTACTCTTCCTGCATCGGATCCTTCAATTTCTGCCCAAGCAGCGCCGTTGGATCATATGGAACTAGATGCGCCACCGTCGACGACAGAAACCCACTTTCATGAGCCCTCAGCAATTACACTACCCGAAACTTCACGCGCTTCGACACCGGCCTATCAAGGCGAAGGAACGCCACCACCTCACTTGGATCCCTTGCATGAAGAAAGAGACAGAGCCAGGCGACGCATATTGGAAGCGTTACTTGCGCCCAGCGACAACAGACCCTTGTCCACTACAGCCTCTGACATGCCGGTGGAGGCAGCCACAGTCCCAGATACACCGATCGATACTTCTTCAACTCAGACAGCTGGCGATTCTGACTCGCATTCGACTTCGGTGCCTCCTGCCGAGGTTCGCATTGCACCACAAGTCCTCGCTAGCCTGCTTCAGCACGGTCTTCATTCTTCCGCAGACACTTCGCCGGCGACCACTCAGCCTGAGGCACCTTCTCTGCCACAGTCTGATAGGTCCGGAGAGTCCGCAGATGCTCCGACTTCGCAGCCCAGTCAGCCTTCCCGACGTGCTCCTCTACATCCCAGCACTCTCAGCGGCACTTCGATGATTGTGCAAGGCGCTCTCGTTACTCGAACAATTCCTAGTCATAGAGGTGCTTCAGAAAGGCGGTCTCAACGTGCTGGGTCCGCGACCGCTGCTATTCGCCAGCCTTCTGGGCGCTCTTCCACTTCGCCCGTTTCTGTTCAGTCAGAGAGTCGTCCGGATGCCGGCGACATGCCCAATAGCGAAGAACCACGGGCAGTGACGCTAGAGGAGCAAGCAGTGATGCTGAGTCGGATCTTGGGTATCGCTGCCGCAGCAACCGCTGCTTCCCTCGTCAATACGCCTGTTTCACAGAATGTGGACCGCGCGCTGCTGCAGTCAAGCCTTCAACCGCCCTTTACGCCTCTTGGCCAGGCAGGTCGCCGTCGAGGCTCGCCTGAGCTCAGCAACTGGCGCAGATCGCTGCGATCGTCAGACCGTGCAGGTGCAAGTTCGTCAACTTCTGCTGCTCCGTCACATGGGCTTGGGACTGGCCTGCGCGAGCGACTGGCTGCTTTCACGCAAAGAGTTCGCAGTGCTTCGGAAACATTCGGACGAGGTTCGAATTCCGCTCAGGAACCCGTAGTGAATACCTCCGAAGCCGCAGATTCAGCCACACATCAACAAGAAATCATCTCGCGATTGATCAGCGCGGCCAATCGTGAAGCAGAAGCTCGTACGAATCAAGCGGAAAGAGCCTCAGAGGCCCCTGCGGCGAGGAGACCGAGGACGCTCTCTGCAAATTTGCACTTTGGCCATCGTCGGAGTCGTTCTGATGCGTCGAACGCCTCAAGCAGTGACAGCTCGGGACGCTCTCTTCTCTCCCGCTTTATGAGAGAGACGTTAGGTCAATTCATCTCTTCGGGTCGCCCCGCACGCTTCGATCCCGTGGGCAGCAGTATTGAATCGTCCACAAGTAACTCGCGGACCCAGGGCGAAGCTGTCGGGACCAATAGAGCAGACGGCTTTTCTCGAGGAACGAATGATGTGGCTGGAACCTTGCAGCAAGTCCGCAATGGGGTGCTCCCGGATGGAGTAGCAGGTAGTTTTGGCAATTTCCTCAACCATCTATTGCGCGACCTGATGATCGCCGTGCAATCGATCGAGCCTACATCTGCGCCCCTGGCGCATTCGAATGCGACCACTTCCGACTACTTTGAAGCAGCCTCGGAACACGAGACTACGAATGGTGCCGAAGTGCTGGATGCTGACACCGGAATCGAGCCGAGGTCGTTTCAAGCCCAAGCCGCCATGCTTCGACCCGAGGCAGGTCAAGTGCCGACCGAATCCGACATTGCGGTTGATGATGAAACCAGGGCTAGAAGACAACGGGACCTGCATGAAGGAAATCTCTCCTTTTTCCGTCTTTTCAGGTTCGAACCTGTAGCACCGTCTCCTCTGGTGCCCTGCATTGTGATTGGCGTCCGCAGCCTTGATGTTACAGAGAGACTTGGCGAAGAGCTGGCAGGAGCTCGAGCTTCAACGGGTGCCGCTAGCGCAGCCGGTGGCCGACAACAAACAAGTCAGCCAAGTACGCTTGGCACTGATCCAGAGCGGTCGGAAAGCCGTGCAAACGGCACCAGGGCAAGTGCACATGCGACTGACGACTTGCCCGCTTCACGTTTCCTTCTCTTCGTCTCTGGCGGAAGGTATCCTGCCGACCACCCGCTTTTGAACTCGCACCCGGCAGCGGCAGGTCGAGATCTGATGATTCTCATGGACCTGCTTGGGACTATGCAAGCGATGCAGACCAAGCCGCCCACGGTTTCGCAACAAGAGATTGACTCGAGCGAGTTGTCAACAATCCGCGGGGATCAAGTCGCCGATTTGGTATCCAAAGGCAAGATTACTGAAAACATGGCGGAACGATGTCTGGTCTGCCTGGAAGATTGGCAGAGTGACGAGCAGTGCCGACTTATGGCGTGCCGACACGTTTTCCACACACAATGCGTGGACCGCTGGATGACTAGCTCGTCGAATACCTGTCCGCTGTGCAGGAGGCAAGGCGTGGCCAAAGACGGCAATAGTGCTGGAGGAGAGACAGCAGAGTCTCGGACAGCACCTCAGATTTGATAGCTCGCGAGACCCACTATAGATAGACACAGCATTTGACAGCATAACGCATATCTCGTATGTCTCCCATCACAAATCAGTGTGAATTACATTGCCTCGTCATCATACAAAGCGTCGACCATTTGGTTGCTGATTCCATTCGTCTGTGACGGCTGTTCGCAGAGCTCTGAGATCGGCTCCGCGCTCGCCACCGGTTCGAGCGGCTTGCGCCTTAGCATTCGCTAAGATTTCACTCGTGGAATCCCCTGCAAGGTCCCGAGATGTCCGCGGTGACTTTGGTGTAGAGGGAATGTGAAACAGGGAAGTCTCTGTAGCTTCTGCTCCGGCAAAGATGTGATCTGGCGGTGGTATGTTGGACACGCGGCGCTGTACTAACTCGTGTAGCATGCGACCTTGTGGCCTCCTGTCCGTGTTCCTGTCATCGTGCTCCCACAAAAAATAAGCCATGACGCCAGTAGCGACGCCCAGAAGGGGGTCAAACAATCTACAGGTGCGTGTTAGCCGTACGCTATGTCGGAGCTGGCTGCAGCTGACCACTCACCTCCCCACCAAGTACGCTGGCATGTTGTAGACCGTCGAGAACGTCGAAGAGCGAAGAGGAGCAAGGATAGTGTTAGACTGATGTGGCGGATCTTTTGATTTCGATTTCGATCACAATTCAATTGCCGGTTTGGAATTCAAATTAGGAATTAGTCACGCAGCACAGACCATTTCAAGACAGTCGAGGGCGTTCAGGGCGGTGCGGAACCTCGTTGCGTCCAGTCGATCCTGATTACCCCTGCCATCCACCACCATCGCATTTGTCATGTACAACAACATGCAGGGCCAGGGCTGGGGCCGTCCACCGCAGCAGCAGGGCGGCTTTCAGCAGCCCCAGATGACTGGCTATCAACAACAACCACAACAGGGCTATCTAAACCCACAGCAAACCGGCTACCCCGGAATGGGCCAATTCCAGCGTCCTATGCAGACTGGCTTCCCTCAGCAGCACCAGGGTCTTGCTCCACAGCAGACGGGAACGATGGGCATGGGCATGCAAGCTAACAACATGCTCGGGCCAGGAGGAAGCGGGCAAATGAGACCTCAGGGTGGATCGCAGTTCCTTACTCCCAGCTCTACTGGGATGGGCATGGGCATGGGCGGTGGTCTGCAGCCTCAGCCCACTGGATACATGGGTGGAGGTCTACAGCCCCAGCAGACAGGCTACATGGGCGGCGGCTTGTCAATGCAGCAGACTGGTCTCATGCCTCAGATGACAGGCATGGTCCGCGACCCGCGACTGCAATTGATGAGCGCACAGTTCCTGCCCGCTTCACAGCCCTTCTCTGGAGCTCAGACTGCTGGAAACATGAACTTTAACCAGGCTAGCATGCAACCTTCCAACTTTCAGTCACAGATTCAGAACCTGAGTCAGCAGCAGCAAGGCTCAAGAGAACCTCGTATTCCCTGGGCTTTGAGCAAAGAAGAGCGAAAGAGCTATGACTCCATTTTCCGAGCTTGGGACGCATCTGGATCTGGCTTTATCAACGGCGAGGTCGCACATGAAGTCTTTGGTCAGAGCGGTCTCGACCGTGAACGTCTTATGCAGATCTGGCATCTTGCTGACACCGAAAATCGTGGAAAGCTCAACATCAACGAATTTCACGTTGCCATGGGGCTGATTTACCGTGTTCTCAACGGTAATGATGTCCCCGACGTGCTACCTGCCGAGCTGATCCCTCCTTCTGCCCGAGATCTGAATGACTCGGTTGATTTCCTCAAAGACCTTCTCAAAAAGGACACCACCGTCCGCAACTCTACCGGTCTCAACATCCCAGAGGCCGGTTCAAACAGTAACGCGAACTACGCCAAAGCTCGTTCCTTTCACCAAAATCCGATCGCAAAGAAAGACGCAACCGCGTACAAGCATGACGACACTGACGTTTCAGGTTACAAAAGCAGTAGCCGGCACCTCGACCGCAAGACAGTGCGATATGAAGGACAGAGTGCTACCGACGATCTCAGCGAAATGAAGAGGCAGCTCGAAAACACTCAAAAGATGCTTGATAAGCATAACACCGACGATGACGAGGACCGTGAACTCGACCGTGAGATGGACGACCTTCGCTACCGAATCCGACGGGTTCAAGACGATATCGATTACTATAACCGCAGAGGAGGTCGCGACTCGCAGGATCTGCGTCGCAAGTCGGAGCGAGAGCTCATGCACCTGATGCACGAGCGATTGCCCACCTTAGAGAAGCGTGTAGAGGCACGAGACAGTCGATTGCGGGATCGCAAGCTTGGCGAGAGTCGAGAACGAGATCGCCGCAACGACCCTTACAACCGTTATGGGTCCAAGTCAGATGATCGAGATCAGAGCAGCCGCAGCTCCACAACCCTTGGTGACGGCGAGTATCTTCGTGGCACTTTCGACCGCGAGCGAGACGACCGTCAACCTCGGGACAATGGCCGTTACGATGATCGCGACCGCGACAGGTCTTCATCAGCAGCACCTTCACCTCCGCCAGTAGCTGCCTCCCGGCCTTCTGCCCCTTCCCCAGCCCCGTCTACCGCCGCGTCTGGACCACCCAAAAACCTGTCACCCGAAGAACGGGCTGCTTGGATTCGATCCGAGGCACAGCGACGGGTACAGGAACGGATGCGTATGCTTGGAGCCGTTGCTCCCTCTTCACCTTCTGTAGACAACACTGTCGAGGAGCGTCTCAAGGCCGAACAGGCCGAGGCTGCCGCCAAGAGTGCCCAGGCTGACCAAGAGACAGCAGCTCGTGAGGAAGCTCGCAAGGCTCGTCTCGAAGAACAGCGACTCCAGACCGAGAAATCTGGCCTCGCGACGGTCAAGCAGGAGATCAAAGAGGCTGAGAAGAGCTCCAACCCGCCCCCTGCGCCCGTCGTGCAGGCAGCTAAAGAGGAGATCAATGACCAGGAGGACATGATTCGTCGTCGTGAAGAAGTCCTCGCAAAGGAAAAGGCCGAGCGCGAAGCCAGACTCCGCAAACTCGAAGAGCAGGAAGAGGAGGCGCGCAAGCAGGAAGAGGCCTTTAAAGAACGACAGTCCATGTTCAACAGCCAGACGAAGTCGTCATCGTCTGCGCTGCCTGCTCCTTCTCGCAAGAGCGGTAAGCCAGCAGGTGGCCCGCCCCCTCCACCTCCTTCACGATCGCGGGCCGCTCCTCCTTCCGTCGCCGCTGCTCCAGTTCCCGCTGCGCCTCCTGCACCTCCTGTGATTCAATCTCCACCTCAGAGCACGCCCACCGGTGGATCTAGCACCAACCCGTTCCATCGCATGCAGCAAGGTGCACCAACGAGCCCTGCTGCAACCCCAGCACCCGCTCTTCCCGGTGTTGTCCCATCGAACGCCGGCGGAACAAACCCGTTCTACCGCCCCCAATCAAGCCAAGCTGATCCGAGTTTACCGCAACCATCTCGTTCGACTCCACCGGTGTCTGCTCAACCCACTGGTCCAAAGACGCCATCTTCTGCCTCTCGAGCACTCCACGTCGCTCCCAAGCACGATGACGACGACTGGGGCGAGTCCGACAAGGAAGACGATGACGAAGAGGCCGATGGACCAGGCTCGAGCACACGTGCGACCAGACAAAACCTTGCTCAGGCATTGTTCAGCAACTTGATCCCAAGCAGTGGTCGGTCGACTCCCCCGGCCAGTCCTGCGCCCGCCGCTCCTGCCGCTCCTCCTGCACCTCCCGCACCGACTGCCCCGTCTGCACCTGCCGCGCCTCCTGCCCCAGCTGTCCCAAAGATACAGCCAGCAGCTGGTCCCGTAGATCGAGGTGCTCTACTTGGTGCAATTCAGGGAGGTGCCAAGCTGAAGAAGGCGCAGACGCATGATCGTTCAAAAGCTCTGGTCACTGGCACTGTCATCGGCGATCCTAGCCCTCCCGTACAGACTTATGTGCCACCACCAAGCCCGCCAGCTGCTCCTGGGGCACCTGTGCCAGTTTCCGCTGTGGCTGAAAGGTTCGCTGAAGACACCCATGTGGACAGTGCACCTCCTCCCCCTCCTCCTCCGCCTGCTCCTCCAGCACCACCGATGCCTGCCGCCTTCGATGGGTCCGACACCAACTTCGCGCAGGGCAATCCGAATCGCCAGAGCGTCGATTGGGCCAGTAGTCTTGCCAATGACCACGCCAACACACACACTGCATTTGTGCCTGATGAGCCTTCTGTCCGAGAAGTGGAAGAGGGCGACAGCTCCGACGATGACGTTGGGCCCGAGGATCCCGAGGCCATCCATGGTGCCGCTCTCAATGGTACGGCGAAAGCAGACGATGCCGCCAGCGAATTTGATCTCAGTCGAACGATCCGAGTCCGAACGCTGTATGGATACGCTGGTCAGCGAGATGAGGATTTGACCTTCGAAGAGAATGACATTCTCGAGGCTCATGCTCCAAAAGATGCGAGCAGCGATTGGTGGTATGGCTCGCTCAAGGCTGAAAGCAAGAAGGGCTACTTCCCGCGATCCTATGTGGAGCCCATTGAGAATAGTAAGTGACTCTGCCCATGTCCGCTGTTCCATGTCAATGCTGACCTTTCTATTGGACTTTGCAGCTGTCAAAGCTAAGGCTTTGTACGCCTACACAGGTACTTCACCTGAAGAGGCGACTTTTAGGGAGGGCGACGAGCTCCTGGTCGTCGATCAGGATGACGCCAACTGGTGGCGAGTCGACGTTGGCGGAAGCAAGGTCTTGATCGCTCCTGCGACCTACCTGGAAATTTCTGGTTAGTAGTCTCCTTGCTTCTGCCCCGTCTCTGCTGCCCCCTTTTTTCCCAGCCAAGCCGCGATCTCCGTTCTCGCTCTCCTACAACACGGCAGTTATCAATAGAATCTCGTATCGTATCTTTGTCCTGGGTGGATTCGTTTGCTTCTCAGGTCCGAGATGCGTCGGGAAGCAGCCAGAGATGGTTGCCTTTGTTGGTCGTCCGTGGGAAAAGTTCTCTCTTTCCGCTTTGCTTCTGCGAGTCAACGTGAACCCGAGACTGAGCCTGCTACTTCTCTTTTCTTCTTTTTTTACGCTGTCCTCCCTGCTGCCCTGGCCTTTCTGGCTATCACGAATCTTCGCTGCTGAAAACTGTTTGTTCGTGGTGTGTCGTTTTGTCGACGCGGTCTTCACGCGATCAGTTGGGACATCGTCCGATGTACCAGTTTTGCAAGCGCGGCAAGAGAGGCAGCAACCAAGCGACAGTGATGCCGAATCAGGAGTTTTGGTCCGGATGACGTCTCGAGAATCTACACATGGAACTAACGCAGGCAGCAAATTGGATGCCGCCTCCACGGCTAGTGCAGCTGGGGAATGGATTGTTGTAGATGGTGAAAATCGAAGCCTGGCTTCGTCCATGGCCAGTGTCGGTCCACGCGTAGAGACGCAAGATGCAGGCATGGACGAAGAAGCGCGACTTTCGGCCGCTCTCAAAGCATCAGAATTGGAGCTCTCACGACAAAAAGAGCTGGACCTTCAGGAAGACAAGGAGTTGCAAGCTGCGCTTGAAGCGTCCAAGATGGAAGCAGTTGCTTACGCCCTTGGTACGGTGGGTGATGTCCAGCCTACATCCACGCAAGTCGGTGGTAGTGAGACTGAAGAGGGAGACAGTGACTCCACGACTGGTTGGACGTCAAGCGAGGATGAGGACGAAGATGATGATCAGCAAGACGTCACGCTTGCTCCTACTACGGATGAAGACATCCGAAAGGAAGCCGTGGAGAGACTGCGTGTGCTCGAGGCTGCCGGTGTTCTTGTCAAAACAGAAGACGCTGGCTCCGATGTCGCGGGTTCTGCTGGCTTATCCGGAGCAAATGTGCCCGAATCTGGTATAAGCGCACCCAGCAGTGGACGTCGCCCGCCTCCGCCACCGGGACAGAAGCGACACAAGAACGTCGACGAGCTCATGATGCTTTCACGCTCGCGTACCGCAAAGAAGCCTTCTGCCCGTCCGGAACAGTCGCAAACGCAGCAGCGTCGAAAGCCACCGCACCGTCCCAAGAAAAAACCCAGTCGAGAGCTTCCAGCGCCTCCCTCCGCTGAAAAATCGGAAGCAGTAATCGGCGGTGGAGAAGAAAGGATGGAAGATGCATACGATCGATACCTGAAGCTGACGAAGGAAGTATCGTTGCAGCCCATCTTGCCTGCTACAGCTCCTGGAGCCAAAGCAGCTTTTGTTGCCGCACCCTCGCCGACGGTTGCAGTATCGTCTACCGCACTTACTTCGCCCAGTCTTGCAGGATCCACTTCCAACGATTCGTCTGTGAGAGGATCGGGATTCTTGTCCACGATCAAGTCGATGTCAAACCGTAGCACTTGGACCGGAGTCGCGGCGCCAGTGTCACGACCAGACTCGGGCCATGGACACCGACTAGTCAGTGCGCCAATGCAAGCCGGAATGCCGCTCACACCGGCCAGCCAAGCAGGTTCTGACTCGCCGCACACCTCACTGGACACTCCTTCTGCTCCATTCCGGGAAAGCGCCACATCTTGGTCAAGCCTTGTGGACCCGGAGCTCTTGGCGAGCTTGTCCGATACAGAGCGCAAGCGTCAAGAGTCCATCTTTGAGCTGATCAGCACCGAGATCGCGCACGTTCGCGATCTGCAGATTGTTGTCGAGGTCTTCTTCAACTCGATGCAGTCGCTTCTTTCGGAAAAGGCCAGTACTGTAATTTTTGCCAATGTCGAAAGCGTGCTGTTCGCAGCCGTGACCCTTCTGTCGGACCTCGAGGCGAGACAGAAGCAGGACAGACTGTATGTGTCGAGCATTGGCGATGTGCTTGACGAGCACATGTCAGACATGAACGTCTATCTACCTTACTGTGTCAACCAGCAGACGGCACGCGAGATCCTCGAGTCCGAACGCAAGCGTGATTCGCGCATCGACATTCATCTGCTCAACATTCGGTCCAAACATCCAGCAGCACGAGGTTTGGACCTCAGCCATTTCCTTCTCGTACCCATGCAACGTCTCACTCGGTACCCACTGCTGCTTGGTCAGATCCTCCGATATACCAGCGAGGACCACGTGGACTACGCCTTGGTTCAGCACGCCAAGCAGACTGCCGAAGGCATTCTGGCCAAGACCAACGAAGCCATCAGAGACCATCAGGAATCTGACGCACTCGCCAAACTCTCGCAGAATCTCTGGCTGGGCGAGGAGGCCAAGCTGGACTTGACTAAGCCCTTCACCGCGCCAAATTCGTCTGTCCGACAGAAACGGAACATTCTGCGCGACGAAATGGTGACCAAGTCCAAGAGTGGGCGCAAGTTACGTCTTGTGCTTACAACAGATCTCTTGCTCGTCTTGCATGCCCAGGATGCCAGTCTCTACCGAATGCCGATGCCAGTCAACGCGGTTGCTGCCAAAGAGACCAAGTCGCGACATGCCGATACCTTTAATGTCTCTTATGCGCAGGAGGATACGCTCAAGCTGCGCGCAAACAGCCCGCGATCGGCCCAGGCGTGGATCAAAGCCATTGACGCTGCGCGTACCGCACACAAGTAGCCAACGCTATGTCTCCCAAAACATCAACCCCGCTCGCATGTTGCAATGAATGACATTTGTCCCCCCAGGGGAAATCTGAAGATAAAGCAAGGGTATGAGCGATGAGGTGTAGATCTAGCTGGAGGGCGGCGGTACCACAGGAACGCAGAAGCGGCCAAATAGCGAGCATACGGCATAAACAACATCTTGTGCCACTTGCACTTGAAATGGAGCGTAGGCGACTTTCTCACCATCGATGCTGATCAGACCGCCATTTTTTAGCTTCTTGTCGCCCTGTGGGAGATGTGGTGTCACGCGCAGCGCTTCGACCTTGACATACCTCACGGACTTTTGGTAGACAACTTGACCAGACTCGGCGTATCCGCTCATTGGAATCTTGGCTGTTCGTCCACCTGCGTGTACGATCATGGTCAGATCGATAAGTCCATCGTGAGGGATTGCGTAGGGAAATTGCATCAGATCACGGCCAACAAAGGGCATCTTGCCGGCGCAGAGACTTGCGATCGGCTCAGTGATTCGATACCAAGTCTCGGCCTGATCTTGATATGACAGACGATTCTGATCCAAGCTATCTGCATTGGTCTGCACGCCAGGTGCAGATGACGGCCATGACGGATCTGCTAAGTCAATGGACGGTGGATCCGCTCCGTCCTGTGCCAACGGCTCAGTGACAGGTCCATGGGTCAGCAGGCTCTCGAGCTGTTCTGAGGGCGTGTTCTCTTGTTGAGTGTGGGGATTGATTGACTGGCCAGTCTTCATGAACTGAGCGACCCTGTCTCGCATTTCAGCTTTGCTTTTGCACCCTTGCGGGCCGAGCTTGATATCAATGTCGACATCGCATGCAGCGTTGCGTAGCACTGACGTAGCGTAGCCGATAAGGAAGCGGGTGTCTCCGATTGCCCTCATGTTCTCCGTTCCAAGGTCGAGCTCGGCGGCAATTCCAATCGCTTGAGAGAGAAAAGAATAGAACTGCACATATGGTTTCGAGGGAGGCTCGATTGGTCTGGCCATGTCGTCTGAGCCACGGAGTATGCTGGCTGCTTGACTGTTGACTGAGCCCACACCAGATCGCTTTGCTTTGTAGTTGTACGACGTTCCTGGAATCGGTTCGCCGGGGGCAAAGGCAGAGGCAGGCTGTGTAACAGTCAGTAGGTCGAGGTACATGGTTCTGCCTTTGATGAGGTTGAGGCAGGCAAGGGCAAGACTGAATCCCTGCTCGACGCCCATGAGATTGATCGCCATTGCATTGCCACTGCCGGCAGGGATGGGACAGAGGGGCATCTGTAGTGCCTTTTTCGAGTCCGGCCGGTTTGCCAAGCCATTGAGAACCTCATGGATGAGCCCGTCTCCACTCACAAGTCCGATGGCATCGTAGTCGTCAATGTCGAGGTCTTTGGCGATGTCGAGACCATGCATACGTCGAGTGGTGAGGGTGACGTCTAGTTTGCAGCCGGCGGCGTCCAGGATCGGTCGTACACGACTGTCAAACAAGTGACCTGCTTTGCCAGAGCCTCCCACCGGGTTGACAAGAATTTTGAGACGTCGATAGGGATCAGTGCTGGGGTACGCCATCTGCAAGACGGTTCTTGCCCAGGTATGTGCATCGGCCTCACCGTCGTGCTCGGTGGGAAAGACCCGAGCCTCGATTCGTACGAAGCGCAGATTGCCGCAGGGTCCTGAAAGCTGCTCTCTCAACCTTTCCGAGCGTTGCTGTTCTGTCATTGAATGGAATGTGTCCGCGGAAAGCGGTTTCATACAGGCCGGCTGTGATGTTGATTTGCGAAAGAAAGAGAAGCCATATCCGGATCCTGCAGCGGGGACAAGGGGCGGGGACAGTAGACTGATGAGCAGCGATCCGCCGTCCGAGTCCGCGACAAAGGACGTGTTGAGCACAAGAGACAGAGGAATTCGAAGGTGCACACATCCAGCATCAGTGAGGGAGGCCGTGGAATGTCCTCGCACGACAAAGAGAAACTCGTGATCATGGCCGACCTGAGCGGGTTTACCATCGATCGAGACCGGTAAGAGCACTACTGCGTCCGATGTAGTCACAAAGCTTCCGCGTGAGCTGCCCCCTGGTGTTGCCGACATGTTGACGAACGATGGAGCCAGACCGAGCCAGGATTGCGCTCGAGGTGGTATTGCCCGATGCAACCGTTGGACGCGACGTTGGACGAGGATCGGGAAAGGATGCGCGTTCGGAAGAGGAGCCGAGCTGCATCAAAGCTTCAATCGGAACAAACGGTTGAATTTCTGTTCCTGTTTCGCGTGCCCCAATTTCTCTTTGAATTTACGGCAGACGTTGCCAATTCCTCCACCTTGCCTTGTCATTGTACCTCGCTGCCACAAACATTTACGCAGGCTGTTTAGAACACCTGGTGAGATCGCCACTAGCTTGTGCGTCTCAGCAAATGCTGAAGTGCGTTTAGATCTGCACCCGCGGCCACATAGTATAGCGAAGCAAGCCTCGGTACGATATGCCCAGGCTCTTTTTCGCTACCGGTCAAGATGCTCGTCCACACGTGACTTTGACATTCGCTCAGTCGTCAGACGGCAAGATTGCTGGACCTGGCAAGAAGCAGCTGCCTTTGAGCTGCAAAGAGAGCATGCTCATGACGCACAAGCTGCGTACCATGCACGACGGCATTTTGGTCGGCATCGGGACTGTGCTCAATGACGATCCACAACTTAACGCGCGTTTGCTGCCTGTGCCTCCCTCAGTCTCGCACCTGCCAAGACCAATCGTGCTCGACTCCGCGCTACGTATGCCACTAACGAGCAAACTCCTACGCAACCATGCCAGTGGAGCAGGCCGTCAGCCACTTCTGATATGCGACAGACATGCGCCGGAACAAAAGCAGGTGTCTTTGGAAGAAGCGGGTGCCAAAATAATCCGTCTGAACAATGCCATCAGCGGCACAGAGCTCGACTGGGCCACTGTACTTTTGGAGATACAGGCAGCTGGAATCCAGAGGCTGATGGTCGAAGGTGGCGCAGCAGTGATTGCCAGCCTTTTGCAGCAGCAGCAGCTGGTCGATACATTGCTTGTCACCATCGCCCCCGTCGAAGTGGGTGTCGATGGACTCGGTTACCCCGCCAACCTTCCTGATGACAATGGTCTTCCTTTCTGGACCCTCTGCGACAAAGAGCGCTTTGGCATCGACACGGTCAAAGTGTGGCAAAAAAACAAAGATTCAGCCGTGCAAACAGAGATCTGATGATGCACGATCCTTCTTGGCTCATTGAAGTCTGTCCTTCGTAGACGTGCAAAGGGGCACATGCACTCACGAGTTGCTCAATGTGCCCCTTCGTCGATTGTCCTCGCTAATGTCCTACTTGACAACATCACGCATGCACACAGTATCTCTGTGTGGCCACGTCAATGAAAACATTCCGTCCTTCTTGCAGCACTATGCAGCGTGTATAGTCACAGCGTTGAGCTGCGACTGTTCGAGCTTCAGCATCAGCGAGAGGGACGTATGTCCTTTGTGGGTCGAGGATGTGTGCGGCGATGTTCCGTCCGAGCTGAGCGCAAAGTGTGCAACCAACTCTTTCAAGCTGACTGCCGCGAGACCGCAGGTCACGTAGTCACAAGCATGTATGAGTTAAAGTCATGACCAGGGACTACGAGGGGAAGAGATCAAAAAAGGAACAATAAGTCGCGTGTCGCGGCTCGCGGTTCGCGACCGCTGCGCTTCCCTGTCCGCTCCGCGGTTCCTCCCATTGTGATTCCTTTGTGTCGACCACTGCGTTGGGACGGCGGCCGATAAGGTTACAAGATTGTGAATGTGGATGCCGCGCGAACCACGCGTACCACCCTGGTCGGAGTTTTTTCTTTCTCAAACGCCGATCTGTAACTTTGTCCAATGTCTGTGTATTGTATTCGATATTCGGAGCAAAAGCTGAAAGCAGGTTGAACTTTTCTGTTCTTTTACGCGAAGCACTCCGAATCCGATTCCGACCGCTACCAGTCTAGATCGAGCTCCTCATACTCGATGCTTCGTTACCCACGCTTGTGCTCATCTTGCATCGATTGTCGGTATACTAGTGCTTGCCGACCCCGGTCTACGCCTTACCCCGTTGCCGTTGGTTTTGGCGAAGCAACCACAGCCAGCTGACCCCCTGAGCTTAGCAGCAAAAGAGCTGGTGAATGAGTATGAAGCCTCAACGGACTCACCTGCGTATCAAAAGGCATTGTCTAGCCAACAGGCTCTCGGTTCATGCATCGGCTACTCGGCACCGCTGTTAGGCAACATGGCTAAACGGATTACCAGAATCCGGGTGTGCGGTAAGATTGAAACTCCGCTTTGGGCTTCTGTCTGCCAAGGCAATGGTCTCGTCCTCTCAGTCGAGAATCAGAAATTCAAGGAGGCACGAATGGAACCCGTATCGCACTGTCTTCTGGGTGACCGCCATTGAACTCCCCGTAAGCATATGGAAGAGAGTGGCGCCGCCCGAACTGATTGCATGGTTCTCGACGAACATGACGATTCGGCGTTCCGATCAGTCGCTGTACCACGACACATCAGTGTCACTCTTCCTGACACGTACCGATTCGATATTGATTCTCAGCCGGAGCTAACATGCTATGAGACACATTGATCCAACAAGCATACGGCTTCTCTTTTGAGTTCCGCGCATAGAAGCATCAACGACCACATGGACTCGGTTTTACTTTGCCTTTAATTGGCTGTACACAAAAGACGGAAAGGTACGCGACTAAAAAGACGCTCTGGAACTTATCCCCGCCACTTTTCCGCACGACGCAAGGAACTAGGACTGTAAGACGCACGGCTCTGACGCACCTAGCGAGCCGACCGCACCTTCTCCGTGCATAACCGCTTCTCGCCGTGCAGAACTCGGTAGATGGCTAGGGATTTACGCTTCTGCAAGAACTACACAAGCAAGATGTTCTGAAAGAATCGTACCTTGCCTCGCATCGTCTACCATCGTGCGGGCAGATCTGAGTCACAGCAGGTTGTGGGAGACTTTTCACTATGATGGGCCAAGGTCTAGATGAACAAAATCGCTGGTAAAAAGGTGTACCCTTGGTAAAGCAGCGGAAAGATTGAATTAGGTTTATAGGTTCGGTTCGGGGTCCTGTCACGTAGTCTGACATAGCCTTTCTTCCACGTTCTGGGTTTGCCGGCGCATGAATTCGGTCTGACTTTGACAAAGCCGTAGACACCACCACCCAGTTTTCACGCCGTCCTTTGTTTGCAGATCTGCATCAATTGCGATCAACCGAACGACGATTACGGAATGGCTCCCCGTTCTCTCTTGAGCGCTGCCAAGCTGTGGAGCCGCAGCGGCTCGCTACTTTATGACCTCTGTTCTCCGCTACCTCACACTGACTTTTGAATCTGGGTTGCGGGTCTACCTGAGGGCCAGCAGACTATGAAACTGTTGCCTTGGTTACGACTCTCGACCGATCTGTCCGAATGTGCCGTGGCCCCTTTTGTTATGTTGTCAAACTTTGGAAGAGAATTTGTATAGAGGGCCTGCAGCTTGTGTGCTTCTCAGAGTGGGGTGCCAGTGTGAATGGATGGGGGGTTTCTTGAATACCCGTCTTCAAGATCAAGGCAGTCCAACCCTGCAGAGGCGCGCCTCTGCCGAAAGCTACCCAGCCGCAAGCCACAATAGGACGTACGATGTTGTCCTTCACCTTTACATTTTTTTTGTGTGGCGATGCACCATTCCCGGGCACCCGGTGTATGCTGATGTCTCCACCGTCCAGTCTTTTATTGTTCCGACTTCATCCACACGACAGCGCTATGGTCGCCAAGCACAGTGATACCATTGTCTTGTAGCAGTAAGACTTCCCGAGAAAGGACAATCGCTCAGACCGCTTCCAGTCTCGACCTATCAACAGTGTCATCAAAGATTGACCGCCATTTATTCTCCGCCCACCCTCTTCTGAATGCAGCAGTTGCATGCACCAAGAGTACGGTGCACCCTCTGATACACTCTCGCCATATCGTACATATACACCAGCACTTTGGTGCCCGTTAGACGCCTTCATTCCTCTCTGGACCGGCTTGACCCTCTCTTCGCTCAGAACTTCTCTTCCAAATTGAGTAGGGACCTTCTTAGGTCTCGTCACTGCCACTCTCTGCATTCCAGGAGCAGTATATGCTCTCACCTGAAGAACACATCTTCCTGTCTTTGCCGTCTCCTTGCCCCGAAAACCAAGGGAACACGCCTGACTCGCTACAACAACACGTCCAGCCAAACCGGATTACCCACCTCCCTGACCACATCACGTTGACATGGAGGTTTTGTCACGACACATGTACGTCCAGGCTTCGCAACTTTGACGCCGTTCTGTGTACTCATATCACTCAATCTCTTTATTTCGCAGCGGACACAGCATTCCCGGGCAGCATCAGAGGTTAAACAGCAGTATCTTCCACGTAGTAAGTACCTGACGAACTTATCTCTCTCAACGCAGCGGTTGTTTCCAAGATGAACTTCGGCTGACCCACGTTTACCGCATTCTCTTTTTGCACTTTTGTTTGCTAGCAACAGCGGCACAGACCTCACCATTGCGTGTTCGCCGGCATGCCCAATTACGGGACGGGTGGTGACCAAGCTGCCAAACCTCATCTCGTCGAGGACCGGAATATGTTATTTGGCCGTCCTGAATACACAAACATTGCAGACGGGAGCAACAGTAATGCAGACCTCGAGTTCAGATCAGGATTGTACCCTGAACAAGGCAACTTCTTGCAAGCTCCGGAGAACTACCACAGCTCCGCTCTAGTATCTTCGATGGCACCTGTCTCCATTGCTCAGCAGCGAGTCACTCAATCTCACCGACATGACCTTCCTCAACCGAGCGCGCAGACACGATCAGAGTCGTTACCACCAGTTCAGAACAGGTGGCATGGTGCAAAGAAGACAGAGCACAGCGAGCAGCGCACTCCGAGACCCTCAAACGCATGGATCATTTATCGGTCCCAGAAATTCCGAGAGCTTCAACAGGATCGCGACTCGCAAGCCCGTTCAGCCAGTACCGGCAAGCCAAGGTCTCAAGCTGTCATTTCGAGAATTATTTCTCAAATGTGGGCCAACGAGTCGCCTGCTGTCAAGCAGGAGTTCGAAGCTCTGGCAGATGCAAAGAAGCTTGAGCATCAACGCATGTACCCCAATTACCGTTACCGACCACGAAAGAAGGTCAAGAGCGCCTCCTCGAGCAGCGTCAATGCTGACTCCGGCGATATGACCGCTAGAAACTCAATGTCTCCCATCAGCACATCAGACAGGTCCATCAAGTCGGGTGCTCTAGGCTCTGCTACTTCAAGCTACAGTGAGCCATCCATGGACATGGCCTCTCAGCAAGGGTATGTCAGTAGCTCTCCGGTCAGACGTCCGATTGAAGACGTTCAACGTTCCTCTGGGTTCTCTATCAGTGCGCCAAGCAGTTCCTCCATGCGTGATTCGCTTTACCGATCTTATCCTCAGCCTGTTCGACGAACAGACGGAACTTCGGTCTATGCGTCTGGCAGGATGAATGGCAGTGCAAACATCAGCGGTAGTCAGTATGGATCTGGACCAGCGGGCAATAGGATGCACCCTTACGGCGAGCGCACGGATCTCTCTTCTTCAATGGCCGCGTTACAGCAAGCTGCATTTATGCAAGGCGGTCATCGATATGCGCCAGCTCCGCCAACTTCGCCTGTCAGTGTCGGCACGTCTGGCTGGCCCGACAGCAATTATGTACACAGCGATACTCGCAGCAGCAATGGATTTCTCGTCAGCGATGCAGCTCATCAGCACCAGCAGCAGACCCAGAATCAGCAACAGACCCAGCATCAGCATCAGTATCAACACCAGCAGCATCAGCACCAGCAATATCTGCAGCAGCAGCAAGCGTATGCGCAACAGCAAAATGCTTATTCTGGAAATGCAGGAGGCGAGTTCTCAAGCAGCTTGTCTCCGAATTCTGGGTACAGTGTCGCATCCCGAGTGCAAGGTCCGCCATCTGGCCCTCCTCAAGCGTATCCGCAATATGCAGAATCCGCAGAGATGCCAAGTGGCTTACCTGTTGCGCCAGCTTCGGGCAACGAATATGGTGTTCCGCGTCGTTCTCAGGTTCATGTTTTTTATAAGACCGAAAGCTTCTAGACACGAGTATTCTCCGCCTGCTCCCACATTGAGTCTCACACGTCGAGAAGGCCTTCTAGACCAGTCATCGCCCCCTGTGTCGAGCCTTCATATATCATAGATGTTTCTTTAATGCTTGCAATTCATAGATGCTCCAATATCGCAGCTTGAACGCTTTGTACTGTGTTCTAGCAAAGTCGCTACCTTATTATGATCATGCATAGTGAAGAAGCTAGGATAGATATTAAGGAAGGTGCGGCCAGGAAGAGTACGGTGTTTGAACGAATGACGATCAATTTTTGTTGTGATATCCAATTATCCTAAAAAAACGCACGTTGTTGTTAAATTTGATATCATCTCGGCGGACTCGCGACTCGCGGACTCGCGGACTCCACATCGAACAGCTCCCTTCATCTGCTTCGCATCTCTTCTCCACCATCGATCGCTGCTAGACGAACTACTCTGAAAGTCGCCGAAAAAAGCGAACAAAGAGCGGCGTGCGACTCACTGACTCTAGATCGAAAAAATGCTGATCAAAGTCAAAACGTTGACGGGTAAAGGTAGGTTCTCTTGTCCTCTGTCCCATGCGAGCTTGATTTTGACTGATCACGGAATCGGTGCACCCTTACTCGGCAACACAGAGATTGAGCTGGACATTGAGCCAGCGGACAAGATCCAGCGGATCAAGGAACGTGTCGAAGAGAAGGAGGGCATCCCGCCAGCACAACAGCGACTCATCTTTGGAGGCAAGCAAATGTGCGTGTAATTACGAGGACTCACCTAAGGCTGCTTTTACTAACACATCTCGAGCTTACAGGCACGACGAGAGGACGGCAAAAGACTTTGGTGTCGAAGGTGGAAGCGTTCTGCATGTGAGTTCTACTTCCTTGCGACTTGGCACATCACAGTTCTACTAACGCTCGGCGTGCCTCCTGCATCACAGCTTGTACTCGCCCTACGCGGAGGCATGTAAAATTGACGCACATGTCAGCACACGTTGGCACTCATCCACTGTTCTTGTGCTTTCGTGACAATATTGCTTCAAGGGTGTAACGAGTAGTAAAAGTGCAGTAATGTCGGAAAACTTGTCAGACGAGAGCCTCCCTGTCGGCCAAAGCAATAGCACCTTTGCCAGCCCCGGCTTCTTTGAGGAAGGGAATCAAGTCGTTCAGGGAAACGAGGTCACCTTGCCCCTGACCTTGATCAGAGTCCTTGCCCTTCTGCTGTTTGACGCGAATTTGAGGGCCCGAGGGCGAGTTCCACTCGGTGGGCGCAAGGATAACGGCAAAGGGAATAGCTTCTTTGTCGACGATGGCAAATTGCTGTGGAAGCTTTGGTTTGGCCTTGTGCATGAACTCAGCCTTGAGACCGGCGTTCCAGAGCGTCTTTGCGACCTGCATACGCTCCTTCAGCATTCCCTCTCCCACCGACATGACAAAGACGTCGACTTGTTTGGAGCGAACCCCGGTACGTTCGCCTCGCAACTCCTTTTCCCGCAAACGCTGCATCATGATGGCAAACACTCGCTCGACGCCGATCGATACACCCACACAGGGCACAGCATCTGGCTTCTTTGATCCACTGAACATGCCGACCAAGTTGTCATACCTGCCGCCCGCTGCGATGGAACCCACACCGACTGTGCTCTCATCTACTTCCTCCTCGCCATCTGCGCCTGACTTCTTTGGCTTTCTCTTGGGCTTTGTTGCATCTGGAGCTGATCCATCAAAGCCGGGAGGTGCAGAGGCAGCAGTGACAGCTTCGTAGATCAGGCCGGTGTAGTAGTCGAGTCCTCTCGCCAAGCTGAGATCGAAGCTCATGCGATCTGAGATACCATAGATGTCCAAGTAGTCAAAGAGCAGCTCCATGTCTTTGACTCCCTGAGACGCCACTGGGTGTTCCATCATGACCTTGTCCTGCTTGAGCTTGGCTAGCAAGTCTTTCCCGCCCTTCAACTTGACGTATTCTCCAATCTTGTCGGCCACATCTTCCGGCAGTCCTTTGTCTTCGACCATTTCGCGCTTCACTTCTGCCCAAGGAGACTTGTCGAGCTTGTCTACGGCCGAGCTGATGGTCCTGATCTTTGCTTCGGGCACTCCACAGATCTCAAAGAGACCGTCGAGAATCTTTCGGTGGTTGATCTTGACACTGAAGCCTTCCATCCCCAGTGCGTCGAGAGCTTCGACTAGGATGCAGAGCACTTCCGAGTCGGGCACCATGGGGTCATATACGCCAGCAATATCGATATCGCACTGATAGAACTCGCGGAAGCGACCTTTGGACATGGCAGGCTGATCACGGCGGTACACTTTGGCAATGTGGTAGCGCTTGATGTTGCCATATTCGGAGGGGTTCATGGCGACGAAGCGTGCAAAGGGGACGGTGAGATCGTACCGAAGCGAGCAGAGCTCTCCGCCTTGATCTTGCAGGTCGTAGATAAGTTTGGAATCTTCTCCATACTTTCCGGAAAGGATCTCTTTCAATTCAAAGACGGGCGTGTCGATGGTAACGGCGCCGTGACTGGAGAAGACGTCCTCAATAGTGGTAAAGATTTTCTTGCGCAGGGACATGGCCAGTGGCTCCCAGTCTCGAGTGCCTTTGGGGGTCTTGAGGGTGAATTTCACTTCTTGCTTGGATCCAGATGCGCCCGACTTGCTGGCTGCACCAGAAGCTTCGGCCTTGGCGGGCGGACCAGAGGAGATGCCAAGCGCGGAAAGCTGGGCATCAAGCTGCTTGAGCATATCTACTTCAGCCTTGATGACCGACGAGGTGGCCTTGGCGGACTTGAGCTGTCTGATTTTGTTTCCCTGCTCTTCCCGAGCCAGCTGTAGGGCTGCTACCTGATCATTGTCAGTAGCGGTCATAGCTTCAGATTGACGCTGGGATCCACTCTGCAAATACTTGAGCAGTTGCGTCGGTGGCACTTGTCGATTCGAAAAGCACCTTTTGGAGAGTAGAGTCTGATTCGGAAAGGATCGTGATGAGCAGGCTGACCGTACGAGGGACTGGAGATAGGACATCAAACGTGTTGCACGGATGAGGAGGAGCCAGGAGGCCAGACCAGAAGAAAGTGTCTTTTTCAATTCCGAGGAAGGCACGTGATGACTCGAGGACCATGTCAGACTCAACTTGTCCCACATCAAGGTGCGCAAGGTGTACAGGTGTTAACGCATACGTGTTGCTCTGTGCTACCTTGCCATACCCGTCACAATGTCTCTCGCATCTCCTGTAGCTACAATGGAAGTGGACACAGCACCGAGCTCTAAGCGTGCCCGTCAAAGGATGCAAGAGTATCTCTTGTCGCTCCCAGCAGCTTCAAATGTTCAGAGCAGCAACCTTGATGCAGCCTCCATTGTCAGACAGTCTGCCATGCTCACAAACAAGGTCGACGCCCTTCATGCTCAAATAACGACGACAGAACGTCGTGGACCTGTCTATGGGGATGAAGCGAATCAATGGTCACAGATGCTCGCTCTGGTGACAGACTTGAAGCGTCTTCTCTCACGTATTCAAGCTGTCCCACCGTCGTCCAGAACGAAAGCTCTCGATGAATGCAGAGATACCACTCTGCAAAACATCAGCATTGTGCAGGCCCTTTTGGATCTTGCCTCTTCATCCACATCCACACAAGACCCTCCGAGCGGGTTTACTGCGCCAATTGCACCATCTCCCTCCCTAGAGACTTCGAACGAGTCAATTCCCAGCCACAAAGGATCCTCTTGGGACTTTGCACTGCTGAAGGAAAAGGCTTTGCAAGGTCTCGACTTTGTCTCGGACAGCGGAGAAAGCGAAGAAGAAACAGACGATGGTACTTCACTCAGTCGACAAGACGACGAAGATCGTGGCCAAACTTCGGAAGCCGAGTCGGTCCTAACCGATCCCGAAGATCATGTCTCTCACCCAGTATCGTCGTCAAAACCGCTTGGTGCCTTGAGGAAGGACGCTGCTGGTACCCAAGTCCGTGCTCCACTAGAAGAGAGTGACTTCGACGAGTACGGCCCATCAGCTCCCTCAATCACACCTGCTAGTGTTGGTGCGTCAAATGCTGCATCTAGCACCAAGGAGAGTGCCTCAGATTCTATCTTGCAAGGCGACCGAAGCACACAAGAAGCCCTGTCCGGTGAGCTACTGCGCATGGCATCCATTCTCAAATCCAACTCACTCGCATTCGCCGATGCCCTCGAACGAGACCGCGTTCTGCTCGAGAAAGCAGGCAATCATCTTGGTCAGAATCTTGACCTGATGACCAAAACTCGGGGCCGTCTTGGTGTATATAGCAAAAAAGTCAGAAGCATGGGCTGGTTCACGCTCGGTGCAATTGCCGTCGTCATGTTTAGCTGGATTTTCATGTTCATCGTCATCAGGCTCACCTAAGACCAGTTCACCAGAATGTCATCTAAAACGTGCATTTACGGAGCAAAGAGGAGAGTGGGAGCTACAGACTTTGCTTGGCCTGTTCGTAAGCGTGTCGGACGTTTTTCTTCGCGCTACTGTGTTTGCCGGATAGCCTGAGCATACGTGAGTCGGTCTCTTCGTCAATGTGCATTGGAACAACTTTGTGCGAAGGCAGCCATCTCCACGTTTTGGCCTTGTCGTAAAAAGCAACGAGGACCCAGGACGGCGGCGCGTCACTCTCGCCCTGTCGAGCAGAAGACTGTTGTGCCACAGATCTCTTTGACGTATTGGAGCGCGGGCTACCTCTGAGCGTGGACGCAACGTGGGATGAAAGCGAAAGTCGCCTCGCCATAGAGCCAGATTGAGACGATGAAACAGATGGACGTGGCGGAGGTGCAAAGTCGGGCCGAGCCGACAGCTGCTCCTCCGAGATCTCATCTTTATCGGCGACGATCTTGGCTGGAAAGTGAGGGTGGCCCTCGACCTTTGCCCAGACATCGGTACCGTGTATCGGCACCGACCTGTCGTCGTCTTTGCCTCGCTTTGCTTTTATCGGCGACCCTGCCTGGACACGATGACGAGGTGTGGCTTTGCGCTCTGACTTTGGGGTCGCAGCTGCACGTCTTGTGCTCTTGTCGGCTACTGCCTCTTCTTCTTCCTCGGTACGCGTCGTCACATCATCAGGACCTGAGATCGAGGCACGTGTCCGCGCACTACGCCGTGCGGAGGCAAATTCTTCTGAAGCAGACTGTATGGAAGGACAATCTTCAGCCTTCTGCCTCTCTTCGCGTTCCTTAGCTCGTTTCTGCCTCCGCATGATATTATACCGCTCGGATGCCGACAGTGGCGGCTCGCCTTGTACTGGAGTAGCGACTTCACCTTCGGTCGATTCGTCTTTTCCTTCGTCAGCTGAAGTGAGAGGTGAGCTTCCACGGCTGGCTTGTGCTATCCTGCGTGTCGTTTTGACCGGAGTCTGCTTGCTTGCGTCTGGATGCTTAGGCTTCGTAGCTTTGCCGGTTGCCGAGGCTGTGGTCTTAGCACGAGGACGCGATGGCAATGTCTGAAGACTTGCTGCTGCATTTGCTCTGTTCTTAGTCACTGCCTCTGGGGCAGAACTATTGCGCGAGCGCTTGACAGGCGCTTCTTGTTTGAGCGGCGTGCCACGATTGCGCTTAGTTCCTTCAGGATACACCCATCCAGAGTTGAACAACAGGAATGAGTCATGATCGCCCACGCCACCTTTGACTTGGACTGGATCCTCAGAGCCTTGTGTAGGAACGGCGGAAGCTTCTTGCTCCGTTGAACGGTCCTGATCCGTTCGCACGCGCTTTCTTGCAGGTGATTGCTGGTCGCCTGCTTCGGTTGACAATACTTCGTCCGCTTGGATTCTCCTGCTGCTTCGCCTCTCGGCTACAGGAGTAGATTCGCCCGTGGCTGAAAACTTGCGCTTCTTGTTCTTTTTGGTTGAGGCCGTCTCGCCAGCTTGTGACGTAGTCGGAGACGGCTTCTTGCTGCCCTTCTTGCTTTCTGATAATGGTGCAGGAACGTACACTTGGCTCACGAAGTCTTCCATCAAGTTGAGAATGGGAGACCTCGTCCCCACTATTGCGCCTTCCATGCCGTCCTCCAGATTGGTGCGGTCTTCCTGGCTCGGTAAGCTTCTGATAGGCGGAGGGGGGAGTGTGTGATATGCGCTCTGGCGAAGCTCGGTCTGCTCATCTTGATCCATTTGGTCGTAGTTTCTGAGTAGATCAATCAAGGATATGGGCGCTTCCAGACCGAGCTTTTGAAGCTCTGCGAGTACGACAGGATTAGGAGTCGCGTCCTCTGTAGGTTCTTCTGGCGCTTCATTCTGTCCTGATTCCAGCACACGGTGACGCAGCTCAAGGAGGTGGGCAGAGTCTAGCTTTTCGAGCTCGTCAAAGACCTCTGGAACAAGTTTGGAAACTCTTGTCGCGACCTTGTGGTAAGGTGTATCGGGCTTGTTGTAGATGATAGCGTTGGTTGAAACCAGCAGCACGTCTTCCCGAAACTCCCTGACCGAATCGTAATGCATGTCGTTAATCTTGGCTCGGATAGTGTTCCAATCCATGGGGTTTTGGATGATATCGTAATAGTCTGGAACATCTGCTCTGGATACCGGCACTGCAAAGAAGCCGTATCTGTCCAAAGCCTCAAACTTGGCCAGAGCGGCACGCAAGTCGTCATGGTAAGGGAACAGAAGCTGCTGGACGAGCGATGTGCGAATGGCTTGAGCCTGACGAAGCTTCTCCCTCTCGCGCTTTCTGACTTGTTCCACGAGCATTCTGACCCTTTCAAGATCCTCTCGCAAAGATCGAAGGAACAAGAGCTTCTTGCCCTTCTGCGCGTCGGTATGATCTTTGCCCTGTGGTGATGAGGTCCACGGCTCGAGATGCAGTCTTTTGAGCAGAGGAGCACCTCGTCGGGCCTCTCGCTTGAGTGACCAATATCGGGCAATGAGCTGCACAGCTAGCTGCTTCTTTCGGATGGAAACCTTGCTGATATACTCCAGCACTCTGTTAGCTATGTAAGCCGGTACGAGCGGTGGACCAGACCGGAAACTCTTCTTGTACGCACGTGCAGACTTTGATGTTCGTCTGTGATTCGATGTATTTAGGGAACCTCGCCGGTTGATTGAGACTAGAGGTGCACCTTTGCTTGACTCGATGGACTGTTCTCTCGTCCTCGGGAAGGCGAAAGGCGAGCCGCGCAGAGATCCTTCCGAGATTTCGTCGTCTTTTCCAGACGGGCGTCGAAAATTGATTTTTAGCTGTCCTCGCATGCCATGAGGTATGTGTTTGTGGCAGCAAGCACGCAGTACGTCAGGTGTCTCATTGTCGCTGTCATCTGAGTCGACCGATGGCTGATGCGAGACTACACGAGTACGCTCAGTCTTGAAGAGAAGTCCAGCTTTTCGGGCACACGTGACATGAAAAGCGGTGAAGCAGGTACGATTGTCGCACTGAATACAGGCGCCGGCTTTGTGTCTGCAGAGATAGCACTGCAGTCGCCATCTGGCTTTTGGTATGCGGTCGATGCTGTCGATAGGCTCCATGTACACAGGATTACTGACACCCGTTTCTGGAATCCACATTGCGCAGATCAAATGCGCCCATTTTCCGGTCGTGGTCTGCTTGAAAGCACCGCCTTCGTGCGGACAGAGTATGCAGGACACTGCACGGTCGGGTGAAACGGTGCATTTGCGACAGAGCCATTGACCTTCCGGGATATACGGAATACCGTAGCAATCTTGGTGAACGGCAAGATTACAGCCGTCGCAAAAGACGATGGCGTTGGAGTTTTCGCATTCGCCATCATCGCAGATGGCGCATTTGCTGTCTTCGCCTTCATCCGATCCTCCAGCTTGATCTTCGTCAGCAGCGCCCCCGGAATGCACTTTTGGAGGAATGCGCTTGACAAGGTCAAACCACTCTTTCTCAAGCTGGTCCAGAATGGTCTCGAAAGTCTCGTACGTGATAGAGTCAAGGCCATCCTTACGTCGATCGGCGTTAAGCACTTCAAGCCATTCCTGATCCTGTTCGTCCATATCATACTCTACTTGCTTCTTCAGCTCGCTTTCGATGGGTTCGACATAGCGAATGTAATGGTCTGGCTTTTCGAATGCGGAGCCATCGTTGAAGCCAAAGTTGACCATCTGAGAGTCGACGACGCCGGCGGGGACATGGAGAATACTTGCCTCTTCTGGCGGAATGCTGCGAAAGCTCACCTTTGGCAAGGAAGAGGCGAGGGGTATATTGTTGGGAGTAGGGGGTATGCCTGGCATGGTCGCAGAGACGCAGCAAGAACGTACAGCCGCCCCCGCGCTATACTCTCTGCTCCGGCGACAGTCGCGACCCAACGACCAAGTGATGGCGAAGCAAAGCGCAGCAGAAGGAGTCAATGTTGGACCTTGCCAAGTCTGACATGCATTGCAGCGCGTGTACAATCACAAATGTCAACTTCTCCAACGCGTTAACAGGCTCACGTAATCATGCTGTAATCCATTTTTCGCTCAGAGTACTGGGCCAAGCATCGCTCTCTGTCTTGCCAACTTGGTCGCCTGCGACCAGCATCATGATTCTGCCTCTTCGTTCAAGGCTGCTGAGCGTTGGCTCACAGATTCGAACCAACTCGACAAACGCGTACAAAGCTCGTGCACCTCAGCCGCCGCCTTCCGAATCGCCCGTCGCCCCCACCGTGTCACCGCGACTGACACATGCCTCGTATCACCCCAAGGGATACGGAGTGTCCGAGGGACTCAAGAGGGCAAGGAAACCATACAGAGTGCAGAACATTGTCACCGGTACCGTGATCATGGGCTTCGCTACTGGTGTCTACTTTTACTCTATTTCCAAGGTATGTTACGATGCTACGTCTACTCATAGCTACATGGCACTAACCTCGACCGTCTTGACCACGAACAGGTTAAGCAAGACGACTTCTCAGACTTGGCAGACATTCGTGCACCAGCTGAAGGCTCAGCGACGCCCATCACTACAGAGACGGACCACCAACACAGAGTCTGAGAGCTTGAGAGCCTACGTAAACCTGAAAACCATTCATCCTTCTGCACATGCATTCATCCCTTGCCCCGCGATGGCTGTGGCTTGGAACATAGTGCAAGCGTATTCTGTTCTGTGGAGCCGTACTATGGCATACGTGACATGGAGTTGCTATGGCTTGCTGAGTTTCTTGGTCGTGTTGGCTGGCTGGTCAGTCGTGTATAAATAGAAGGATCTTGTCCCTAAATTCTCCTCCACATAGTGGTACTCTCACCCAGACCACCACCAACACCACCACCAACACCATGCTGCGAGCAGCATCGACAAGCGCAATACGGCTGCCACTGAGGCAGAGCGCTAGTAGACCGCTATCAGTGCTCTCGTGTGGCAACGCCTCGATACAGCAGATGACAGGTAGTCGTTCCTACGCTGTGAATCGCCAGCTCAAAGGTCCAAGAATAGCGCGGTCGTCCAGCACTCCACGTATAGCACATCCTCAGCGTTTGCGAAGGGCAAAGAATGCCGTCATAGGCGCACACCACGCTGTCGGGCAAGAAGTGGCTCACTCTCATAGCTCGAAGCAGGGCCACTCGCGGCCACAAACGACGGAAAACGAGGTGACTACCTCTGCAGTACCCCTTGATCCATCTATACATACCACGGCAATCGTGCCGGAAGAGCCAAATGACGTTTTGCAGCCCTCAGATCCCGACTTCTTGGGAGCCACAAAGCTGCTCTCTCAATCGGCGCTGGTCGTTACGAGAGAGATAGAAATGATGAACATCTTTCTCGGATTCGAACAAGCGAACAAGTATTCTTTGCATGCACCTGATGGAGAGCTGGTCGGCTACTTGGCAGAAGAGGAACAAGGAATGCTAGGCGGTGCGCTGCAGAGACAGGTCCTGCGTACACATCGCCCCTTTCGAGCGACAGTGATGGACGTGAGCGGCAGGCCAGTTCTCATGATCCGGAGACCGTTTACCTGGATCAATTCGAAGTCATCCATCTACGCCGTACGGGCTTCTTTCCCTGCCGGTCAAGGTCCACCAGCAGAACAAGATCTAGAGCTGATCGGCGAGGTACAACAGCGCTGGCACATTTACCGACGACGCTACGAGCTTTTCTTGCGCCGACCCAACGAAGAAAGCGACGACAACTTTGAGCAGTTTGCACAGATTGATTCTGGGCTCTGGGCATGGACGTTTTTGATGCAGGATTCTGAAAGCCGTCTGGTTGGAGCTATCGATCGCAACTTTCGCGGATTCGGACGGGAACTGTTCACAGATACGGGGCAGTACGTCCTACGATTTGACTCTGTCGGTGAGACAGCGACGACCGAAGCACGTCTGACCGAATCAGACCAGACACAGACTCAAGCCGGACAGCAAGACGGAGCGAAAAGCAGCCTCGCCGAGGGCATGGAGCTCGTTCAAAGTCATGGCACACGTCCGCTGACACTGGATGAACGAGCTGTAGCACTTGCCACCGCTGTCTCGATCGACTTTGACTACTTTTCGCGTCACTCAGAGGGGATGCATGGTGGAGGTGGTATGTTTCCCTGGTTCTACATGGGAGGAATGGGCGGCGGCGGCGGTCAAGGAGGAGGCGAACCAGCTGAAACACCAAGCGGGCCCAACGAACCGCAACAAGGAAGCACGTCGGATGGGGGCTTCGGTGCTGGTGCGGCCGGAGGCGCAATGGGATCTGGCATGGACTTTCCATACGGTGCGTCAGACTCTGACCCCTCTGACAACGGAGGGTTTGGTCAGCCACCTCCCCAGGCGGACAACGGCCCTTCACCGCAGGGCGAGTGGAATGCACAGCAACCAGGAGAAGATGTGTGGGGAGAAGGCACGTCTGATCCTTGGGCTGGAGCGGGCGATGCACAACACGAAGAGCCGGGCATGTTCAGCGGCTGGGGCGACAGCGGTGGCGGAGGTGGAGGAGGTGGCTGGGGCGGTTTCTTTGGCGACGGAGACGGCGGAGGAGACTGGTAGCCACATCAGAGCATCACATGCAGAAGTCGCTATGCTTGTTATACCTTTTCATTACTGAAGTAAGGCTTTCAGGAGAAGCGATACCTACAATGTGTGCTCTTGCAAGGATCTGGGTCTTGTGACGGGCAAGACACGAACAGTGTGCGCTTGGCGCATACGTTGTTGTTGCTGGAGTGCGGCAGCGCGCTGTGCAGATGAGAGGTATGGGTTGCTCTCTAGACCCTCGGTTCGAAGAACAGTACCGATCGACATGAAGAAACCGAATGTGGCCGCTGACGGCAACATGAACTGTGAGAATGTGCCCAGCACTCCGCGCGGACCAGGACCAGCTCTGAGAATCTGAAGACCGCCGCCGATGAATCCGATAGACAAGCCGACGAGGGTACCCGTCATAGCACCCATCTTGACTGCAAGCAGGCCAGGAGGGACAGCACATTTAAAGTCAGTGCAAAGACTTGCGGGCCAAGTCGAATCGGTATAACTTACTCTTCTGGTATACGGTGAGCTCCTGAGGCATACCCTGTATCTGTGCTGGAGGCGGCGGCATCTTTGACAATGCAGAACAGCGCTGTAGAGTTGTGGCTAAGCTGTCAGGTGTGGAGAGTGACGGCTCCCAATTTTCTGATATTTCTGAGCTCATGTGCAACACCGGATCCGAGAAGTGTGGCTGGGTTACGCCATGATCTAATCTGACAGCTTGGCCTATACCCCGCGAAGGCCCGCGAACCTCGTTACCTCCACTTTCGCGGTGCTGGACACAATGTCGATACTGCGTCTGTCGGCGATACCCACACTGGAGTCGCTCTTTGCAAGCGGAGCAGCCAAGGGACCTGCTGCTTCAAGCCTTGCACCAGCTATCTTCCCGTTCTGCGACAAACTCTCGCTGATTCAGGGCGATATCACAAAGTTGGAGGTCGATGCTATTGTCAATGCTGCCAATGAGAGTCTCTTGGGCGGCGGTGGAGTTGACGGGGCGATTCACCGAGCAGCCGGCCCAGATTTGCTCAAGGCATGTCGTCCACTTGGCGGGTGCGAGACGGGAGAAGCCAAGAGCACCCCAGGATTTGATTTGCCGTCAAAACATGTCATACACACAGTGGGACCAGTCTACACCTCGCGAGGCCCACAGGAATCCGAAAGGCTACTCAGGAGCGCCTACACGAAGAGTCTTGATGAAGCGAGCAAGCAAGGCGCCAAGAGCATTGCTTTTCCTAGCATCTCGACCGGTGTCTATGGCTATCCCTTCGATCTCGCCTGCGCACATGCTCTGGACGCCGTCGGCGAATGGCTAGAAACTTCTTCCAACCATCGGAAGGTAAGTTGGACAGAGTAAAATTGTATTGCACAAGGCTGATTGTTTTCGTTGCGTTCACAGATTGAACGTATCATCATGTGCTGTTTCTCTGCCAAAGACTACGACAAGTACCTCGAGATTGCTCCCCGTCACTTTCCACCTCGAGACATGTACGAACAATACGCAGAAGAGTCATAGCCTGTCCGCGCAGAATTAAGTGCGTCGTTGCAATTGAACATTTGCGAAGATTAGGATAGTGAGAGTGCGAGATTAGTAGTCCTCACCCCGTGAGACGACTTCTTTGCATGTAGGTCGGAGGAGAATCGTGTGCTCGTACTGGGCTGTCATAGCTTCAGGAGTGTCGACAAGAGGCGGGTAGTCCTGAACAACGCCAAGAGATACAAGATGCTTGAGACCAAGTAAGTAATTCTTCTCTCCCAGACGGTCGAGGTATCTGCGACAAAATGGCAGACTGTCAAAGTTCTTGTTGATGGTCCTGAGTAGGCCGTGGGCCGAGTGCACTCGAATGGGGATGGATTTTGGCATCTTTGCCTTTCGAGCATAGTGCGAGCAATCTCCCTGGTCCACAACGTATCCGCGTCCAGTCGAGCCGAAAGTTTCAATGGCAAAGTATTCGCCTTCCTCCATCTTGACATCGAGATCGGGCATGGCTACAATGGGCACACTCTTGCCGCCGTGGATGGAATAACGTTCGATGTTGTGTCCGTTGAGGTTCTGCACACATTTGACCTTGTGTGTCTTGCCAGCAGCCTCAAATTCGTGCGATTCCATGACCTCTTGAATGGCGGCTCCAATCTCTCCGAGTCGGGCGTCGATACCGGCCGCTGCAACTCCTGCGTTGGTGGCTGCGCGCACTGCTTCTAATAATGGGTTGTACGTAGGCTCAAAGGTGAGTGTGAAGGCCGAGTCAACAATGCGTCCCATGACATGGACACCAAAGTCGACTTTGAGCACGTCCGAGGACTGCAAAATCCTCTTGTCGCCGGCATTGGGTGTGTAGTGAGCAGCACATTCGTTGAGCGAGAGACCAGTGGGGAAACCGATGCCAGACTCAAAACCGTTGGCCTCGACCAACGCTCGAGTGCCGTCTTCGACGATTTCGGCAATGTCAATCATCGACATGCCTGGCTTGATGGTTCGACGAGCGTACTGTCGCACCTGGCGATGCACTTCGCCTGCTCGACGAATGAGATTGTAATCAAAGCCCTCTTCCTGTTGTGTGATTCTTTCGCGTTCCCTGAGCTCCTCGTCTGTGACACGCTTTCGCTCTTCGCTGAATTTGGAAGTGTCGTACTGCTGAATTTCGCCGACTGGGTAGATGCCGTTGGTAAAGATCTTGGTGAGTCCGACTCGAGGGGGCTCTGTCTGAGTCATGGCACCGGCCTTGGACTTTTTCTTCTTCTTCTTGTTCTTCTTCTTCTTCTTGGCAGCTCCAGTAGCTGCTCCGTTTGCGGGGGCGCCGTCCTCGGCATCGTCGTCCTCGTCATCGTCATCATCATCATTTTCGTCACCGCCATTTTCATGGTGACCGTTTGTCCCGTTGCCATTTGACGCGGTGAGCTTGGTCTGATCAAGCTTGTCGGCCACTTTGTCGGCGGCCGAAGCGGCAGAGTTGCCGTTGGCTACAGCTGTTGTCATGGTCTTGTCAAGGTTGTGCGGCACCCTTCCCGTCACGGTAAGATGTGGTAGTCAATCGAGGCGGTACACATGATCCCCGGTTGGCGGTCACAGGCCAAAATTATTTGATTTTTTCGACAAACTCAGCCTCAGCACGGCTCTCTCGTCCGAGATTGCCGTCAAGCTGTCAAGGTGCTTTAGCCGGCATCTCAACTCAATCACGAATAGACGCAAACGGAAGCTAGCTTGAAGCAGAATAGAGAGCCAGCAGACTACTAGAGGAGAGGTTCAAGATGTCGTGCTAGGCATACAGCAGCAATGTGGAAGCACATACGCAAATTACCGGCGGACCTTTTTCGCGGCACGGTGTGGTTTAAAAAACCGCTTTTAAGCACGGCCGCAAGATGAACAAGAAGACTTGCCAGAACAAAATCATTCCAAGCCAACAAAAAAAAAAGAAAAAAAAGGAGGGCAGCTTTTTGACGTGTTTGGACTGGGCAGAACGGAAAGTTCCTTCTCATTGCAGGTGAGGACAAGGGTGTGCATCTAGCACGGCACATTTGTAGTCGGCAATGACTCACTAGTCCGCCTTTCTTCCTTTCTTTAGGTCTTGTAGCCTCGCTCCCTTTGGCTTTGCCTAGCTCGTATCCTCGTTCCACCAAACGCCCTCATGTGCGGCATTACGGCTCTCTTGTTGGCCGACGTGGATTCGTCGGCTGCGCCTGAACTCAACGAGGCCCTGTCCTTGCTCCAACATCGCGGTCAAGATGCGGCGGGTATCGTGACCTGTGGAGCCAGAGGTCGTTTCTACCAGACAAAGGCCAACGGCATGGTGCGTGATGTCTTTGACGTCAACGCCATCGCCCGTCTGCAGGGAAACATGGGCGTCGGGCACGTTCGTTACCCTACCGCAGGCTCTTCGGCACACGCAGAAGCCCAGCCATTCTACGTAAACTCTCCCTACGGCATCACTTTCGCGCACAACGGCAACCTCATCAACACGGACGAGCTTCGTCGCTTCCTCGATGCCGACGCCCACCGGCACATCAACACCGAATCCGACTCGGAAGTCTTGCTCAACATCTTTGCCAACAACCTGCAAAAGACGGGCAAATTCCGTATCAACGAGGAAGACATCTTTACCGCTATTCGCGATTTGATGAAGCAGTGCAAGGGTGGCTACACCTGCATTGCCATGTTGGCCGGTTTCGGCATCATTGCTTTCCGCGACCCCAACGGTATTCGACCTCTGGGCATGTGCTCGCGACCAGCTGCTGTCACGGCACCCGTCGATGGACACGGCAAAGACTACTGCTTCGCCTCTGAATCTGTCGTCTGCGACGCCCTTGGTTTTGAGGAGTTTGAGGACATCAAGGCGGGCGAAGCCGTCATCATCACAAAGCACGCCGTCTCGCGAAGAATTCTGACACCCACAAATGCGTATGCCTTTGCGCCCGACATCTTCGAGTACGTCTACTTTGCCCGTCCCGACAGTGTCATGGACGGTGTCTCGGTCTACCGATCGCGAATGGCCATGGGCGACAAACTGGCAGATGAGGTGCGACGTCAACTCGAAGCGCGCGGCGAGACAATCGACGTGGTCATCCCAGTTCCTGATACTTCGCGAGTGGCAGCGCTGCAACTTGCGCAAAACCTCAACGTGCCCTACCGTGAGGGTTTCGTCAAGAACCGATATGTAGGCCGCACGTTCATCATGCCTGGCCAAAGTGTCCGACGCAAAAACGTTCGCAGAAAACTCAATGCAATGGCGCTAGAGTTCAACGGCAAGAGTGTCCTAATTGTGGATGATTCGATCGTGCGTGGTACCACCTCGAAAGAGATTATCCAGATGGCGCGCGACGCCGGTGCCCGACGAGTCATTATGGCCTCTTGTGCTCCTCCCATTCGTCACTCAAACGTGTATGGTATCGACATGCCCTCACGACACGAGCTTGTGGCCTTCGGCAGGACTGACGAGCAAGTTGCCGAGTACATCCAGGCCGATATGGTCATCTACCAGACGCTCGACGATCTGATTGACTCGGTCAAGCAATTCAACCCAGCTTTGACCCAGTTCGATTGCTCCGTCTTTGACGGCAAATACGTCACTGGCGACGTCGATGCCGACTACATCGAGCATTTGGAGCATCTGCGAAGCGAGAATGCCAAACTGAAAAAGAATGCCGGCAAGATCCCCACCATCTCGGAGAGTCAGAAAAAGATCTACGCTAGCCGAGCCAGTCCCTCGGCATCAAGTGTCGCTGCTGAACGTCCAATGGACGGCGCCAATGACGAAAAGATGGCGAGTGACCCAATCGTTCGCGAGCCTGTCAACGGCATGGCACACAGCAATGGAGACGGCGGCGTAAATGGTTCCCGCAAACGAAGGCTAGACGCCGAAGAAGCGGAGGACGAAGAAGCACAAGCCGGCATCGGCTGCTCTGGTCCTATGAACGGCGCAGACGACATTGGCCTTTTCAACAGCTGGAGAAGTTAACGGCTCTCAATCCACCATGTTTTTTCCGCAGCTCCTGTGTTCACTGACAAAACCTCAATTATTACCCGCATCCTTGTGTATATCATGGCTCTCCATCAAGATCTTTCCGCAAAACTCATAGCTGCGTGCGTGTGCCAGAAAACATGGTTTGGTATCGTTGATCTAGTGCTACAAGTACATTGAAAGAGTCCGTCAGATCAATCAGAGGAGGTAGTAGAAGAGTCGTCGTCGTCTTCCTTGTCGAGATGTGATGAGGCTTGTGGGACGTCAATGTCTGCTGTGGCGCTTGCTGCAATCTCTGCACCGAGCGCAGTGACATTTGCCTCATCTGTGCCAGCAGAGGTTGTGTTGGAGTCCTTCTGTTGCGTCTTTATACGTTGACCTGTGAGCAAAAGATGCAACATTTGTACATGTCAGTGCAGTTCAGAGCGTCCTCTCGCGCAATGAGATACGTACGAATCAGGAGTAGCACGGCCTCCTTGTCCCTTCTTTCCAGCTTGCTCAGTCTCTTTTCAAGATCTCTTTTGAGGTCCCAATTTGGTCTTTTAGGTGCAATGTTGATCAGATCCTGCGGAGAGATGCAGCGAGAAGTGGGTCAGCAGCCGGGGTCATGACACTCGTTTGGCCTATACTTACAAGCTCTTCCATCTGTTTACGATTGTCTTCTTCGATGGTCGATTGTTGTAGGCCATCCACGTCCTTTTCCACCGTGTCAGGCAAGTCCCTGATGCCGCCAAACCGCTTCATCTGGCCTGTCAGCGGATCGTAATTGCGAAAATGACGCTTGATCATGAGTGCAGCGTCATTTTCGTCATCATCATTTGCGCGGCCTGAGTCCTCATCAGCTTTGCGCTTCCGCAACAGCAGGAGCTTCTGCTTTCTAGCCTCTGCAAATGCTTGCATCGACATGTTGGGTTGGACGAGGGTGGAAAGGCAGTGAAGTTGCAGTGCAGCTATTCACAGATTGACGTTTGGAAAAGCTCGGAAGTCGGAAACGAGTCGAGCTTCTTGAACTCGACTTTTTGCCGCTTCTCGCTTAGATGGTTGACAGCATGGCCGACACTTGTCACACTGCAAAGCAGCGAGCCCGCAGCGTGGCAATTATCGGAGGCGGTATCGTAGGCTCTTGTCTAGCTCGTCTGTTATCCGTGCGTGGAGATGCAGTGACGCTGATTGAGCGAGGTGGCGACGCCTCTGGCAATGACAAGATAGAAGATCGGTTGCCTGGCTCTACTGGTCTAGCCCCCGGGTTTATTGGTCAGCTGCACACTATTGACGCCCTGCGCATCCTTGCACAGCGCACTGTGTCACACTACAAGACCGTTCCGGATGGTTTCGCTGCCGTCGGAGGCATGGAAGTAGCGTGCAGCCAGTCTGGGTTAGAAGATCTACAAAAGCGGCTTGCCTTGGCTGAGCAAACAGGCGTGGATGCCCGCATGCTCACGTCGCAAGAAGCAGTTGCTTTGGAACCACGTCTGCTCCGCAGTGTCGAAATAAACGATGATGGAAACGGCACATCGTCTCACAGCAACGGAAATGGTGTTCTGGGTGCGGTTCTATATCCAGACGACGGCACGGCGGATGCTCGAATAGTCGCGCGCCATGAGCAAGAGCATGCAAGACTGCACGGTGCAACACTGCTGCGTGCTGACATCCAGTCTGTCTCTCCAGGTCAAGTGATGCTCACAAGCAAGGAGACCTTGTCCTTTGACGATGTCGTGGTGTGCAGTGGGATATGGACACGCGCCTTACTACCACGACTTGCTGTTCATGCCGTCGCACATCCGTACATGTACTCTCGTGAGCATGAGCGCAAGGACAAAGACGAGCAAGCAGCTACTGTTGGCAGCACTCCCTTTATCAGATGGCCAGAATATCACGTCTATGCCCGCGATCATGGGCCACGCTTTGGCATGGGCAGCTACAGTCATCCTGCAGTCTCAGCGGGGGATGCTTCGCGTGGTACAGTGCCGACGAGTGCAAAAGCGCCCTGGCAGCCAGACTTCTCTGAGGTATTGCACCGAGCCGCACGTCTTCTTCCCAGCGCTACTATAGAGCAGTTCAGCTTGACAGGGAATTCTGCTGCCGTCCATGATGCGGACGATCAACCTCAGTACGCATTCAATGGCTTATTTTCCGTCACGCCAGACGGCAAACCCTTTGCAGGCCTTTGCGGAAGTAACTCAGACGGTGCGAGACTGTACGTCTGTGCAGCCGTTTGGGTGACGCACGCATTCGGCACCGCACAATGGCTGGCCAATGAAATGCATGGTGACGTTAAAGACAAGGAGCACGCGCATATTCGCTCTGCCCTCGACCCCCACCGATACGATGCCGAAGACGACGGTGAATCACGGACAAAAGCTTTGATGACCTACAACGATATCTACATCAAGGAAGAAGCCTCGCGCGCTTGACGCAACGAATCGGTTGTCAGTCTAGTATGGTGGAAGAAATTTCAGAAATTCGGAAGTCGGGGCAGATCATCGACCTTTACCTGAGTTGAGCTGAGAACAACTTGAATCCCCATTGTGATTCCACTGCCCAATGTTTGTGTAGATGACACGACCATGTCTCGTCCTTCGTCTCAGAGCGAGCATGCGTCCGGCTCTGGCTCCTCGAGAGCCGAAAACGACGAGGTGCAGGCCTCATCATATCGCATAGAGCGTCTTGGCCCTGCTTCTCGCGCCGATCTGATGATTACTGGTCGTGCAAAGCGAAGCACGGCAGGGAACAAGCTCAAGGCCCTTCTCGACCAAGAGCTTGAAAAGGACGAGATCTTTGCCGAAGTCGAAAACGACATTGACTTTCACGCCGACGAAAATGAAGGCATTGACATTGTCGATAGCGACTTTGATCGCGACTCGGACGACAATGCTGCCGTTGGAGCTGATGAGGACGAAAGCGAAGGCGAACGAGAACTGGAAGCTCGGGAGAAAGCTGAAAAGCAGAAGAAAAGAGCGCAAGCTAGAAACGTTGGAGTGGTCAGACGACCTCTTCCACCACCCGTCGTCCGCAAACCCAACTTGCAATCAGATCAGAACGGCAGAGATGCAGAGAGACGGCGCATCAGTTTTGCACCGGATCAGCCAGACGCGCAAAGCTCTTCATCGACATTGCCATCAGGCTCAAGAAGGAGCTCTGCTCGATCGTCGACAGTCCAGTCAAAGATCCAAGTGGAATCAAGGCTGTCGGAAGCCGAGCAGCGTAGAGCAGCTTTGCCGGTGAAAGCAGCGCCCAGGAAGAAAGCCACACTGACTCAGGATGCCCTGATTGCCGAGGCACTCGAAGTCGAAGAAGAGAACAGAGAAAGTCTACGCAAGTATCTCGAGCTCGAAGAGGCGCGACGGGCAAAGATGAGGCAGCGCAAGGACAGGATCGTCGGACCGTTTGTCCGATGGGTCAGTGTCGGTCTCAAGACCAGAGTCGTCGAAGAAGTCTTAACTAGCTCCACCGAAGAGGCGAGTGAAGTGCAGCAGTCAAGTGGCACGCTTCAAGATGGGGCGACGACCAGTCAGACTGACCCCTCTGACCCGCTCGAAGACAAACCAGAGACTGCGGAAGGCACTCACGACCAGCCCGTAGAACCATTGTCAGACAAGACAGGAGACCCTCCGAAAGTGCCGAGTCCCTCTTCCATACCGCACACCTTACCGCCGAGACCCTCCCTTCCAAGCACGAGTACTCCGTCACCGACGCCTGCATCTGCTGCAACACTCACGCTAGACCCTGTTCTCGAAGCACGCAAGGAAGCAGCTCTGCTGCGCGCTAAAGCAACACCAGCATCGCCCCCAAAGTCATCCAGCGTCTCGAAGGTGGAAAAGTACGAGCGACAGGCTCGGACTCTGCTGTCGGTCGAAAAGATGCCAGAGGACTGGGAATGGCTGGACGAATTCAACGCTTTGCTTGGCACCCACTGTGACTGGGAGTCATACCCGTTTGTGCCCGCACGAAATCGGCCGCCCAAGCCGCGTCAAAGCATCTGTCCCATCACGGGTCTACCGGCAATCTACAAATGTCCACGGACCGGCATTCCCTACGCCAACGCACACGCGTATTCCGTGATCACCACTCTATTGCAGCACAGATACATCTGGACCGGCGGAAATCATCAGGGTGTAGCGGCGGGGCCCAAAGGGAAACGCAAGGAACGGGCGAATGGACTCGAAGTCTCTGGTGGCACCATTGGCACAGGCGCCGCCCCACCGGAAATGGGGATTTACGTTGATAGTGAACTGGAAACCGGACCAGCAAATGTTTGGACAACGGCCCGAGAGCGGCAGTCTAGCGCTGCCCCGCAGCAAGCCCGCAACAATGCGAACAGGCCACATGCCCACACCCAGACGTCGGTCAGTCGCAAGCCCGCTCCGAACTCGGTTCGGGCTACGAAGGGCAAAGCGCGGCCTGTTAGCAAAGGTGTGCCCTCTCCAGCTCGCCAAGAACCTGCGCCACCGCCGCAGAGTAAGAAGCCACGCTTCGAAGTCATCCTCACCAACGCCCTCGCTCCTGGCGACGAGGCGAGCGTGATGGCAGCTGCACTCAACCTTCCCGCCGGAAGCACTCGATCCGGAAGACGAGTGCACAGACCAGAGTAGTTCTCATACCTCTCTTATATACCACAGCGTCATCTCAACTCCCTCACAGGAATTTATGAATGTGATTCTGGAGCAGAGCTCCTTTTGGATTTACCACTACGAGTGTGTGCAGTATGGTAAGACATATGCGGTGACAGTACGGGGAAGATGCTTTTGGTTTAGTCGTCTCGGCAGTCTGTGACGATAGCCTCACTGATCGACAAAAAAGGGGGGGGGGGGGGGGGGGGGGGGGGGGGGGGGGGGGGGGGAGAGGGGGTGTTTGGGGGGGGTGGACGGCTGTGAGGAGGGGGGGGGCCGAGGGTAGAGGGAGGGGGGGGGGGGA